>CM076579.1:193150683-193358835 GCA_034641835.2 Pinus albicaulis
TTTGTCGAGCACTGTAGTATAGCTGACCTTCTGCACATAGATGTGAAGGAGGCTTATAGATCTAGCTCTGAAATAGGATATCTGGTCATTATAAAGACGGACGCAGCCCTGCTTGCCTTACCTATCATTTTTCAGGGTGCGGAAACCTAGTTCCAGCACTCACCCATAGTACTTTGGGTGAGACTATGTCAGAAATACCGAGAAGGGTGTTGAACGTTGTTCCTTTCAATTAGAGCATTATTTAATCTTCAATTGTTTGTACAATGATAGTAGCAAACAAGTGGAACACAAATGCACACAGTTTTTAAGGTGGAAACCCACTCCGGGACAAAAATCACCTAATGCTTTTCTAATAATTCTTTAATATTCAACTCCAATTGAAAATAAAGCTCCAACTTCCTAGAATCTAGAAAAGCATTCTTCTCCAGCTCCCACTGGATGGACGCTCCAACGCCCGAGATTCTTCAGTAGTCAACTGAACGGATGCCCCAACACCCAATGAGCTACAACTCACCCTACCACCACCCTACCACCCTATAGAAGAATAAAAGAAGAATGGACTCCCGTACTAGGGAAAATGGTCCACTTTACAATGATATAGAATGATGCAAAAGAAGAAGATATACTATACCATAACCCCAACTTTGACACTACCACCTATTGATGATCCTAGACCTCCCAACACCTCCTCTTCAACCCTTGGCAGATAGACACTAGTATAATTTGTACAATAATGTTGTTACAATGACTAAGTATAATGATACCTTTACAATGATTGTATGCAATGCTGCCCACTTGAAGACTTCATATGATGAACTTCTTATTGCTATTATGCACCTTGGTTGTTTCTCTTGTCATTCTACCCTCTGTTGCACCTTGCTTTTCTTTTCTTCCGTAGAAATTTTGGTCCTTTGCAACCCTTGACAACACATGATCTAGCTTTTTCTTGCCTTCTAGGAGCTCGATATTGAATCTGGTGTATCTCTGTTATTTCAGATCCTCAATATCTTATTTTTGGTCCTGTAGTAGTCCTCTGAGTCATATTTACAATGCCACAGGTCTGACCCAATTTGGATTCTTCAAGAGAGAGTTATACCCAATCTCTCACAATGCCCTAATTATGGACTGTTTCAGAAGAGCGCACTTGTACGATGTTCCATGTATCACTGTTTCTTAATTTGGCTCTGAAATTGATAGAGAAAACACTACAGACTGTGCACTATCTTCTGGTTTTTATGGAATTCCAATCTGATACTCAGAGAGAGAGTTATGACAATTTTACCAAGGTCACTTCTTTGAGATGAATTTCAGGAGCCTGCAAAAACCCTGACTTCCACAGATCATATCTCCAAACATATTGCGCACCTTGATCTGAAATTGTTACAGCAGCTTCCTTAAGATTTCAGCTTCACCTCATAAAAATTTTAGGTTCTGAACCTTCGTATAAAAAACATTAGAGCAAAAATTCCACGATGACCTGTTTCAGATGGCGCAATCCCTTACCTAAGGAGGAAATGAATATCACAATTTATATAAATGCTTAGGTTGAGAGGGACTTCAACAAGTGAATGTGGGAGGGATTTTAGGAGATTAAAAATATTAATTATGACTTTTCAATGACCCATGCCCCAACCCCATGGGGTTTTAGCCCACTAACTAGAGGTACAAACTTCAAACATGAATATATCTCAAATCGTGAAGAATTACATGGTGTGCCATATATCAACTAAAACATTTCGACAAGTATATCGACAAGTAGAAAAACCATCAAAAGAATTATCGACCGAGAATATATTAATTTTGCAGTCGTACCCCATGCAATATTGGGGTAGCTCCTCGTGTTACTTGGGTTGACATCAATGACAACCGCTGATCAACAATCTCCCCTTTGGCATTGATGGCAACACAAGTATCCTCCTACGATCATGATACCATTTCCTAAAACATTCCCTCCCCCTTTGAAATTAATGGCAAAGGGTAACTCCCCCGAAACACAACCATCCCGTGGACCCGTACACACTTCCACTCCCCTTGACACACAACCATCCTATGGACCTGTACACACCTCCACTCCCCCTTTATATTCTGAATAATTAAAATCTAATGAGAACTTGGGAGAATCCCAAGCTTCTGGTGAAGATATTCCAATGCTTCACGAGTACTCTCACGATCATCAACACTTCCTGCCCAATCTGCATCTGTAAAGGAATGAATAATGAGATTGTTACCCTTGGGATACCACAAGCCATATTCTGTTGTTCCCTTTAGATATCGAAGAATTCTTTTGATGGCAATAATATGTAATTCTTTTGGTGCTGCTTGGAATCTTGCTACTTGTCCAAATGCTTGCATAACATCTGGCCGGAAGGCTGTTACATATAGAATACTACCAATCATAGATTTGTACATCCTTTGATCCACATCCTTATATGAGTAGTCTATGCTCAATTTGCAACGTGTTACCATTGGAGTAAGGATGGGTTTGCAATCTTCCATTTTAAATTTCTTGAGCATTTCCTTGATGTACTTGGCTTGAAATATAAATATTCCTTTCTCTTGCTGAGATATTTGAAGCCCTAAGAAGTATGTCAGCTCACCAAGTAAATACATCTCGAAATCACTTTGCACCTTTGTAGCAAACTTCTTACTTAGTCGATCATCATTGCTACCAATTATTGTATCATCCTCTTTAGCTATTAGACATGAATTAGTTGCTTCATCCAGAACATATATGTCATTTGGAGCTCGACTTGTTGTAGCCATAATTTCACCATACACGCCTTTCCTAATTTCACATTTCGTGGAGTTGAATAGTATTGTGTGTCCTTGATCACACATTTGTCCAACACTGAGCAGATTGTGATTCATGTTTTCAACCAACAGAACATTATTGGCTAGAGAATCTTTGCTTCCGAGAGTGACAGTACCTGATCCTATAACATTTGAAGATCCATCATTTCCAAAGGACACGGTTCCATCCTTCTTCTCTTTCAGAGATACAAATTTATTTCTATCTCCAGTCATATGCGTTGAGCAACCGCTATAAACATACCACACATCTTTGTTCTTTTGAGCCTTGAGAGCGAGAGCACAATTATCATTCTTCTTCTTCTTCCATGTTCGTTCATTCTATGGCTTCGAAGATTCTTCTGGAGGATTTTCAAGTCTGCAGTCTTTGGCTATGTGTCCAAAGTTTCAACATTTGTAACATTCAATATTATTTCTTAAATGTTCAAATCTATTGATGTTTCGCTGAGCCCTGGGAGGTTCATATTTGACAGATCTCCTGGAATTGTATTTGTTCCTAGGGTACGTGTGACATTCTACAGCTTTATGACCAAATTTTCCACATGAATAACAGTAGCCATAAAAAATATGTTGGTACCTAGATGGAAATTTTCATCGAGGAATTGTCTTCCAAGGCTGTTCTTGCGAATCTTGTCCAATGAAGTCTACATGCATGTCAGATCTCATAGGTTCATTTTATTTTGTTGTAGAAGGTCCTACTTCTTCTTCTTTGTAACCGATGCCAGTTTTTTCGTTGTAATATCGTTGATTGTTGATGAGTTCTTCCAATGCCCTTGAGCTGTTGGCATAGTTTTGGATAGTTTTTCCTTTCTTCACTTCCTCACGCAGCGAGACTACTTCGGCTTCTAATTCTTCCCTTTCTTGGTTGCTTTCTTACAACTTCTTTTGAAGTGACTCTTCAATGCATTTGTGTTCTTCAACTTCAATTTTGAGACCTTGAACTTGTTCTTCAAGAGTTTTGGAACGGATCTTCTCTGCCTTGAGATCTTTTATAAGCTTGATTGCTTCCTCATAAAATTTGTCTATGGTCCATCCTTCTTCTTCGTTGTTTGATACCTCTTGCTTATTGTGCTTGGCCATAAACAATACTCTCTCATTTGCTTCTTCTTCACTATCATTGTCTTCATCGGATGATGAGCTATCTTCTTTAGAGAGAAAGTTCCTTTTGGATCCTTGCTTGTTGAATTTCTTAAAGCCTTTCTTTCTTTTTGAGTTGCCATTACTTTTGTTTGGACATTTTGCTGCAAAATGCCCAACCTCATTATAGCTTAAACATATCAATGGAAGTTTACCTTTGAATTGTCCCTTACCAATTTGTAGTTTTCTCGTGAAGCAAGCATATTCTTCATCTGAAAGACCTTCTTCATCATCTCCCTTTTCTTCACACTTGCAGGTGCATGTCTTTTCAATTGAAGGTTGTTTATCCTTATTGGTTTTCTTAGATGCAATGAACGTAGTTTCTAGATGTGAAGTACCCTCTTCTTCATCAAGTCTCATTTCATATGCTATGAGAACTCCATGTAATTCCTCTTTGCTGAGTTTGTCCAGATTTGCACTGTATTCTAAGACCGATACCTTTGGGTTGAATCTCCCCGGTAACGTTCTAAGAATCTTCCGTATAATAGTCTTCTCATCAACTGGCTCTCCCAATCCTTCCAGAGTATTGGTTATTTCATCAACGTATTGGAAGTATGCAACAATGTTGCAATCTTCTTTCATTCCGAGTTGCTCAAATTTTTCTCTATAGATTTGAAGCTTTGCTTCTTTGACATTTGAGTCACCTGCATATATATTCTCAAGCTTGTCCCATACATTTTTGGCAGTTTTACAACCCAACACCTTATGATAAGCAGATTCAATAAGTCCACTGATAATAATATTCTTTTCTTTTGCATCATTTACCAAATTCTTCTTACCTTGTTCATTCGTAGTTGATGTAAATCCATTTTGAACAGTGTCCCATACTTCGTAACCTTGCACCTAGAGATAGACCTCCATTCTTCCTTTCCATAGTGCATAATTATTTTCATTGAATAGAGGTACACCATTCTTGGTATGCTCCATGACCTCCTGCCAGCTGTTAAACTGTTATTGAAGGAACCAAGCTCGATACCAATTGTTCGAAATAATCGAGAGGGGGGGGGGGTGAATCCGCATTCCTTTCAATTAGAACATTAGTTAATCTACAATTATTATCAATGTTTGTAAAATGATAGCAGAAAACAAGAGGAACACAAATGCATATAGTTTTTAACGTGGAAACCCACTCCGAGACAAAAACCACCTAATTATTTTCTAATAATTCTTTAATATTCAACTCCGATTGAAAATAAAACTCCAACTTCCTAGAATCTAGAAAAGCATTCTTCTCCAGCTCCCACTGGATGGATTCTCCAATGCCCGAGATTCTTTAGTAGTCAACTGAATGGATGCCCCAACACCCAATGAGCTACAACTCACCCTAGCACCACCCTACCAACCTGTAGAAGAATAAAAGAAGAATGGACTCCCGTACCAGGGAAAATGTCCCACTTTACAATGATATAGAATGATGTAGAAGAAGAAGACACACTAGAACATAACAAAAACTATTACACAACCACCTAATGATGATCCTAGACCACCCGTCACTACCTCTTCAACTCGTGGTAGATAGACACTAGTACAATTTGTACAATAATTTATTTACAATGACTTAGTACAATGATACCTTTACAATGATTGTATGCGTGCTTCCCACTTGAAGACTTCATATGATGAAATTCTGGCCGTCGTTATGCACCTCGTTGTTGCTCTTATCATGCTACCCTCTCGCACCTTGCTTTGCTTTTTCCGTAGAGCCCCGTCCTTTCGCAACCCTTGACAACACATGATCTAGCTTTTTCTTGCCTTCTAGGAGCTAGATATTGAATCTGGTGTATCTCTATTATTTCAGATCCTCAATATCTGATTTTTGGTCTTGTAGTAGTCCTCCGAGTCATATTTCCAATGCCATGGGTCTAACCCAATTTGGATTCTTCAAGGGAGAGTTATACCCAATCTCTCACAATTCCCTAATTATGGATTTTTTCAGGAGAGAAAACTTGTACGGTGTGCCACATGTCACTGTTTCTTCATTCGGCTATGAAATTGATAGAGTGAAAACTAAATTCTGTGCACTATCTGTCACTTTTTACATAATTCCAGTCCGATACTCAAAGAGAGAGTTATGACGATTTTACCACGGTCACGTCTTTGAGATGAATCTCAAAGGAGCCTACAAAACCCCGAATTCCACAAATCATATTCAAAAAAATATTGTGCACTCTTGGATCCGAAATGTTTACAAAGAACTTCCTTAGGATTTTACGCTCATAAAAATTTCAAATTAACCGTTAGGTCCCTATATTAATAGTGTAGCCCCTTATTATGTTAGTGTAGCCCCCCTTATTGTTATCATTGTACCCCTGTAACCCCCATATTGTTATTATTGTGCCCTTACATTATTATTGTTAGGTCGGCTAGGATTACATTGTGGCCCACTAGATTACATTGTGGCCCCATGGACTCCTATATATAGAAAGGAGGTTTTGTCATTTGTATCATCCAAGAATTGTTCATTCATGTAATGTATTGGAGGTTTCCCCCTCGAAGTGGCTTATTTCTAAAGCGTTGATATCTCTTTTCTTCTATTTTTGGAGCTGGTTACACAACATTTGGTATCAGAGCTTTGGATTCTAGGGTTTCGCTGCTCCAAACAGGTCATTGTGGCATTTTCGCTATAACTTTTTTTCTACGAAGCTTCAGAAGCTGAAATTTTTAGGGTGCGAAGCTGAAATCTTGAGGAAGTTTGTCTAAAAATTTCAGAGCTTGGTTCGCAATATTTTCGGAGATATGATCTGTGGAAGTTAGGTCTTTTTTCAGGCTCCTAAACAGGTCATCGTGGAATTTGCGCTATAAAACATTTTCTACGAAGGTTCAGAATCTGAAATTCATATGGTGCGAAGCTGAAATCCTGAGGAAATTCATCAAAAAATTTCAGATCTTGGTTCGCAATAGTTTTTGAGATATGATCTGTGGAAGGTAGTGCTTTTTCAGGCTCCTGAATTTCATCTCAAAGAGGTGATCGTGGGAAAAGTTCAATAACTCTCTCTCTAGGCATCGGATTGGAGTGTCGTAAAAATTGGTTGCTATTACACAGACTGCAGTTTCTTGGCTATCAATTTCAGAGATGAAGGACGAAACAGTGACACGTGGCAAGTCGTACAAGTTCGCCCTACTGAACCAGTCCAAAATTGGGTCATTGTGGGAGATTGGAATAACTTTGTCTTGAAGAATCAAAATCAGATCATACCTGTGGAATTTGAAAGACAGTTCAGAAGGATACTACAGCAGTGAATTTCGGATATTGAAGATTCTCAATTACAGAGATAATTCAATTTCAATACAGAGCTTCTAAAAAGCAAGTAAAAGGTGTGTATTTTTTTCCGAATTGCATAAGTCTTGTTTGAAGAATCAAGTTGAATTGATTCCAAGGGAATATTGTAGAATAGATATCAGTATTGGATTCTAAAATGGCCCCTAAAAAGAATTCAACTCCCATTAAGCCTTTAGAAGGCTCTACTGTGACTCATGAAGACGAAGAATGGCAACATGAAATATCAAAATTACAAGAGCAAGTGCAACAAATTTCGCTCTCGCAAAGAACAACAAAAAATGAAATGGAAGTTTTGAAGAAAGGCATGGAAACTAAGATGGATGGTTTGAAGAAAGGCGTGGAAGATAAGATGAATGGTTTGGAAGCTAAGATGGATGGCATGGAAGTGGGCATGGAAGCTAAGATGGATGACATGAAAGACAACATGGAAAACATGAAGAATGATCTAAAAGCATACATGGAAGGCTTGATGACAAGCTTAAAACAAGAAATTATTCCTAATGGTGGAAATATAGTAGAAGAAACTCATGATGAGAACAAAATAAATGTTAATCATGACTTCATAAACTCTAATGTTGGCGGGAAGAACCACCATATTCCAAAAATGGATATGAGGAAGTTTGATGGAAAGGATCCTGTAACATGGATACTACAGATGGAGCAATATTTCGATCTCCATAATGTGCAAAACACACAAAAGGTACGCATTGCAACTTTGCATTTAGAACAAAATACATTTGTATGGTATCGATGGCTTTGCTCCCGTAAAAAAATTGTCACTTGGTCAATTTTTACGGAGGAAATGATAGCACATTATGAGGATACAGAGAGCAACACCTTCTTTAGCCAATTGATAAATCTCAAACAAAAGGGCTTAGTGGGGGAGCACATTGAGGACTTCCAAAAATTGAATATAAGGGTAACTGATATTCCAGAGGAACACAGGATTGATCTCTTCATGGGCACTTTAAAGGATAACATCCAACATGAAGTTCGCGTTTTGGAACCTGATTCATTAGAGAAGGCATTCAGGTTGGCAAGAAAAGTTGAATGTAAAATTATGGCGACAAGGAAGCCTACTACTCAATTCTATAAAGAAGGAAGTGTTGCTACGCCTAGATTTCCACAACCTACAAGGTTGACACCACAAAAATTGGAAGAAAAAAGAGCAAAAGGGCTTTGCTACAGTTGTGATAGCAAATACACTAAAGGTCATAAGTGTGTCGAGAAGAAATTATTTTACATAGATTGTGAAGAGGAAGAAGAAAATGAACAAGAAGAGGATATACACCAGGAACCAGCCCTAGAAGAGGAAGAAATGAATCCGACCATATCGTGTAATGCACTGGCAGGAATTACCACTCCTCAAACTCTCAAGATAGAAGGACATATCGAGAAGAAAAGGGTAATAGTGTTGATTGATTCAGGTAGCACCCATAATTTTATTCATTATAAGGTATACAAGGAATTAAATTTTTTCCTATACCCAGCACCAGAATGTGAAGTGATGGTTGCAAATGAAGGAACTATAAATTGCTCTGGAAAATGCCATAATATCAAGCTAACCATGGGGGAATATGTATTGACTAGTCCAATGCTTGCCATTCCTATGGGAGGTGCCGATGTTGTACTAGGAGTACAATGGTTACAATCTTTGGGGACGGTAGCTTTTAATTTTCAAGAAATTTTCTTGAAATTTTTTTCAGAAGGAAAGGAAGTCGAATTACGGGGTATTGCGGGGAAGCCAGGAAGGATAATAAGCTCTAATGTCATGAAAAGCTTCTAAAGAAAGAACAGCGAGGCGTAATTGCACAATTATGCTCACTAGAAGTTCCAACATCAAAATCATCTATTTCTGCAGATCTCCAACAAGTCTTTGACAATCATTCCAAGGTGTTTGAAACTCCCAAAGGACTCCCACCTATTCGTGATCATGATCATGCTATTCATTTGATTCCAGGAAGTGTTCCTCCAAACATCAGGCCTTATAGATATCCTTACTTCCAAAAGAGCGAAATTGAACGTATGATTGCGGAAATGTTAGAGGCGGGTATAATTCAACCTAGTCAAAGTTCTTTCTCTGCTCCTGTAGTATTGGTACACAAGAAGGATGGATCATGGCGAATGTGTCCGTATTATAGGGAGCTCAATAAGCTCACCATTAAAGATAAATTTCCCATTCCTGTGATTGATGAATTATTGGATGAATTACATGGAGCAATTTATTTTACCAAGTTCGATCTTCGTTCAAGATATCATCAAATTAGAATGAAGACTGAAGATATTCCAAAAACAGCATTTCGAACTCATGAGGGTCATTATGAATTTTTGGTCATGCTTTTGGCCTTACCAATGCACCTTCTACATTTCAAGGGTTGATGAATTCCATTTTCAAACCCTTCCTTAGAAAATTTGTGCTAGTATTTTTTCATGATATACTAATCTACAGCAGGTCTTGGAAGGATCATGTTGAACATGTTGACAGGGTGCTCAAACTATTGCAGGAGAAACAATTATATGCAAAAACATCCAAATGTTTCTTTGGAGTACAAGAGGTAGAATATTTGGGTCATATTGTATCTCACGAGGGTGTTAAAGTAGACCCTAACAAAATTAAAGCCATTAAGGAATGGAAAGTCCCCACAACCATAAAGCAGTTGCGAGGATTTCTCGGGTTAACAGGGTATTATCGCAAGTTGGTTAAGAATTATGGGAGAATAGCAGCACCTCTAACAACATTATTGAAGAAAGATGCATTTTCATGGACTCCTGAAGCAACTAAGGCCTTTGAACATCTTAAAGAGGCAATGTACCTAGCACCAGTCTTAGCTACGCCAGACTTCACAAAAACCTTTATCGTGGAATGTGATGCCTTAGGAAATGGAATTGGTGCTGTTTTAATGCAGGAAGGAAGACCCATTGCTTTTGAAAGTCGTCCAATCAAAGGAAAGTATTTACAAAAACCTATTTATGAGAAGGAAATGTTAGCAATACCGCATGCACTAAAGAAATGGCGAACTTACCTAATGGGAAGACACTTCAAGGTAAAAACTGATCATGATAGTCTTAAACACTTTTTGGAACAAAGAATATCTTCAAAAGAGCAGCAAAAATGGGTCACAAAGATGTTGGGTTATGACTTTTAAATAATCTACAAAAAAGGAAAGCTTAATGTTGTTGCAGATGCACTCTCAAGAAAGAATGAAGAGGTGGAAGCATTGCTTTGTGCCATTTCTATTATCCAACCGGATTGGATAACCGAAGCAAGAGACGAATGGAAGAAGGACAAAGATGTATGGACACTCATTCAAAAGTTGCAGCAAGATCCTAGTACATCTGATACATTTAGTTGGAAAAATGATTCCTTATGGTACAAAGATCGCTTATATCTTTGTAAGAATTCCCAACTAAAACAAAAAATTCTTCTAGAATTGCACACTTCTCCTTTAGGAGGACACTCAGGATTTTTAAAAACTTACCACAAGGTGAAGAAAGAATTTTTTTGGGATGGCCTTAAATCCGATATTGAAAAGTTTGTGGCGGAATGTTTAGTTTACCAACAGAATAAATTTGAGACAATTAAGACCTCAGGACTTCTACAACCTTTACCCATTCCAAGTCAACGTTGGAAGGAGATTTCAATGGATTTTATCACAGGTTTACCTAAGTCCAAAGGAAAGAATGTCATCATGGTGGTAGTTGATAGACTTACCAAGTATGCACACTTTTGTGCATTATCTCATCCATTTAAAGCAAGTACAGTTGCTACTACATTTGTGGACAGAATTCAAAAGCTACATGGAAGCCCAAGGGTTATTGTGAGCGACAGAGATCCCATTTTTACCGGAAATTTTTGGACGGAGTTATTTTCTTGTTTGGGTACTCAATTAGCTCATAGCTCATCTTATCATCCTCAATCTGATGGTCAAACCGAGATAGTAAATAAATGTTTGGAAGGATATCTTCGTTGTTTTGTATCTGATAAACAAACACAATGGGTCAAGTGGTTACCTCTCGCTGAATGGTGGTATAACACTTCCTTCCATACCGCAACAAAAATGACCCCATTTATGGCACTTTATGGATATCATCCACCATCGATTACATCATCTTTAAGGGAAAATTCGAAGGTTCAAGCAGTCGAAGATCACATCGAGCATCAGCAAGAAGTTCTCCAACTCTTAAAGGATAAACTGAATTTGGCACAAAATCGAATGAAACAACAGGCAGATCAACATCGCAGCGAGAGAAGTTTTGATGTAGGAGATTGGGTATTTTTACGGCTACAACCATACAAACAAATGTCCCTCAAGCAAGCTAAGAAGGATAACAAATTATCGCCAAAGTACTATGGTCCTTACAAGGTGTTGCAAAAGATTGGTACTATGGCATACAAAT
The DNA here is from genome assembly GCA_034641835.2 of Pinus albicaulis. Classification (NCBI taxonomy): domain Eukaryota; kingdom Viridiplantae; phylum Streptophyta; class Pinopsida; order Pinales; family Pinaceae; genus Pinus; species Pinus albicaulis. The sequence goes on from CM076579.1 coordinate 193,162,307, forward strand.
TGGAGCTTCCTGCTTCTTCACGAGTACATCCAGCTTTCCATGTTTCATGCTTAAAGAAGGTTATAGGTGAAAATATTCCAGTTCAAACAGTATTGCCAGAACTTGATGGGGAAGGGAAAATCATATTGGAACCTGAAGCAGTCATGGAAAAAAGAACTCGACAACTACGGAATCGATCAATTTCAGAGTATCTCATCAAGTGGAAGAACTTACCCACCGAAGATTCTACATGGGAGGATGAGAATTTTATACAGAAGCACCCAGAGCTACTCAAGTGTTGAGGACAACACTTTTTTGAAGGAGAGGGGCATGTTAGGTCCCTATATTACTAGTATAGTCCCTTATTGTTGTTAGTGTAACCCCCTTATTGTTATTATTGTACCCTTGTAACCCCCATTTTGTTATTATTGCGCCCTTAAATTATTATTGTTAGGTCGGCTAGGATTACATTGTGGCCCACTAGGATTACATTATGGCCCCATGGACTCCTATATATAGAAAGGAGGTTTTGTAGATTGTATCATCCAAGAATTGTTCATTCATGTAATGTATTGGAGGTTGCCCCCTCGAAGTGGCTTATTTCTAAGGCGTTGATATCTCTTTTCTTCTATTTTTGGAGCTGGTTACACAACATGAACCTTCGCAAAAACGTTAGAGCGCAAATTCCACGATGACCTATTTCATATAGTCGAATCCCTTGCATAAGGAGGAAATGAAGATCACAATTTATATGAATTCTTAAGTTGAGAGGGACTTCAAAAAGTGCATGTGGGAGGGATTTTAGGAGCTTAAAAAAACATTAATTATGACTTTTCAATGACCCATGCCCCAACCCCATGGGATTTTAGCCCACTAACTGGGGGTGCAAACTTCAAACATGAATATCTCTCAAACCATGAAGAATTACATGGCGTGCCATATATCAACGGAAACATCTTGACAAGTAGAAAACATAAAAAACATTATTGACATAGAATATATTAATTTGGTAGGTCAAAATTCCCATGCAATATCAAGTAGCCCCTAGTGCCCTCGTCGACATCACGACAACCGTCGATCAACAACTTGGACTCCGCGCAAGTAGGTCACTACCGAAAGGGCCAATAGTATAGGTGCTTTTTGGAAAACCTTGAACTCTAAACCTAGGTTAGGACCCCTTGAATGGATAAGGAACAGAGGGATTTATGGCCTAATCCTAAATCAAAGGGTAAAACACAAAGGATTAGCCATGAAAACAATGGTTAAAAATAAAGGTCAAAGGTTTAAAAAACAAAGAATGAATAAACAAATAGTCATAAAGAAAAAACAAAAGGAAGGACAGTAAGACAGATTATGAAGGCTAAATCAAGGTTCAAAGCCCTAAGGCAGAGTTAATGTTAAAAGCAAATAAATATTAACCCAAATACAGTTTTAGATAACTCAACAAAGAAGCATTTACTTTTCCAAAAACCAAAACTGCCACCTACAACATTATTTCATTCCATAAAGGCAGTGGGCAGTTATTACATAGTCAGAGATACTTTGAAACAACTCAATAATTATTGCAAAGTTAATAATAGGCCTTAAATTCAAACATTTCACCTATTTTTCCTTAGGAAGTTAAGATAGAGTTATTGAAACAGAGAAGTAGTTGCAGATATTCCTGCCTTAAGCCTTGCATGGTTTTCAAGGTTAGGAATGCACTTACTCTATAATAAATGATACTCAAGCCCTATCTTGAGCCTCACCTCCTCATTTGCAGCATAAATAATGCATCTGAACTCATTATATTGTTGGCATCTGATGAATATTTCAAGTAATACATAGTCTCTTGGAAGTTGAAGGAAAATTGATGTCTTGGATCTTGTGGATGCTCTGATTTGTTTGTTGATGGAGGAGGCTAGATCACTGGATCCCTGAGCTTAGCTGTTGGTGAAGTACTTCTATCTGTTATTGTTATTTCCTATTTTCATTATTTTTTGTTGACACCTAATCCTATGGGATGGGTGTGGATATTTAATTTTGTATAATAAATAATATTAGGAAATAAGGAAGGCCAAGAGTCATTGGGAGATGAATCCCAATAGCCTCACCTCCATGTATAATTGCATGTACATTCTTCAGCTAAAACACATTCTGATTTGAGGAGTTACCTCCTAGTTTGACATGGTATCAGAGCCAGTCCAACTATTGGCATTTTTGCCTGTGGTGTAACTACCTCTCCTTTGCTCAGTGAGTTTTTAATAGTTTTTGCTGCTCCTACTTATTGCTATACTATTATTCTGCATTTTTTTTTTAGCTCTGACATTTGCAGCTCCTGAAGATTCTGCAATCCTGCAGTTCCTGAAACACTGCAAATTGCAGGCCCCTCTGCAGTCCTGCAAAGATTCCATTCCTAAATTTTCGTTTGGGCCTCTCGGCCTCTCCATCACTCATATACTCGCGCCCCCTCACTTCTATCTCTCCCTGCATTCCCACATCAATCACATCCCCCACCCCATTCACTGCGCCCTCCTCTCTGCGCATAATCCCCACACAACCTGCGCCCTTCTCTGCGATCTTCTCAAACGCAGAACTGACTGCAAACACCTCCCCACTGTTATATCTATTAAACACCAGCCCCGCTGCATATTAAAAAACACCGCTCCAGATTAAAACACCCCTCCATCTTCTCGACTCCATGAGCTGCGTACTCTCCAAAGCGCACTTCAATCCGGCCCGTGGCCTTTCGGCCCTCTGGTGTTAGCACAGTCAGGCTTACACGCTGTCTTATATCCTCTTATACCACGAAACCTCCCACGCCCTGTTATATTATATACAGTATTGATATAGATGTTTAATAAGCTGTTTGTTTATAATAACCATTCCACGTTGTTTACGTTCCTCACATCCCTCACCGCAGTTAACACGCTCTCCACTGTCACATATATACACCGCCCCTCCATAACATTAATACCGCCCTATTTAATACGCCATCCATATTGTAATACCTCTCCTCCAGCGCTCTGTCATTTAATAATACCGCCCTTCCTAACATTCAATACCACCCTCTCCTGTCTAATAATACCGCCCCTCTATCCTCGTATATAATATTACCGCCCCATTCATATTCAATAATTATTTTTTTTCTCCAAACAAAAAAATATATATATACATATATTTTTTTGTGCAAAATTCAGTATTTGCAGCAAAGAGTTTGTGTCCTTTTAAATTCAAAATATTTTCCTGCAAAGAGTTGTCCCCTTTAATTGAGCAAATCTCTGGAATTGAAAGTTTTCTAGCAGAATTATTTTTCCTCTTCAGAAGAATTTTTTCCAGCAAACTAATGCATTCTCTCATCTCTATTTTTGGGGTGGTTCTCTCCGGCAAAGAGAACTATCTTGAATGGTCTCGGAAGATTAAACACACACTCATTTTTAATGAGTTGTGGAGAGGAATCTGTGAAGGACAAGAAGGAAATCCACCAGCAAAGCCCACTTCAGACAAAGAGCTCACCATTTGGGAAAACAAGAACTGCAAGGCCTATGCCTTGATTGCAGCTTCCGTAAATGAAGAGGTGAGTCGCCACATTTCATCATTCTCAAATGCCTATGATGCCTTGAGCAAGCTAAAAGAACTCTATGACTCACATTCAAAATTAGAAAATGTTCAATTGATGATTAAGTTGTTCAGTCTTGAAATGAAGAATGATGATCCCCTTTCCTTAGCTTCAGAAGTTAGATCGATCATGCATGATATTGATAGCACTGGTGTAAAAATGGACATACCTCTCATAGCATATGTTAAGGCATTATATCCAACTTACTCACATTATCTTGAGTCTTTGCAAGCAAGTGGGAACCTTGAGCATATCACCTTTGATACACTTGAGAAAAAGTTTGCAGAAAGAGAGAAAGCTTTTGGGAAGATGACAGTCCCTTCATCTTCCGAAGAGGCTGCATACTTGGCACATAGAGAAAAGATTCATACTCCAGATTCATCCAGAGGAAGAGGTGGCAGAAGAGGAAGAGGAAGAAGGAACTTCACAGAAAGGGGGGGCAGACAAGCTGACAAATCCCATCTTCATTGCACACGCTGCAATAGAGATGGACATGATGCACCCAAATGCAGAACACCATGGAACAAAATTGAGCAGCACGGAAATCAAGACAAAGGTAAAACTAATGAAAAAGACAAAGGTAAAGCACCTGAATCCGCTCACTATGTTCTAGCACATTGTAACAATGGAGTAACTGAAAACCTCTTTGATGTTTCATTTACTTCATGGAGAGATGATTGGTTGCTAGATTCAGGAGCAACATGTCACATGACATTTAGAAAAGATTTTTTGAAGAATTCACTGACAAAGTTAATGGAGCATTATATTTCACAGATAAATCCAAACTCAAGCCATCAGGGCTTGGCACAGTCAGGCTTAAACTGCCTCGTCTTCTAGATCATATCCTACATGAGGTTCTATACCTCCCTGAGTTGAAGAGAAACTTGTTGTCCCTGGTCGAAATCCGGTAGCAAGGACACTCAATTCACTTGTTTGATGGCAAGGCAGAGGTCAGAAAAGCATCAGATCACTCACTTGTCATGGAGGGAATAGAAGAAGGAAGACTCTTGAAGCTGAAAGGTTCATCTGCTCATGCTCAAAACTTTGCATTCAGTTCACATCATGATGAAGGTACATTTCCATCAAGTCTTTTATGGCATGCTAGATTTGGACACTTAAACTATGACAACCTTCATTTGTTGAATAAAAATGGTGTTGATGGACTGCCTACAATTCCTAGAAAACCTAAGGAATGTGATGCTTGTATTCTAGGAAAGCATAAAAAACATCCATTTCATGATTCACACTCCATAGCAAATAGAAAACTTGAACTTGTTCATTTAGATTTATGTGGCCCTATGCCTATTGCTTCTGCAAATGGAAACAAATACATGATGAAATTTATTGATGACTACACCAGAATGTGTTGGATTTACTTACTGAAGAATAAGTCTGATGCTTTTCAAACTTTCAATAATTTTCATGCATGGATTGAAAATGATGCACAAACACATATTGGCTCTCTACGTACTGATAATGGAAAAGAATACACTTCAAATGAATTTGAAAATTATCTTCGTCAACATGGAATAAAACATCAAACAACAGTGCCATATAATCCCCAACAGAATGGTGTAGCTGAAAGAATGAACAGAACTATCTTAAATATGGTTCGCTCCATGTTATTTTTCAAGAATGTGAAATTGATGTTTTGGGTTGATGCAGTTCTATGTGATGTTTACATAAAGAATAGGTGTCCTTCAAGTTCAATTAGAAACAAAACTCCTTTTGAAATGTGGCATGGCCACATTCCTTTAGTAAAGCATTTCAGGGTCTTTGGGTCCACCTTTTATGCCTTGATACCCAAGGGTCAAAGGAACAAACTTGGTGCTAGAAGTCGCAAATGTATCTTCTTGGGGTACTCCAATACCTCCAAAGGATATCGTCTCTACGATGAAGCAAATAAGAAATTTGTAATAGCAAGAGATGTCATATTTCTTGAATCTTCCAAGAGTGACAAGGTTTTTGAGCGGCAACTTGATCGCTTGGATAGATTCACACATGCAAAGTCCTTCCAAGAATTTGATAATGTGATTCCACATCTTGAAGGGGGGATTCCGATATTGAATCAAACTGTGGAATCATGTCCTGAAGCACTCTCTCCCCCACATGAAGAAACAACCACGGATGACACATTAGATGATGTGATTGACAAAATTGGGAGATTGAATCTTGAATCAATCCCAACTCAGTCAAATGACCAGCCTGGGCCATCTCAGAAAGGTCCTCCCAAATGGCTGACAAAGACACTGGAGAATGTTCATCCTGATGAGGTTGGAAAAACAGGAACAAGAAGTTCCACTCAACAAATAGAAGGTGATGTAGATAATTCTGATTCTCCTGTTGATATGGATATTGCTTATAACTATGAATTGAGTTTTTCTACAGATCATGAACCAACTTCCTTCAAAGAAGCCGCTTCTCATGATGAATGGAAAGAAGCGATGCAGAAGGAGTATGATGCCTTGATAAATAATGGCACTTGGAAGCTGGTTGATCCACCTTTGGGAACGAAACCAATTGGCTGTAAGTGGGTCTACAAGAACAAGTACAAAGCAGACGGCTCACTTGACAAGCACAAGGCCAGGCTTGTGGCAAAAGGATTCGCACAGAAAGAAGGAGTCGATTATGAAGAAACTTTTGCTCCCACAACAAAATGGACCACCATCCGGACTCTCTTTGCCTTAGCAACTCAGAATGGATGGAAAGTCCATCAGATGGATGTAAAAATAGCCTTCTTGAATGGAGATCTAAAGGAGAAAGTTTATATGTCCCAGCCAGAAGGATTTGTTGTAAAGGGTCAAGAACACAAAGTTTGCAAGCTTATAAAATCCTTGTATGGCCTCAAGCAAGCACCACGAGCCTGGTATGAGAAATTGACCGAGCATCTTCTAAAACTTGACTTCAAACATTTTGATCTTGATGATGCAACTTTGTTTGTTAAGAAAGTTGGAAAAATAGTTGTATATCTTGTGGTATATGTAGATGATCTTTTGATAATAGGAAACAATGAGAGCTATATTGCATCCATGAAGAAAGAGTTGAAGAAAGGTTTTGAAATGACTGATTTGGGTCATGTTCATTACTATTTGGGTATTGAAGTAGTTCAACATCCTAAATTCACATTTCTTTCTCAAAAGAAGTACATTGGAGATCTATTGAACAAATTTGGCATGGATGACTGTAATCCCTTAACCACTCCAATGGAACAAAACTTGAAGCTCACATCTATTGAAGGGAAGGAATTTGAGGATGCAACTAAGTATAGACATCTTATAGGAAGTCTTATCTACTTGACCACCACCAGACCTGACATTTCATTTGCTGTTGGAATCCTCTCAAGGTTCATGCAAAAACCTTGTGAAGGACATTGGTCTGCTGCAAAAAGAGTGTTAAGGTACTTGAAGGGGACTCAAGACTTTGGACTCAAATATACATAGGAGGCGACTTCAACTTGACCGGATACTCTGATTCAGACTTTGATGGCGACAAAGAAACAGGGGTGTCTACTACAGGTTACACCATGAGTCTTGGATCAGGAGCTGTCTCATGGGGATCACGCAAACAGTCAGTTCCAGCAGATTCCACGACCGAGGCAGAATATGTGGCAGCAGCTGAAGCAACAAAGGAAATTGTGTGGCTCCAGAAAATCCTGGAAGATTTGCAGATGAAACAAATGTATTCCACTCCACTCATGATCGACAACACTTCTGCAATAAAGCTGGCCAAGAACCCAAAGTTCCATGATCGAACAAAGCACATCAATACAAAGTACCATTTAATTCGACATCATGTTCAGGCCAAAACCATCCATCTACATCATTGTTCCACAAATGAGCAAACTGCTGACATCTTCACCAAAGCACTCGGAAGATAAAAGTTTGAAAAGTTCAGATCGATGCTTGGGCTCACCAACATCCCTTCGGATTAAAGGGGGGAATGTTGACACCTAATCCTATGGGATGGGTGTGGATATTTAATTTTGTATAATAAATAATATTGGGAAATAAGGAAGGCCAAGAGTCATTGGGAGATGAATCCCAATAGCCTCACCTCCATGTATAAATGCATGTTCATTCTTCATTCAATAACACATTCTGATTTGAGGAGTTACCTCCCGGTTTGACAGTTTTCATCTTTCTTTATTACATTAGAGCGAAGTTTTAGGCTAAGAAATGTCTTTTGGAAGCACCTTATTTTTGTTTTCTCTTCACTATCTTAATGTTTTCTTCTGCAAGGTTTGATTGGAGGATTCTTAATTTCCCTCCTGTTACATTTGGCTTGTTATTTTAGAAGTAATTCAATAGAGTATAACCAAGGAGTTTCTCTTTTGGTAAGTCCATATCCCTTTGAGTATGACTTGAGAGGTTATTTCTAAGGAATGATTTCAGTAGAGTGAAACCAGGGAAATTAGTGGTGGGTCCATGCTCCTTTGAGTACAACTTGAGATATTGTTTCTGAAACTTTTTTAAAGTATGCTTACTAGAGTCTAAACCAGGGAAGTCTATGGTGAGCCCTGTCCTCTAATCTACCTTTAAAGCTACTTTGAAAGATCCCTAGAGAGTTAGTCAAAAGAAGATTAGATTATTTATGTTTGATCTTAGGCTACTCTCATTGTTATCTTATATGTTTTATTTATCTGAAAGTAGTCTTTTGATTGCTGGATTGTTTTCTGAAAGGTTTTCTTATTAAGAGTTTGTCCAAAGAAGTCTATGGTTAGCCCTGTCCTTTGGTCTGCTTCAAAACAAATACCTTGAAATATTTCTCTTGTTTAAAGTACATGATAAAGGATTCCTAATTTCCCTTTTTCCTACTTTTCATTCTTATCCTTAAAGTTCATCTCATTATCCTAAAAACTTTGAAGATCCACTGGCCAAGTTAGATTTGCCCTATGATACTCCCCGATCCTTTTATGAACTTATCATGACTTTAATTTGACTCCATTTCCAAATAACTTAGATATTTCCTCATTCTACCTATGCTCTTTGATCATCATGTCCAACCAAAACAAACAACAAAACCTTGTACTTAATAACTAGCCTAAAATCAACCCTTAAAAGAAAACAAGCACATATCCTTTACAAACAACCCGAGAGATCCCTCTCTGAGTCTAGGAAAGCTAGGTCCTAGAACTCTAAAGACTGGTTCCATGTTGCCTTGTCATTTGGTAAGCCAATCTTCCAAATCACGGGATCACAAAAGATCTAACCTACAAAATGATAGAACCACCATGAAGCGAAAAACACTGACAGGAGGGGCTTCTACTTCTCAGCCCAAGAAACCCAAAAATACTTTGGGTAATAATTCTCCTGAGAATCTGGAAGAATAAGGAGAAAAATAAACTGTGGAACATCGAAATTCAAAGAAAAAATAGAGGGAATAAGAACATAAGAAGACCCATGATGCTTTGGCACAACAACAAGCAGAAGAGAGTCGAAGGAAATAGGAGGAACAACAATAAAAGAAGACGCAAGAGGAGGAACAACGAAAAAAAATAGTAGAAACAAGAAAAGGACAAGGAGGAAGTAGAGAAAAGAAGAAAGGAAGAATAAGCCCAGAAGGAGTAGGAGGAGGCAGCCAAAGGAGTGGAAGGAGGTGAGTCACGACCTTTGAATCTCAGAAAATGAGTAGATCTGCCACCAATCGATATACCCCTGATGACTCTCTTGACAGGAAAACACATCCCCTTCTCCAAGATAGGTCTCTCGGGAGAAAATGAGGATGATGTAATGGATCTAAAAAGGCTATCTTATGATCATTACACTCACAAAATTAGGCAAGAAAGATGAAAATGTGTTTCCTGTAACTCGATAGAATCTTTGGCTTTTACAATCGAAAAGGACATAGTCTTGGAGTCCTTAATTCCTCCTAGCACACTATCCACCCACTGATCTACAGTCTGAGTGATTGTGTTGTCAACCTTCTCCAATTGTTGAATCGATTCCAGAGTCCACTCCGTAACCTGATCGTCCTTCCAACACGTCTGGAATTATACTAGCCTTGCTATCCACTCCAGTTGCTCGTGCGCGAAAGTTACAAAGAAAATTTCATATACTTCTGGGAAAATATATTTTTTCTTCCATTTTTCAGCTATTAGCTTTGTGCTGTGATTCTCTTTTATGGAAAATTATTGAATCTGTTTTTCAAACCAGTATTCGAGCTCCAGTTTCTCAGGTCACCAACGGCCTCATGGCATTACCCAATCTCTCTCTCAAAATTCTCCCAGCCTCGGCAACAGAACCATTTGTTGTCTTGAGAATTCCTGACCGACGTTTAGATTTAAGGTTTGCAAAAAAACCCCTATACTACTTTCCTTTTCGGAAATGGCCTACTTTTGTAGGCCAAGGTCTCACCCGAAGTAGAATGGGTGGGTGATGGAACTAGGTTTCTGCACCCTGGAAGAAAATGGGTAATTAGCGTAGTATTTTTGAGATCTATCAGGCTCGCATAGAAGCAATCTTATTACCAATCCCTTAACAGTATAGATGGCATGTAAACATAAATGAAGATACTATTATTAAGCAGATCTTAGAAACACCTTCGTATCCATGTGCGCATCAGTAATTATCACCACAGAATAACACAATTACAGCTAATTCATATAACACAAACACAATTGCACTTAATTCAGATAACACATAGATACTTCAATAGTAAATGCATCTAGTTCAGGTAACATAGAGATACTTCAACAGATTCTACACTCATTAACATCCAAAACCAAGTTAGAAACCCAAGTCACAACCCACGCACACAGCCAGTGGTGCGCTCACGGCGGCGGAGCCGGAGATCTTTTCACACACGGCCCCTGGCAGTCCTTGCCCAATGCTACCAAAAACAAATCTAAAAACCGTGGTTTCTTGGACTCAAGGTCTACCCTTTGACCCGTTACAATACATTAGGGGCTTTGAGCCTCCCCAAAGCCCCTGCGCTAGACTAATTAATACAAAATATATATCAAAAAACGTATCTAGGGGACCCCGTTCCAACAGTTTTAATTGAAAATAACTTACTAAAACTATTTTACTGAATTATTTCTTATAGTGAAAGTGATTTTACTATGGTAAAATTAAACTCACATGGTGTATTTCAGTCCACCTAGTTAAAAATGGCTAGGTGATCATTTTTTTTATAATAAAAAATTTCATCGATAGATAATAGTTGTACTCCCATAGTGAGTCCCTTCAAATTGTGCATGAATTTTCAAAATTCATCATGCTCTTTGCAGAATTCTCATCCTATTTTTGCAAAAAATTTCTTATTGGAGCAGTGTTTTTGGGCAACAAGTTCTGGGAACTACACAAAAGAGCATCATGTACAAAGGATATCACACAGGTGCATACCATGGAGGAAGCCTAGCCGATGGATGGCGCAAAAGTGTGAAGAATAAGGAAAATCGTTAGGATAATTTTATATGTATTAGACCATAGTAATATTTACCTTCCCTTTGTAATAGTTTACTATTAGTGGGTTTTTGGTTCGCTTGGGTATACATGTAAACCTATAAATAGATCAAGGCCGAGGTATAAAAGATGTTCTTTGATACATATTAGGGACACATAGACAAACCTATACTTATAAATTTTTCCCTGTAATGATGAATGATTTTTTAGGATGGTGAGCCACGATGGATATGATTGTAATGTAAGATCCATAGTGATAGTTAAAATATTGAAGTTTTGGATTATTTTGCTTGTTTGTGCAATATGTAATGGGTTTTCTATTTTTTATAATATTATTACTTTAAATTGTATGCATGATGGGATTGCTACGTATATTGGGGTAAGTAATTTCCCTTTCTTAATAATAATAAAGAATAATATGTTGAATATTATAAATGCTAGCTTAAGGTCTATTTCTTCTTCATCATTGTAAAACCATTCAACGACATGAAATTCCCCCTATCCTTTAAGTGAGAATTCATCTTTTTGTAGGTGTTGTCAAAAGGTCCAGTGCCTATAGGGGTTTTGTTGGAAAATTATCTTGAACCTTGGGTCTTCCCCCTACATGCTAATAGTTCATCTACCACGTAAGGGTGTTTCACCGAAGGTTCAGGTAGTGCCACATATATGTGCAGAAAACCATCAAGTAATAGAAACAAGATACCCATAAAAAACAATAGAAAAAAATATTTTCCGAAAACCTCAAAAACACTAAAAATAAGAAAAACTAGATATACATTCTTATTAAGGATAATCCAATGAGATCTCAGGGAAATTCCAAGTCAATTTCTTTCATGAAATTGGTGGTTCCATAGGAATATTTATCTATCACTATAATTTTTTCTCCATACCAAGAGAAAAAGCCTTGATCAAACTACTGTCATGCATGGCACCCCTCTAATATCCCAATAAAGTCAGTCTATCTCATCATTCATGAATTTTAAGGAAATTGAAATAGTGTAAACACTCTTGGCCATATCATTAGATCTCTTTGCAAGAATAATGATACCAGTGTACTCTCACACGCAATTTTTTTTTCGTCTTATCCTGCATATGGTTAATTGTTCCTTCAAGTTGACCAATAGTCCCTCACACTAATTGAAGACGGTAGGCTCTATTCATCTAGACGTTATGTCCATATATGCTTTATAGTCCAAATGAGGCCCCATATACTTTGATACATGGGTGATGGTGAATGGTGCAAAAAATTAGGTTTTTGAACCCTCTAATGGGTATCTATTTATTCACCTTTCTTTCTCTCTGCTCACAATATCAAGCCACATAGTCATCAACGCTTTCCTCACTTGTACTCTTCCCACTAGCTGCTAGAACATGGGATCCTTTCCTCAATAATAATATAAGGAGTTATGTGTCCTCTACCATCAATAGAAAATGTTTTTCATTAACCATAAATTGTTTCTCCTGAGGTTTCCACATGTCTATCAATCGTTTGAGGAGCATGTTGAGTCCCGATTTTTTTCAATTTTGATAATGTTCAAAGGCCTTGCTTTCCACTTTTTAACTCTTTTTGACCCTTAATTACTATAATTTTTCCATATTACTTATGTTTTGACCAAAAGGGTGTTGTGAGCTTGAGGTATGAAAATTATCTTAAATTGTATCATTTTACCTTGTTCTTAAGTATTTTTTAAGCTAAGTGTTACCTAATCGAATTATCTACAAGCTTCAAGTTTGACTGATTCAATATTATGCAGACTAATCACTATCCGAAGAAGCTCCAAGATCTCATGTATCTAGCCTTTGATCGCTAATTTCCTGCAAACACCCTGTGATTTCCTATAGATATGGATTTTCGGTAACCACCCAGATTTCCTGCAATAATATCAGCGGTTGAGTTTGTTCTGCTCAATCTCAAGTAAAACGAGAACATGGGTTTTATTATGAAATCCACCTACATGGATGTTGTCCTATTGGAAACCTTGAAACTATCATCAAAATACCCAGTTATTTAGTCCTCTTATTGATGTTCGTATTGGGAAAAAGCTCTAGCAACTTAAAGAAATCAGTTTGATCCATGATTTCAGTCATGGATCAAAATGTACGTAGCTATTTTTTTATCTTATTTTAATTATTGTTATTAACGATTCTTTGTATAGTTTTCCTAATTCGTGAAAACCTATGCCTCTGTACTTGTATACGTATTTTTATGTTTTATTTTCAAATGAGGTTGGACATATCAGAATTTTATATCACTGTAATACTTTTCCAAATTAATAAAAAGTTACATCTTCTATTGATCTTATTGTGTAAACTCCTTTAACAGAAAGAGGGGTTGTGAGTAAGGGAGCGACTCCTTTGCTCACAACTCCATTAGAAGCGATTTGTGTTTCTTTGATTATTTCTTATGAATTGATAGAGTTATTGCACAAATGATTATTTCTATTTTTCTAATTTTTAGAAGCACATGTATGATGGTTAAATGTTGAAGTTTATTTGATAAGTATGTTTGGAATCATTTGATCAAACTCTGATTTGTGTTATGGAATGTTAGATTTATTTTATTTTTGTTTGCTTGGTCACATATATTTTTTTTATTGAAATCAGCAATATTAAATGTTATAGAGGAATGATTAAATCCACTCCATAGCCCTTTCTACTAAGTGTTGATGAGGAAATGAGACATTAGAGTTGTGTGTGTGATATGTATTTATTAAAAAGGTATTATTGATGTCTATGTGAGAAGCATATGTTACTTAGTGTAATATATCGAAAATATTGCGAATAACATAAGCATCATAAGCAATGAAAACACAGTCAAACACATTAACACAGAAAGAATTTAATAACTTAGTTTCCCAGACTTCCTGGCTACATCTCCGGGTCCTTAGCTTCCAGTGTTGACTACTTTATTTAGTCTCCAAAATGATTTTATAGGTATGAGCTCAAAAATAGAGACTCAAATGAGAAAATGGACCTCACCATTGCGACCGGCTCGAAATTTCAGTCAAAATGAGTATAAACTTGCCTATGTTTCACCACTGTGACCTCCAAACCCCCTGGAGTATCCAAAACCACCTCTGCCTTGCACAAAAAACCACTTTCCCTACTGCAATACCACCTCATACTGCGCTCATTGGTTTTGGACTGGTTCGGCTCTATGCTGCATAAAACAGGTTTTGGTGGCTCCACTAACAAGCTTCACCGTATAATATAGTCGGTTGGCGGAGTTGTGTTAAAACACTGCAATATATAAGCTTTGGAGGGTCGGTAGGTCAAAACCCCCTCCCGACCCCTTCGTCCATACCCCGGAAGTTGTTATGGTAAACATTAATGTTACATTTAAAATAGTGGGTAAGGTTTATTCATACTCCGGTGGCATAAACCTTTGGATAAGGTTCCATTATATTGCATCTCCGTTACGATAACATATATAGACATTTAAATGTGTATTTAAACCTTATGATAGGTTTATTATATACTATCCCTATTACATTGAATATGTAGTGGTTTGATCCATATGTGCTTGGATGGTCGCGCATTTAACTTTGGATATGGTTTGGTTGTTTACCATATTAATATATCCGGTGCATTTAAATATGCGGTGGTTGCATATGATATGCCACGTTTAAACCTTATATGTTGGTTTCTTACGATATACTAATATTAATATATGCAGTGCATTTAAATATGTGGTGGTTGCATATGATATGCCATGTTTAAACCTTATATGTTGGTTTGTTATGATATATATATATATATATATATATATATATATATATATATATATATATATATATATATATATATATATATATATATCGTGATACAATGATTAATGATTCCCACATAAATATAAAATCTTTTTCATTTAATACAAAAATCATGTGTTGGCTCATCCAGTGCCAAATCTCCCAACAAAAACTTAGCCAATCTGGGAGATCAGGGGTTTGATCCTACCTGACCTCCATATTTTTCAAACAAGGCCAAATTGGGCAAAATCCGGGCTACCATGTGTCAGCCCCAAATTTGCCCATTCCAACCAATCACAATCTGACATATCACTAATCTGCTGACATCACCCTGGATAGGTGACGTGTTCTCGGTATAACACGTGTCCTGCTAATGTCATATTTGACCTTTTACTTGACCGTTGACTTTGACTTTGACTTTGACTTTGAATTTTTGCGAATTTTCCCTAGTTTCCCATAAACTTTGACTTGCAATATCTTTGTCATACAAACTCGGTTTTATGCGCCATTTTCACTGTTGGAATCCTACCGACGAGTACTTCAACTTGATCCTATTTTCATCTTCATTTGAAGAATTTGATTTGGAGGCAAAAATAAATCCATTTTGGATCAGTGTGTGAATGGTTTAATTAGATAAGCACTTAAGGTATTAGCCTGCATATATTTTGTGCAGCATCTCATAAGCTTACCTACCCCTAGTTGATGATTTATGTCTTTTAAATTATAAGTCTACAATTTGCCCAAACATTTTGGCATCATTGCCGGCGAGGTGCTAAGGGATGATATTGAAAGTTTTTTACTATGATTTCTATTGTTTGATATTTTTAGGATTGGGGGAGTCGAAGTGGTAAGACGTGGGGTAAGGCCTGTGCACCTACAGAGATCAAAATTCGCCAAATCCATGTCCTAATTTTTTGGCAAGTAGGAGTTTTTGAATTTGTTTTTATAATATATGAATATAGTCCAATATTTCCAACTGTTTTTGGTGGTGGTGTAAGCACCACTTCTTTTATTAATAAACTAGCAAGAACAAGGAAGTCTGTAAGGAACAAGGCATCAAAGGAAGAAGAACCTGAACAGGAGGTTTGTAGTCCTGAAAAGAGCTTGGTAGTTGATCCTAAGAAGATTAATACTTCCACAACATAATATTCTATCAAACAATCTTCTATTGCTTCCCATTTAGAACCTCCTCTTACAAGGAAATCAACATCTCTTCTTATTGGTCAGCCTGAATAGGAATTCCTCATCAATCCTATTCAAGAACCAAAGTCTGGACCATTGATTCTGAAGAATCTGTAGTTTACAAGGGTCCTACTCTCTCCTGGTCCGATAAGGCCCATCTAGAGGGTACTGGTAACATAGATGGGGACTATAATGAGAAGGAAGAGGAATTGGTCATATTTGAACTTCCTATAATGGAGACTGATGGAGCTACCCAGATGAAAAACGTTCCTCCCTCAGCCTTGCCTAAGTTTCGTGGTATCTCTAGTGAAGACCTTGACGCCTTCTTATTTGAATTTATGTATTGTGGAGAAGATATGACTATTCTTCCAATGCTCAGAAGATGAAGTTTTTTCCTGGTACATTAAAGGATGCATCTCTCGGGTGGTTTATGGGGTTGGTCTCAAACTCCATTGCAACCTGGGATGAAATGAAGAAGGTGTTCCTGAAGAAGTATCAAGATTATTGTAAAACTAGGGACCTTAGGGAAGAATTTTTTGGCATGACTCAGAAGGAAGGGGAGAGTCTTGAGGACCTGGTGGAAAAATTTCAATATAATCTGCAAAGATCCAATATGAATTAAATGAGTAAAGATATTAAGTGAATTATTTTTCTCAAGGTAATCATACCAAAATTTATGGAGGTTTTGAACCTGATGGGAGCAGGTGATATATTAAAACTGAGTTATAATGATGTGTGTGAGTTGTTTCAAAATTATTCAAGGGGAAATTCTAAAGTTGTAGGATGATCAAGAGGCACTTCTTCTAGGCTTATCAAACCATTTTCTGGAGCTATAGTAACCAGAGCTGAAATAGGTAATTTATTTGAAAATTTTAAGACTGATATTCTTAGCACTTTGTCTTCACAATGGGATGTTTTGCAGGCTAAGAAGAAACAGGAGGAAGTGGAGAAGGCCCTGGCCATGTTCTTCTCCAAATGTAGGAAGAAACAACCCTTAAGGTAACGTCCTATAGACATTATAGAGGTATGCCAAATTTATGAAGCAGAGCATTCTATTGATCAATGCTCTTCTCTTCCATAGATTAAAGCAACATATCTAGCAGATCAGGGAGTTGTCAATGCACTCTATACAATGGCACATCAAAAACCATGGCAACCACGTCCTACAGGTATGTCACAACAAAATTTTCAAATTCCTTATACTTAGAATAAGATGTGGAATATTCCAATGCCCTAGCAGCCCTGACCTCCACAACATCATTGGCATGCGGAATTTTCTTACCTTGCTGCACAGAATTTTCCATCTCATAATTTCAATTCACCACGGCCCATACCACAACAAATGGTTCAACCACAAAAACAACAACTTTAGTTTCCTGCCCCACCAAATCACCTCGTCCCTCACAAATTCCTGCCCAGCCAGTATCCAACCCCAAAAATAAAACCATCCAATCAACTCACAATATTGGAGTGGTCACTTATCCCAATTTTCCTACCTATTGTATTCACCACAACCTCTGCAGGAAATTTATGTTCCTTTGCTGTAGGAATTTCCTGTCACTGCAAGAAATTAAACTTAGATCAGGAAAAGTGGTGACTAAACCTAGAAAAAATGAAAATATTATAGAGGAAGACACCTTAGACACACCTGAAGTAGTAAACACACCAAAACCAGCAAAATAAACCACTTCAAAGTCACAACAACCTTCCTTGTCCCTTACTGTCCAGCCTCCTTTTCCAGAGAGGTTGGAGATGAAAATAAAACAACCCGAGTTTGATGTTGTGTCTAAACTGAGAAATTTATGAATTAAGATCCCATTACTACAAGAAATTAGGGATATCCTGATTTATGCCAAAACAGTGAGAGAGATATGTACCAAGAAACCAGGGAGACTAAATAGAGAACCCTCCACAATTCAAGTAGGTGGGAAACTTGCAAGCCTTATGTCCACCAGATTTTCTACCGAGAAATATGTTGACCCTGGAATCCATGTGGTTACCACCTTTATCAATGCATATCCGATAAGAAACGCTCTAATCAATTTAGGTGTAGCCATCAATGTGATGACAATGGAGACTTTATCTCATGTAGGATCCTTTGACTTACTTCCAACTCCTACCATATTAGAATTAATAGACATGTCTAAGGTAAAGCTAGAGGGTGTATTAGCAGACATTGTCATTTCATTGGATTCATGGGAGTACCCTATAGAATTTTATGTTCTTAAACCTAAAACCAACTTGGGAGGGCATCGTTCGATCTTGGGGAGGCCTTGGTTAGCCACGATAGATGCCTACATTGGGTGTAGGTCTCGAAATATGGCCATCACTCATAGAGCTGAAACTAAGCATATCAATTTGTATCCCCTTACTAAACCCCTCTTAAGATCAGAAAATACTTATTGGGTTGGAGAAGAGGAACATAATTCAAAATGTACGCAACCAATTTTGACAATATTCCAATCCATGAGGCTTAAGTAAAAATTAGAGGAAAATCTGATAAATTGTTGTATTTCGAACCCTGATTTTTCACACCATTTGGAAGGGTAGTCTATTCATAATATAGATATCATTACTGACTTGTAGAAATTTTATGAACATATTCCAGTTGCTTAATTAGATTCATCCCTCTTATCTACATTCCGTGTATCTTCAATGACTGAATGTGTAGGTAACATAATTGAAAATTTTCCTGGGAAAACTTTAAACATCAATTCTGCCTTAACTCCTGAACAAGAGAAACAATTAGTTCAAACATTGAAAAAAAATTCGGATACATTTTCTTGGGATTATGCAAACATGAGGGGCATTCACCCAGATACATGCATTCATCATATCTATATATAAGGAGATGTGAGGAAAGTGAGATAACCACAAAGAATGATCACTAGGTGGATTTCGCTAATGGCGGGATCACTAGGTACAAAAACTAATGGCAGGATCACTATGTGGCTTTTGCTACTGCAGTAATTTGACATCATAGTATTGGACACGATGGGAAAAGAAAATTAGGTAGTTGATTTCATATCTAGGCTCAACCGTGCAGTTGAGGATGTCTGTGTTAATGATACCTTTCCTGATGAGAATTTGTTTATTATTTCTGTCAAAACACATTGGTTTGCAAACATGGCCAATTAGCTTGCTACAAGAAAGCTTCCACCCTACTATTCATCTAATCCAAAAAAGATAAGTGTTATAGAAAGTGTTGATTACTCTTGGATTAAGCCTTCTTTTTCACCGGACCTGATTTGATTATTTACAAGTGTGTCAGAGAGGATGAGATATATGATATCTTGAGATCTTGTCATGATGAACCCTATGGAGGACACTTTTTAGAAAAGTAAACATCCTATAATATCCTTTTCTCAGGTTACTATTGGCCAAGTCTTTTCATATATGAAAAGGATTATGTCTGTAAATATGATATCTCCCAGAGAATAGGGTGACCTATTCAATCAGATGAAATGCCTTTGTAGCCACAGGTTCACATAGAACCATTCAAGAGGTGGAATCTTGACTTTATAGGTCCCATAAATCATATTTCTAAAGGTAATAAGTATATTTTGGTTTGTACTGATTATGTTATGAAGTGCGTGGAAGCAAGGGTGCTACCTAGAGCAACGGAGAAAGTAGTGGTAGAATTTATTTTTTCCGATATTTTTGTAAGATTTGGGGTACCAAGGGAGATATTTATTGATTAGGGTACCCAGTTTGTGTCAAATATTGTTAAGGGAATTATACATAAATATCATACTACCCATCAAAATTCCACCCCTTACCATCCACAGGCCAATGGGCAGGTGGAATCAACAAATAAGGTGTTGGAAACAATCCTAACAAAGACAATGCAACTACATAAGAAGGATTGGTCTGATCGAATTCTTGAGGCATTGTGGGCCTATAATATCACATGGAGGAACACCATTGGTTTCTCTCCGTATGAATTGGTGTATGGAAAACAAGTTTTATTGCCAACTGAATTTCAAATCATAAATTTTAACATAGCGACGGTGGAAGCAAGGGTGCTACCTAGAACAACAGAGAAAGTAGTGGTAGAATTTATTTTTTTCTAATTTATTTATAAGATTTGGAGTACTAAGGGAAACATTTATTGATTAGGGTACTCATTTTGTATCAAATCTTGTCCAATTAATTGTACAGAAATATCATATTACTCATCAGAAGTCCACCCCTTACCATCCACAGGCCAATGGGTATGTGGAATCAACAAATAAGGTGTTGGAAACAATCCTAACAAAGACAGTGCAATTACATAAGAAGGATTGGTCTGATCAACTTCCTGAGGCATTGTGGGTACAAGATCACATGGAGGAACACCACTGGCTTCTCTTCGTATGGATTGTTATATGGAAAACAAGTTTTAATGCCAATTGAATTTCAGATCAAAACTTTTAAAATGGCAGCAGATCTGGGTATAGACCTTAATGAGGCACAACAACAGAGAATCATGCAGCTCAATGAGTTGGATGAGATTATATAGGATGATTTTCATCATACGGATTTGATCCAACAACAACGGGCTAAATGGAACGACATATACATTAAGAAAAAGAAGTTCAAAGAGGGTGACTGGGCATTGTTGTTTGATTCAAAATTTAATAATTTTAAAGGGAAATTTAACACAAATTAGCTGGGCCCTTATGAAATTGAGAAATTTTTTTATAATGGATATGTTCGAGTTAAAACAATTGAATATGGTAATGTTACCTTCTTGGTGAATGGGCACAGACTCAAGCTATATCAGAAACCCCAATCTAAGGAGGAATTTGTGGAAGAAATTGTGAAGAAGAAGGAGTTGGAAATGGTGGGAGAGGGAGTCATTACTTTCACTACCTCTTCTAGATTTCCTGTTGATACATTCAGTTCACTTTGTTCCTCCTCGTGCTCAATAAACCATGAGAGGAATGTCTATTGGGTACAGGTTTATTCCTTTTTTCGGGCCCAGTGGACTAGTTACGGAAAAGAATCCCCCTTGGAGTCTTCTTTTCAGTATTTCAGACTCTCTAAAATTGAAATCTGGTGAGCATGGATTGCCCTGGGCTCGTTAAAATCACATGTCAGTAGATCCTTTTGGATCCTCTCAATAAATTATTTTTTTCTGTTAATTTTTGGATTACTCGTTTTGGACTGATGTGGGATCTGTTAAGGCCCTCCTTCCAACGATCTTGGCCCATCTACATCAACAAATTATTGGGTCCAAGATCAGAGCCTTGTGATGCGTTGAAGCTTGTATACCTTAATGACAGGATATCTCATCAGCAACAATGGGGATTCATCATGGCTCCTTGACTGTTGGATCCTACAGGTTCGACAACAGGTCATATATTCACACCTTATATGATGCATCAAATGTAACTTGGTCCTCACTTTCATTAATCATGAAGGGCCTCGCTTTGGTTAACAACTGACCTTAATGGTTGGTAATCCAACGAGATCACTGCACATTTGACATCATCGCCTACATTCATGTGTAGTGAAATATACAAAAATGGGGAATAGACGGCTTCCTGTAGAAAAGTTCAGTGGTTGGATTTCCTACGGCAACACCACTTAATTCCTAAAGAACGAATCTCAAACAGAACATTATCTTAAAATAATCTGGCAAGTACTGATCATCTTCATCATTAGTTGAGACCATGAACTATACAATTTTGCATATGATGTGGTTTCAAGGTGGGTTATTATTTCAAGGCAAGTGCATTCATCACCCAAGAACTAGATCATTGTAAGGTAAGATCGAGCAGATATGGTTGGTGTTAGAATACTTAAGGTAAAAAGGTAATGGTATGAAAAGTTTTAATTTGCATAAGTATGAGTCATACTCATCCTCACGAAACAAGGCAGCTATGAGACGTTATGTCATAAACCAGGTTCCATTCCCAATTATTATTACTCTGACATGTATTTTGGTTATATTTCCAACATTTATCCTGCAGAATGGATCATGATGACTATCATGATTACATCTTGTGTTTCTCAAAAGTTTCTTGATTACCCCGCATATTTCTTAATTTAAACTATCTTTGTCGATTTTTTTGCTTAGTATTAGAAGCATTTCGGTGAAATGAATCAAATTTACTCTCTCCCACTTCTATCTATGTCAAGAATGTGATATGCTATCAAATTCAAACCTCAAGGTCCACCATTACTGGATGCTAACCCATAGAGTAAGGCAAGGTTGGAGAAGGCAGGATGGCTTCCTCTGTTTTTGAAATTTAGCAAGCATAATTCGAAGGTAATGAAGTATTTTTCCCTAATTCTAAATGGCGATAGGGTGCAGGTGGGGAATGTTCAGTTTAGATTGATGGAGGATCTAGTAGCTCAAGATTGTGGAATTCCATGCGAAGGGGAGTGCTAGTTCTTGAACTAGCAATTCAAAAAGGAGATTTGTGCACACTTCCTCATAAAAGAACATGCAAACCCAGATTGGAGAAGGAATCCCGTAGGATTACCTTAGAAGTAAGTGTCGTCATCTCTTATTTTTCCTACAAAAATACATCACCTGTGAAGTTTGTTTTGGGCTAGCATTTCTATTTCACATTCATCTCCTTGGCCATTTTTGAGACATGCCCTTTAATTTTACATATTATCTTATAATGTCCCTGTTGAAAATGTATACTTCTACCAAGGAGAGGGAAGCACATATAAAGGAGAACCTATATCATCATGGTCTGATAAAAATTATCATGACTGAGGTTTTACGTAAACAAAACAAAACATGGGAGGAATTCTTGTTAGATAATTACTTCATGGATGATTATAAGGAGTCTGGTTCATCAAAAACCAAGGAGGAGAAACCCGTAGAGAAGCCGAGAAAGAAACCCTGAACCCATGTTTTATCACTCATTAGTTGTAAAATTTTCTTGATAGGGTCATGCAGGTCATTCACCAAATGGATGAGGTCTCCTAAGCCATTTCAATGTGATATATGAACATTTTTACATTTTTAAGCCTATCCTAAGTTCAATGATCACCTCCATTCATGCCACTTCAGTAAAATCAGTCCCATATCATGTCAATTATCATTTCCCATGAATTAAAGCTCAAAATTTTACACCTCTTAGATTTTTAGGTTTTCGTAGCAATTCACAAAGGAATTTGCAGATTTCGCTACGAAACTGCTTAATAGTTTTGTAGCGAATCTGTCAGAAGCCTAACTATTTTTGCTACAAAACTGTGTTTTTTAAGCCATGGTTTTCAGAGCTATATGAGGTGTCAGTTTATGATTAGAGGAGTAAAGAAGGCGATCATTCAAGGTCGTTATGGTAATTTTCAAAAGTACACAGTCGTGTTTGATGTAATCATCATCCTTTTTGGTTAAATGTGCTATAATTAAAATTTGAGCTGTCAGTTAACCTTTCTAAACCTCACCCAAAACAGAATTTTGTCATATGATTGTTTAGCCTTACATTTGATTCGATCCCTGGAGATCTGCTTCATCGACCCAAGCAGCTTGCTATCAAATTAAAATTATGCAGGTGTCATCAGCAAGCGAGACAGTGAAGACTACAAAGCATCAATGGCTACAAGAAAGAAAACGAACAAGGGTGGCCATTGTCATAGGTATGAACCCATGGATTTTAAATTACTCAATGAAGACCCAGCTGCTATGGAGGTTTTCAGGAGGACTGGCTGCTTGCAATTCTACCAGAGGTTATAGGGTTTTCATACACAAGTTTCAAAGGATTTTTCCACCAACTTTATAGGAACAACATCAAAGGTTGGGATTCTTAATCTCACAGTGACGCTATAGAACATATCATTATCTACAAGAATCCCTGGAGGTGGTGAAGAGTGGTTTAAAGGTACAAAATTCACAATACAGGATTCCAAGGAGTTTCTCAAGAAAGAACATAGTGAAGTTGATTTGACCAATGCTATCCCTAGGAGTTTTATGAAGGAGAATTATGTAATATTGTTGATGGTCATTCAAAAATATTTCACCTATGAAGGAAGATTTCACATGGTCTACTCATACCATCTCATACTTCTTCTGCATTTTGTAGGTAAGAGATCACTTGACTTACCTTTCTATTTATACAGAAGTTTAGGTAAAATGTCAGATAAGGTTCAAATCAAGACAAAAGGCAATGAGACATATCTTTTTCATCACGGTCTAATAAAGTTGTTAGTGTTGGAAGAATTGAGAAGGTTAGATAGAGATTGGATTTCTTTCTTGTTTATGAATGGTTATGAAATTGATGTGGTCACTCCAAAGAAAACCTCAAAACCTAGAACTACTACATCACTAACTATGGCAGAAGTTGAAGAAGAAAAAATATCATCCACTGCGGATCCAATGGACATAGGAGTAGAACCTCTGCAAGATACTGACACCCCTCAAGCAGCACCTCCAAAATAGAAACATAAAGTCAACAAAAAAGGCAGCAAGAGCATCAATAGAATCCAGACAATTGCTCAAGGAAATATGGAGGATATTCTTCATGCAATTGACATTTAAGAGTCACCAATAGTGAAAGCTCAATACATTGAAGATGGTGGAAGAAAACTAAAGAAAGGTAAGACTACTAAGAAATTAGATTTTGCAGGTGATGATGTTAGCTTTATAATCCGGCCAAGGAAGCTAATGACCATACATGCAAAGAAGTTCATAGAGAGACAAAATATAGATAAAATCAGTGAATCTGCACAACCATTAAGCATCATAGATTTGTCTCCATCAGCAGAGGAAGAAGTGGTTAGTAGGCAGAGAAAGGGGAAAGAAAAAATAGTTGAAAAATCAGAAATAGAATCCCTCAAAGAAAAGGTGAAAGAAAAAGGTAAAGAGATATTATATTTGAAGCCAGAGGCAGATAAGAACATATCTGAGAAAGTTCAATTTGAATAGATGAGGAAAATATGGGATAAGAAAATATCATGTGTTTCAAAATCTTTGGACAATGCCAAAATATTGTTGAAATGGACTCAGCCATTAAGAGGGGAGGTCAAACATATTAGGAAGATGAAATTACACTTAAAATCTAAAAATAGAGCATTAAAATATCAAGTGGAAGACCTTCAAGAGTAGCTGGACTTGCTCCAAGTTGAGCTGGAGAAGAAAGGGTTGATGATGAGAGTGGTTGAAGAACCCATAATCCAATTAATTGTAAATGAAGAAGAAACTCCTAAAGAAAGAAAAATTGAGCTGAGACAAGTTTGATGAGGTTCATGGCTTGCAAAGAACCTAATTTTTTCCCTGGAGATCAATTTTTCAAGACAGTCACAAAAATAACAACTTCTAGCTTTTTAGACAGTTTCGTAGCGTGCTTGAGGCTTGAAGCCAAAAAAATGCTACGAAAATTCTAAAGATGAATTTTTCTTTTGAATTTCAGTTTTGTGAATGGTTAAGGAGGGAAGTTTTTTTTTTTCAAGATGTTTTGGCATAGTAAAAAATTTTTACCAGCAAAAATGGCAAGGAGATGGATGAAAAGGAAAGATTTCATACACTACGAAAACTCGCTACGAAACTGCCTAAACTGACCTGTTTTGTAGCAAGAGGTCTTTTGAAGATTTTTGAAGGTTCCAATAGCACACCAACCATTTATAGACATCCATCCTGTCAGTGGGCTATCCCAGTAGAGACTCATTACACAAAATGAGTGTCACACATACAGCTCAATGGCAGACTAATGATTAAAGTGAAGATTATCCATTCGTAAAAAGTAGGACTGGGTTTCGTAAATCTAGGGGTATTTTAAAAATGTTAAGTGATGGTGAATGTCTCTCGAACATGTGATCTCTACTATGTAACTGTTTTACTATTAGAAAAACTGAATGTAATAAATAGGAAGTAGAGTCCTATTAGGAGTATGATTTCTTAAAGGATAGCTGTCATTTTTTCTATTCCAAGAAAGTAGTTTCAGTTATGCTAGGCGTCAGAGTTAGAGTTTGAGGATCTAGCCAGCTGGGAAGATCATTTACATTGTAAAGAATGTCTATTTATAGGCTTAACATCAAAGAGCAACAGGTTGGAGAATATTGCACCAAATTTCTACTTGTATTTTTTTCTTTCCATTATTAGTACTATACAGTGACATTATACTTCTAGACTTGAGATTCTTATGAGGTGTTTAATGTGTTTTTTCTTTGTATCTTTATGTCTAATCACTTGCAGTGAATTTTATCTCTAATTACTCAAAATTCATGTTGTCATGCTCTAACTTCCTTTAGGGGTGAAATTGATGTGTTTTCCTTATATTGTGTGTATGAATCATCTTTATTAAAAACCTCTATTTGTCTCAGCTTCCATGTGAAGAATTACTGTCACTAAGAGCACTGATGTTGACTCCATAGTCCAATGGTAGCAAGACTTCATTTTTCAACCTGAAATCATAAAAAACCACGTTACAATTCATAAAGTTAGCCATCTAGTATTATTTCTATTGAAAATCATAAATCCCCTTTGAGAGAGCCCTCTCAAACTAAAGAGGATAATCTTCAATTAGAAGTGGTTTGAAAGAGTTACATTGAGTTGATTGATGAGCAGCCTATCAAGATCAATTTGGTGATAACACCATGTTCAGCTAACGGAGGACGTTAAGAAAGATGAGGAAGTGGTGGTAACTGGTAAAATCATAGGGAAAAATCCCAATTTGAAGGGAACTCATGCCCCTACTAAGCACTTCACAAGAAGTCAGGTTGTGAAGCTAGAAATAGAGGAAAATGCAGAGGAATGGGTACCACAAATTAAAAGTGAAAAAAAGAATAAGAAGCCCTGAGATTTGTCAAAAGGGAAAGGGAAGGTTGAGGTAGTTGAATTCATCAACAAAAGAGAATGAGAGGCCGCGTCTTTCCAAGACCCACCACTACAGGAAAGTGGGAATAAGACAATTGAAGACTTCCAAGGGAGGGAGGAACCAAGTTTGACCCAGTCCTCTCAAGAATAGCATGAGGGGAAGGGTACTTCCCAGAAAAAGTGGTCCCGAAAGGAAATGGAGGAAATTATCACTAAGCTCACTGTGTATGAATGGGTTATTTGGAATGAAAATGAACCCCTAAAGGAAAACAACCTACGTGTGTAGAAGGAGTTTGATAAGTGGCATAAGAAGGCATGTCGAATCATGAAGAAGAAACAGACCTAGATTGACCACCTATAGGAAAATAATGAAGAATATCAGAGTCGAGTTTGGGAAGTTGAGTCGAGCATGGCCCAATTAGATCACTTGGTTGTAGTAGCTGTAACACAGGGAAAATTTTAAATTTTTCTTTCTAAAGTTGCAACATTTTTTCTTGCATAAGGGATATGCAAGAAGAAAGGTGTGGGGGAGATGTTGAGTCCCGATTTTTCTCACTCTTCATAATGTTATAAGGCCTTTATTTCCCCCTTTTTTAACTCTTTGATCCTTATTTACTCTCATTTCACCATATTACTTATGTTTTGACCAAAATGGTGATGTCAGCTTAAGGTGTGCACATTATCTTAAAAAGTATCATTTTACCTTATTCTTAAGTATTTTTGAAGCTAAGTCCTAATCGAATTATCTACAAACTTCAAGTTTGACTAACTGAATATTATGTAGAATAATCACTTTCTGTAGCAGCTCCACAACATTTTGTAGATAGCATGTGATCATTGATTTCCTACAGACACCATGTGATTTCAGGTAGATGCGGATTTCCTGTAACCGGCCATATTTCCTGTAGTAGTATCGATGGTTGAGCATGTTCTAGTCAGTCTCAAGTAAAATGGGAACATGGTTTTTATTACGAAATCCACCTACGTGGATGTTGTACTATTATATGACTCGAAACTATCATCAAAACCGCCCATATCTTCAGTCCTCTTCTCGATGGTCGTATTGGGAAAAAACTCCAGTAACTTAATGAAATCAATTTGATCCATGCTTTTAGCCATGGATCAAACTCAGCATAGCTATTTTTTTTGTCCTATTCAGTTATTGTTAGTAAATAGTTGCATCACAATGTTTTCCTAATTCAGGCAAGCCTATGCCTCTGTACTTGTATAAATATTGTTATGTTTTATTTGCAAAGGAGTTTGGACATATCAAACTTTTTTATCACTATAATACATTTCCAGATTAATGCAAAGTTACATGTTATATTGATCTTATTGTGTAAACTCCTTTAACAACAAGAGGGGTTGTGTGTAAGGGAGGGCCCCCTTTACTCACAACTCCATTAGTACAGATTTGTGTATCTTTGATTATTTCTTATGAATTTACAGAGTTATTGCACAACTGATTATTTCTCTTTTTCTAATTTGTAGAAGCACATGTATGATGGTTAAATGGTGAAGTTTATTTGATAAGTATGTTTGGAACCATTTAATCAAAATCTGATTTATGTTATGGGATATTAAATATATTTTATTTTATTTTTTCTTGGTCCCTTATCTTTTTCTTATTGACATAAAAAATCTTAGGTGTTGTAGAGGGATGATTAAATCCGCTCCATAGCTTTTGCTGCTAAGTGTTGGTGAGAAAAAGAGACATTAGAGTTTTGTGTTGTAATGTCTTAACTAGAGAAGCACTTAAGGTATTAGCCTGCATATATTTTGCGCAAAATATCATAAGCTTACCTACCCCTCGTTGATGATTTATGTTTGTCAAATTATAATTCTATAATTTTTTCAAATAGAGCACCACTTACCTCTTCATGTTTTTTGTTTTGAATAACTTCAACAATTCATAGTCTCTTATCTTAGAGCCCCAATTGTAGGAAAATATTCCAAAACCCTCACGTCATCTTCTTGGTGCTCACTTTTCTTCCATTCAATCAATTTTTATGAGTGCTTGTCATTAGAACATAAGAACAAGTCAATATGATCATTTGCTTTAGTATCCATATTGCGATTTTTTCTAAGGGGCCCTATGTTTGAGTTTTGACTATGTCATTGCCCCCATGTTTTCATCCATAAGGTGGTCATCACCCTAAAATTTCAACTCGTATGGTGGTCATCTATATCATGGTTTCTCACATGCCTCCAAGTTAGGAGCATCGATGTAGTCGAACTCTAGATCAGGTCAACCCATTGTCAAAAATAAGCCAAAATATAAAATAAAACCATGAAAATGAAGAGGATGGATGAGGTAAATATCTATTGGAAGTAGAATGTTTATTTACACCCTCCATGCTCATAGATCTTGATCCAAAATTTTCGGGTGGGGTAGGGTGGGGTTTCTCCACTAGATTGGTTCACAAAGGGAAAATGTTCAAATGTGATCTAATTTGGAATCATTCCACCTATATTAGAGCCTCACTAAAACTCAAATGGTAATTTATACCTTAATTTTATGATATTTACTCTCCCTAGAAACAATTCTAGATATTCAGGAAATACCCTAGGAGGAATATTTGTTACACATTATTTTCTCACACTTATAACAAATAATGTTTTACCCCTATCCTTCACCATCTCAAGCATAATTTCCATCCTTCACTAAATAATTTAGAATAGAAATTCACTCATGAAGATAAGATTGTTATGAAAATACATTAAAAACCCTAATTTTAAAGGGTGTCTTAGGTGGGACCGTATTGATCTATGACACTACTAGGTTCTCGCACTATGTATAAATCCTAACATATAACACTGTCACACGTTTCCAGTTCAAAAGGTGCGACATTGTTTTAGCAAAGGTAAAAATAAAAAGAATACATGAATATTTGATTATACAAGCCTTGTGTATGGCATCTTCTTTGATCGGTTTGGATCTGGCTTGACCTCCCTTACCTTGTTCGATCTCAACCTCCATCCCTCATCCTCCTATCCTTTCACAAGCCTAAAAATAAAATCATCTCTCATTGAGATGGCTAGTTAGAAAAACTCAAGGAATCTTGGTGAAAATATGCTCAAATTCCCATTACTTGACTACAAAGCTCTTGAAGGAAAGGCTTGGAATGAAACCTAAAAAACTAGGAGGAGATCCATAACTTTAAAGCTTAGGTTGTAATCACTCCTTTTATGTTTAATACAATAATACATTTATTTCTTATAAACATTATCTACATTTGATAGCTTTATTACATGTCTCCTTGATCATATGTATAGGTATATTCTAGAATCATATTTGTATATTGGTGCTTTGATCTCTTACTTGTTTGTGTTATTGTAGGTTTCTTCTTCTTGAGTACTATGGAAAATGCTAGGAACTAAATATTACAAGCAACTCGTGAGGAAAAAAATCCTTTAACAATCTACACTCATATTTATATTTCTCATGTATGATTTGATCATGATAGACTTAGGGAAAGTTTTCTATCATTTTCTCTTTTTTCTAGGTCTAGGTTATAGACCTAGCAAGATCACCCTTGTCTGCAAGGGGGATTTATCCATTAATAGAATTGGTGACCATACTGGGGAATAATTTTTTTTTTAGATTCATTATATCTATTTGAATCCATGTTTTCTTATGTTTCAATGCTTTGTGATTCGTTGCATATTCAACTGTGACTCTAAAACCTAAGATCTTTTTTATATCTTCAAAATATTTTGATTTTCTTATTTTTTCTACATCGTTTCACTTTTACTTCTGAACCAGAGTGACATTATCGACCTTGGCAGATTTAGACTTGCAACATTTTGTAATTATCACACTATAACATACTTACAACCTATGACATTTTTAGAAAATTCAAAAAACAAATTACGGTATTTCCCGAATAGATTTTGGATAATTTTTCTATAAGGTTTTTCAGTTTGTTTGTTGTTGTTATATAGTCTTAATTTTCTAGATATAATCACTTTTGTGTGATTTTTCACATGAGTTTGAGTGTGTATTGGAAGTTTTCTTTGAATTTCTGTTGATTTTTTGGGTGCATGTTTCATTTGAATCCTTTTGCTTCATGATATTCTACATCATCATGGAATTATTTCATCTTTTTTGAAAGGAAGGAAGTTTTTTTTTTTTTTTTGTTCTCAGGATGTTGGATTTCATTACCAACTAGTGTAGTCATTGTAGGAAGGTTTATATGTTTTCTTCCTTAGATTTGGTATTGTGTGTTGTTTGTTTTCTTGTTAGAGGACCTTATATTGAGACTGGTGGCAACAATTTTAAATTTTTCCAATCAAGGAAGCCCTTTTAACAGGGATCCTAGTCTTTTTCCTTAGATTGGAAATATTTTTCCTCCTTATATGGATACGTTGTCCCTTCTTAGATTCAAGATAGGTTTACTAGTATGGTTATTTTCAACTATTCTAGTTCTAAAAACCCAAGCCACTCCATCTTAACTGGGTTCTCCACCCCAATAAACCAGCCTAATTTGACATTTTTCCTTATTCACCCATTGTGTCTTCTCTCCTTTTTTTTCCTCACCTGGTGAAAGTATTGATGCTAGTAATTAGGAAGCCAAAAAGAAGAAGAAAAGGAAAAAAATAAGAAGAAAAATAAGCAAGCCAGAAACTAACCAATAATTTTTGTGTGTTGATAATGTTGAGGAACCTCTAACATACGTCGCTAGCCAAAATTTCCTTTCAATATTTGTAATGGTTACCACCTTATTAAAAATTGCTCTTGTATTCCCATAGTCTTAGAAGCATGTTCTAAGGATTCTCATAAGCCCATTTTTGTTCCATCAAATAGTAATTATAAGGTTTCAGGGAAAAGGGGTAAATTTAGTTTTCTGTGTATAATATGTGAAGGGAGTTAGCAAAATCACAAGATTTTCCCTCGTATGGATGAAGCCTTGAAATTGTTGGAAAAACTTGTGGTTTCTTAGTAGAAATTTCCAACTGGTTACCGTAAGTTGTCTCCCAACCCTCACCATCGGTTGATGAAGTGATCAATCTGAGTCCATAATTGATCGATCCCACTCTTTCCTTAAAGAGTGAAATTTAATTGATCATTCTAACTCCACCATCTGTCGATCCCACTCTCCCTTTAGATAGTGAAAATGATATCTCTCATTTTTTTCTTATTACTTTAGATCTTTCCCAACAAGGTAAAATTTCAAATGTTTCAATGAAACCACCTCGAAGTACTCCATTCACTTCCTTTGGTCAGAGTAGTCTAATACAACATTTTCCCCCTTCTTGCATGTCTTTCCAAATCATTTTGTGAGCTTGTAATAAGGATATATATCACATTATTATAGATGAAGGTGTTTATGTTAGCATTATATACTTGATTTCTTAGCAAGCTATAGGTTCCCTCAGCTTATGTTTGTTACTTAGAAAGTGCTGGATTTTAATAGAATATACAATGAACCTTCACGGATCCTTCCTCAGTTTCCCATTACCTTGGAAGGAAAAATTGTCTCTATTGATGTTATGGTAGTCCAAGGCCCCTTGGATTTCAATTTACTCCTTAGGAAAGACTCTGTATATGCCATGAAATCTATCATGCATTAGAGGAATTTTAAGGTCTAAAATGGGCCTCCTAAGGAAACTATAAAATAATAGTGGAAATAATAAAATAAGCTTAGATTACATCATCGATTTTTAGAGGGAAAAAAGAAAAAAACTCCTTTTTCAAATCATATTTTCAATTTTGTCTCCCCATGGGTTTACTAAAATTTTGAGCGGGAACACTTGTTGGAGGCATAATTTGATTCCTCATCTGTGGATTACCCATGTTGCATACTTTTGATGGACCCTGCTACACAAGAAATGAGAAGTACATGAAAAATGTGATTGAAATCACGTTTTTTTTTTATGTATTTCTCATTTTTTTGTAGAAGGGTCCATAAAAAGTATGCAACATGGGTAATACTTGGATGAGGAATTAAATTTTTCATCCAACGAGTACTCCCACTCGAAATTTGACTAAAACATTAGGGAGATAAGTTAAAAATATGAGTTCAAAAAGTATTTCTATTATTTTATTATTTTTTAATCCTTTTATTATTTTACTCCAAAAATGGTGAAACATCCCACACAGTTGACATCATCATCTTGAATCCTATTGGTTCTTATCAAGTTTATTTTGGTTGTACATTTTTCTTAGAATTTCCATTTTAGACCTCAAAATGTTTCTAATGGTCCACACTCTTTAGAGTGATGTTTGTCCCTCATAAAGGAAACATTGTGACTATTGACTACCTTTCCTTTGTTGGTCATGATCTGACTGTCAATCATCTAACCTCCCTTAACATTCCCTATACATATGTGGTATCCACCCCACCATAGGCTAATTATTTGGAAAATTGTCTCGTTTCTTCATTTTCGGATGAAAATGATCCTCTTCTTGTATGATCGACTTCTTTTAACCTAGATCTGGTAACTAACATGGTGAACCCTTCAATGGGGACAATTGATCCTTATCATCCTACCCCTATTGAGTCCCTTGACATGTATTCCTTCAAGATCATTATTCTTCCACCTGATGAAGACCTCTTGGAAGCCATGATTGAGCTGTGTCCCTTGGCATGTATTCCTTCCAGAGTTTTTTCCTCTTGGAATCCACGGTCAAAGTAGCCATGAGCATAGTTCCTTTCTTGTGTCAAGCTCATTAAAAATGAAATATATCTCCCTCAATAAAGTCTTGGGGGCATGTGCCTATGATCATCATGATGGAATTAAGCTACTAGCCTCTACAGGTCATGTTAGGGGTAACCTATCTCAAAAATAGTATGTTCTTTGTTTCAATCTTGTGGAAACATGAATTCTATCCCAAGCATAGTATTTTCTTTGTTTCGAGATTGTGTAAGAATGAAAATTATTTCAAGCTTAGCATGTGTTCCTTCTCGTGCTCATATAGACATGAGAATAAGTTATCTAGTATAATTTTATCACTTTTTTAGGCTCGTAAAAACTATACGAAAAAAGGAACTTTAAGGATTTCCCTTTAAGATTTTTCAAACTCCCTAAACATGAAAAGATTTATAAGTGAGCTTGTTTCATTTCACACTCATTAAAGGATTTTAAAAGGAATTCAGTTAATATAATTTTAGCCCTTTTCTACACCAAGTAGCCTAATCATGAAAAAAGAATACTCTAGTCAATCATGGTTAGATAGTTCTCCTTTATATTGCTTTATCCCTTTTCAGCCTTAGGAGACTAAATTTAAAAAAAAAAATACACCCTTGGAATTTTGTTTATGTTATTTTAAAACTCTATAATTATGAAAAATCATCGAGTTTTGATTTCTCCATGCTTGTTATAATTTTAAGTTGCAAGAACTAAATGAGTCATCTTTTATCCTTCTTTAGACTCATTAAATCTAAACGAAAAAGTTCATTTTGGAGTTTTATTTTGATTTATTTTCAAACTCTCTAAAAATGAAAAGATGTTTAGTTGTGCCTTCATTGGACTCATAAAACTTAAACAACGAAGGACCCATTGGGACCTAACCACTTCTTCCTAGGGTTAATTAAAAATAATCTGAAGGACTGATAAAAAGGATGAACTTATTTTTCAAGAATATGTTATCCTCCTCAGCTCTCATAAAAATAAAGAGGTACTTTCTAGAAATGGTGGGGGGAATTGGGAAGGGAATGTGTATATGCTTTGTGTAGTAGCAAGTCGCTCTTGAAAATGACACCCTTTCACTCCCTATGTCAAGGTTGGGAAATCCACTTATCTCTCATTGGTCATACCGTTTTGAAAAGTCGTATACTTCGTTCTATGATCGAATTTTTCAGTCATTGCTTCCAAGTAAACTATCATGTCATCAATATGTTCAAGAGAATTTCAACTTGAATTCACTTACTAAGCCTTCTATCGTGGCAACCATATCTGAATTAACCAGTTTTTACAGTCCTTAAAAAATTTCTATTGCGTCATCCATCCCCAAGTTAGTTCGAAATCAATCATGCTCATGTCATTTATTGGGGATACATCAAGCCTGTCTTGTGATGAATCACTTCCTATCGAATTCAGCACATTATATGGGAAATTTATTTAGAAACTATTCAATAGTTTGGAGCTTGCATGCCTCAATGGTAGTTTTCCTCACCTTTGACAATCAGTTTATATCATTTACCTTAGATCATTTGATTCTATGAGTGTTCGACTTCAGATCATTTATTCACACTCCATAGAATGTACTTGAGTACCTCAAGGGACATTAACATTATTGGTGGTTCCTTTCATGTATGCTAATGGTTTTCAACATTGACCAATAATCAAGTGATTTCTACCATTTTTGACCTCAACTCATTGATTCACATTGTTAGATTCATATTGTGGCATGATAGAGATGAAGACCCTGGACCTTTTCTGTTATGTCCAAGTTGTGATGGATTTATTTGAGTACTTATGATTATTTCATAGATCCACAATGCACACCTGGTGGCTATGTTCATATTGAGTCATCTAGGCCTAGATCCATGATGTGTGTTGGTGACCATAACCTTCCTCATTTGACATGGATATTTTCATGTCCGTACTTGTAGTTTGATTCACTTGTATTATGAGTATGGGAATTCCTACATTAGAGATGATCATATGATATTACTGTAATGTAATTCCTTTATTGTTGATGGAAAGTTTCTGACCAGTTGATCCCTTGTTTTGATGCATTTACTTTGTAAAGTACTTCAGTCGTCACCCCTCTTCTAACTTCATTATTTAGGGGGAGTTCTCTTTATTTTTTCACACTTGTAATAAATGATTTAATGCCCCTATCCTTCGCCATCCGATTCATAATTTCCATCAATCCCTGAATATTTTGAAAGAGAAATTCACTCAATAAGATAATAATATTATGAAAATACCTTTAAAAACCATAAAATTAAATGGTTTCGTAGGTGGGATCGTAATTATCCGTACCACTACTAGGTTGTCGCACTGTGTATAACTCTTCACCTGCAACATTTTCACACTTTTCTAGTTCAAAATGTGCAAAATTGTTTTAACAAAGGTAAAAATAAAAATAATGTAAGAATATTATATTATAGAAACCTCGTGGATGGCATCTTCTCTGATATGTTTGGATATTTCTTGAAAACCCTACCTTGTTGGGTCTTAACCTCCATCCCTTATCCTCATATCCTTTCAAAATAATACAAATACAACCATCTCTCATTGAGATGGCTACTTACTAAAACTCAAGAAATATTGGTGAAACTCTTCTCAAATTCCCATCTTTTGACTGTAACGAATTTGATTGGAAGGCTTGGAATCAAGGAATAAAGTAGGAGGATATCCACAACATGAAGGCTCAGGTTTTAGTCACTCCTTCTATGTCTAATACAATGATACATTTCTTTCCCATAAACATTTTCTACATTTGATAGTTTTATTAGATATCTCCTTGATCATATGTATAGATCTATTTTTGAATCATATTTGTATATTGGTGCTTTGATATCTTGTTTTTTTGTGCTATCTATAGGTTTATTATTCTTCAGGACTATGGACAAAGCTAGGTGCTAAATATTACAAGAGACTAGGTTGGACAAACATCATTTAACAAGGTACAGAAAACTCTTCTTTAGATTTCTCATGTATGATTTGATCATGATAGACTTAGGGAGAATTTTCTATTATTGTCTCTTATCTTATAGGTCTAGGTTTTTTATACTGAAAATGACCTCCTCGTCATCTTAGAGGAGAAGGACACATGGATGGAAGGAATTGACCTAGACAGAGACCTATTTTTCCATGGTAACACGCCCTAGAAATTATAAGACTGAGTTATAATGCTACTCTACTTCCTATAAGACAATGTTATTTCCTAGTTTAACACCCTATTTTGCCAAAATGGTCATGTTACCTATGTTCTATGAAGAATGAGGGGAAAATTCTGACTCAACTGACTGACATTTCCAGTTTTTTCTTAAGGATTCAATCCAAAAAGCTGGCAACCTATGGTGCAGACCACTGATTGGACATTTCTAAACCTAAATAAGCATCCGAAGAGGGAAAATTTAGAAATGCATGGAAACATCATGGATTTTTCCCTAATCAAAATGATGGAGAAGAATGGAAAGTTTGTTTCCTCCCTAGCTCTTATAAATTGGAGGCAAGGGCTCATTGTCAATGGTCGAAAGGTTGATTGTCCAAGGAGCGAGCTTTAATTAGTGTGAGGTTTCATGGTTGGCATGGATCACTGAGAACTATTTTTCTAAGCAATTTCACACTAGGATATTGAGGAGAGAGAGGTTGGAGTCGAATGACTGAGGGAGGCTTGACCAAGCTAATGGTTGTAACCCTCATTCATTCAATATAATTAAAACGCCTCTATTTTGTCCACTTTATATCTTATGAATGCATCTATTTCATTATTTTTCTAAGATATATGTCATAAGTTTCCTTGACTTATATTATTTCATGTTTGATTATATTTTTTTTTATTGTTTATTGTGATAACATGGTGAAGATTACTAGTTTCATTGTTTTCTTGTAGGATTTTGACTTTGACCTAGTGAGGTTGGCTTCCACCACACCACAACCAGGCTCTCCGGTGGATAAAGCTAAAGCACGAGCATAATATTTCTCTATTTTACATTGTCAATCAAATACTTGTATGAACATGCATATATTGTCTTTGTTAATGTTGTAGCTAATATGACTGTCTGCCTTAGGTCCCGGGAGGGCCCAAGAGGGATATTACTCCGAATACCACCTATGAATTTTACCCTTAAGCAGAATTGGTGACTCTGTTGGGGACTAATCCTTAGTTCCCAATTTTTCATTTCAAACTCTTGGTTCTTTCCCTCTATCACTTCCCGTTCATCTCATTGTTGTAACATTATTTGGTTATGATAAGTTAGTATATTAGTCAAAAAAATAAATTTAAAATGTAAAGTTAGGATATGGATTGAAAAGGAAAAGAAAACAAAAAAATGTTAGGATTATGATTATTTTATAAATCCATATCAAATAAAATGTTAGTGGTTAATTTCCCTAAAGAATGAAGGCATAAAAATGTTAGGAAAGCAAAAGAAAAAATGTGCTTTAGTTAAAAATATGAAAAAAATGAAGGCAACTTGTTTAAATGCACCATTAAAATCTTTAATTTTCATTTGGTTATGGTTAAATAAGCTTTAAAAATCGTTTATCCTAATTTTTTGATTAATCATATATCAAATGAAACTTTTGGCGCATATAATTATATCCTAGGTCACTAAATGACAAACATGTATTGTTATCTTTGATAAAAGTCACACACTTATCTACGATTGATATTCCCCTTGCCAGATCAGTGGAGGAGGGAGAGTTTGCACCCCCCTCGGCAATTTCCTGTTAACGCGCGGGGGGGGGGGGGGGGGTTGCGGGGACCGAACGACCAAGTTAATTGTGACCTCCACGGCATACATGGCATAATCCTATCACTTCTCACCCCCCCCCCCCCTCCCCCCTGCTCGATATCGGAAACCATCTCCGACCCCCTCCGAAATCTGCCATGGTTTATTTCTATCCGTCAAATGGTCATTCGTCCCTGCACCTTGACCGTTTACCATCCATCCACTCTCACACTTCCACCTTCCATACCCATTGACAAACCATCATAGATGTTGCCAACATGTCATGTCCCTCGCTTCCTATTCACCCGTTAATCCTTCGCTCCCAGACCGTTAGCCTCCACATCACAGCTCCACTCCAAAAACATTAAAGCTACTACGGTCACCAGAAAATCGTTAGCCAGATACTCCACGTTATAAATAAGCCCGAGCCATTATCTTTGTCACTTTTGTCAAATTTTCTATTGTTTCTTGCGGGTTAAACATTCGCGTACAATATTTTGCACTACATACTATTGATCTGTCACCTTAAATTCCCAAACTTCTCTCTGTTACCTATTTAGTTATTCCTTTGTCTTCTTTTATTCCTTTATGTATATCACTGTGGCCCCAAAGGGGAAATCCAAAAATACAAATCCAGAAGAAACCCCTGCTACCACAGTCTCGTTCGATCTTACCATGTCCCCCTCATTGATTCCCTGTTCAAAATTACAGATGCTCAGTGTTAATTTGAATTTCATGAACTACATTCTTGGCTAAAGAAAAAATAAATTGACAAACAAGATCCCATGAAATTCTGGGAGTCAATTCCTCCTTTCTACAACTTCCCAAAAACACATGAATTCCCTGACCTAGTTATCTGGTGTCAGGCCAAATATGGCCCTGTGAAAAGAGCAATGGTGGCTCAGAATGGAGAGATTATGATCACCATATCTACTAAAACCATTAAATATATGCTCTTAATCCCTTCATCAGACTCCCTCAGCCATTTTTCACCAGCTACACTTATCGATCTGTACCATAAGCTTAATTTTCCACAAAGACCTCAAATCTTTGAGATTTTCTTGCGTGAGGATGTTGAATTACCTAAACAGAATCCACCTTACCCCATCTTCCATATTTCTTGAAGCCTCCAAACATTGCATTTCTCTTCTTTCTTACTTGCTTGTATATCTAGATGAAAATACTGTGGATGAACCTATCATGTGTTTTCTTTCCATCTTTAATAAATATCTTTAGCCAGCATTCATGTATAATTATATCCAATTCTTGGCTGATAATATACATGAGCAATTTATCAATCTAACAACACAGGGAATGTTTAAGTATAGTTTTGTACTTATTCATTTGTTTATTTTCCATCAAGGAGATCAATTTCCAATTCAGTTCAACAAGAATGATGATCAAGGAGTGGATCAATCAATGATCCATTGGACAGAAATAGTTAGAGCCAGTTCAGCCAATACTTCATACACAGATTTTATAGACTCATTTATACATCCAGTAGTACAACTTCTAAATAGTTAGATGTTGGAGATGAATTAAAATCTATCCTACATCTAAGTGAGGAGACTAAAACTGGTGATTGGTATTTATACTAGAACCATACAGAGATAAGGGTTAATGGTTCCGATCTTGCACCATATAAGCTGCCTAAATATGTTCCCATGAGAATATTTTCTCTGGAATACATTAGGAAGATGATCAACATGGATTGCCTGCATTTTGTCTTAGGCAAGAGGAAATCACAATTTAATATAAATTCAAATATTGGAACCTTCATTTGCAACACCAGATTAGTTGGTGTGGAGGCAAACACATTGTTAAAAAACATGAACTTCCAGCCTTCTTTCACCTGGTCTTATGACCCTTTTAGGATTATCTCTACTCTAAGAGTTGAATTGAAAACAACACATTATAATCACACTCCAAGGCCAGAGATAGAAAAATTTATGAATCAAGAAAAATGGTTTGATGGGACACTCCAGGAAGAAGAAGAGCAGGTTTTACCTACATCAAATGTTCAGGCTCCAGTAGCTCAGAGGAAGCAACATAAAATAGAAAGAGAGCATACTTCATCTGTTATTGAGATTATGAAAGAATATATTTTACAACAGAAAAATCCTAAAATTGGTTTAACAATGTCTACAAAAGAAAGAAGAACAAAGGTAATTAATCTTGGAGAAGAAGTTTCTACATCAGTTGGAACTAGTGTTCCAAATACTCCTCCCACAATTTCTCCTTCACGGGAACCTTTGAAAATAATTCAGTCTATAGGATCCACTTCCACAGATGATCAGAACATTTTTCCAAGTTCCTTGAAATTAAACAAAAGAATGAGACTTTCAAGTCCAGTGTATACAACCAGTTTTGGAAACAGACTTCAACCTCCCAACATAGACTACTTTCAGCTTTTGACAATGAAAAAGGGAGAATGCAGATGGCCTTTTTGCAAGCTCAAGTTCAATTTCCCAAGTCTCCATTAGAGTATAAAAATGTTTTATTTTCATTTGACCCCGGTCAGATACATCCTATTGATCAAATGGATATGCACAAACAGTATGGTGAAATGTTGTATTCCACCATGACCACTACGGAAATGTCCCTTCCAAGATTAGTACTGCACTATCCAATTTTCAATCTCAGCTTAAGATTGAAAATCTGTCTTCATTAGCTAAAGACAACAATTTGAAATCCTTAGAAGATCTAGTAGTCAAGACTGGATATGATCCAAAGGATTGCAAGGAAATAGAAGAGATTCTAAAGAAGAAGAATGCAGATATTGCAGCTATGTGAACGAAATTGAAGCTTCATTCTATTGAAGATACACATACCAAAGAGATTGAGGAGAGTGAATAGAATAGGGAAGATGTGCTCAAACTTATTATTGAGCAAAACATATAGATAAAGAAAATGGAAGAAAAAATTGAAGGGCTACTAAAGGAGAAGGAAGCAGCACAGACAACTATGGTTCCAGTCATAGCAGTTCCCATAGAAGTTGCAAGTACATAACCTTCATCACCATAAAAAAAAATTGAATCAACATCAACAACAACTGATCCAGTTAAATTAGCACAATCATTGGCTTTACAAAAGCAGCAAATGACAAAAAGTTAGAGAAGTTCCAAAATTTAGAGTTACAGAAGATCAAGAATGAAACTTTGTATATGGAGGAAATCCAAAAGTCCCATAGATTGGGATTCAAGGTTGAAAAATTGGAAAGTGAGTCCTTAATGGCTAATACCTTGGCCCAAGGCAAGGAAAATATCTGGTCAGACATCAGCCAATCCATGACAAAATTATGCCCATCCATACAAATAATCTTTGAATAGCAAGAAATCATAACTAGATGCAGGGTAGAAATTGAAGTACAGAGAGCAGCCTTGAAGACCAAGCCAACATAAGCCACAAATATGATTAAAGTGTTAAATTCAAAAATTAGAGAAGAGTTGGAGGAAAAAAATATTCCTAACAAAACAACTACCATATTATAAATAAAGAAGGTTTTACAAAAGAAGAATTTGATCAACTAGCTAGAGACAAAGTGTCAAACCTTGGATATTGTTGTCCAAAGGTTTCATTCGAAGTTTAATGTTTTAAAACAAAAAGGACTACCAGGATTGGTAGCCTTAAATGATAAGTTGATCAAATTAGAATATTATTGTAAGAAATTGTATACTATTGCAACAGATATAGCTAAATTTGCAGGGATCAAAGGACAGATTACAAGGAAGGCATTTCTAGAAGCCTTAGAGTTCAACTTGACCATCAAGCGTGATATTAGGAATATGTTTCTCAACAAGCCCACTTTCGAGAGATACACATAAGTGGATGAAGTGTTTAGAAAGATGTTAAATTTGCAAATCCCAAGTGAAGAAATATGGGATAAGTTGTGTGAACTATTGAGTGATTTTATCCTAACAACATGACATCACAAGCGAATTTCAAGGGCCAAATCATCAACAGCCTCCTTCAAAGAAGAGACACATCATCCAATAATTTCCATCTTCCTATTATTTCATACTTTTTTTGTAATCAGTTTTAGATATTTTCTTAGTCTTAGAACTAGTATAAATAACTCTCATCACGAGTTATTAAGGGTCTCACCCTTGGATGAGCATTTTAGTAAGAAACAGTGTACAATATTTTGATCATTAATAATAAAATAAGGATTCTAGATTTTTTTCATACAACCTTGTTCCCTTGTGATTTTTTCCTATTTATTATTCCATATTGTTTTCTACATGTATTTAATTGTTATGAAGATAATTAGGTAAGATTAACTGAGTTTCAGTTGTCTGAAATTCCTCCTGAAGTTATTATCTATATCAAAGAATGATATACTAAGCTATATGTTTATGTAAGTCCCTCTCATCAATACATTATTAGCATCTTCAAAATGTTAAATATGTTTGTTAAACTTTTAGACATAGTTTTAAAGTCTTCAAAATTATGATTGTTTAAACTTTCAATTTGAATATTTAAATAATGATATCTGCTTACATATTCTACTTAATCATCTCAAAATCTAAATCACTGTGTGGAATAGAGAAAAAAAACTTTTTCTTATTAATTAATACTATCTAAAGGTTTAGACACAGTTGCTGCAAATTGTTCTATGCATTGGTCATCCAAAATGCCAAACTTAAAACAAAATAAAACATTATAGATGCTCCAGCATAATTATGGACCTCAATTATCTCAGAGGAAAACATCAGATTGGCGTCATTGTCGGGGAACAAAATTTGATTGATTTTCCCTGGGACAATGATAAATCCTATTCATTTAAGGGTGATTAAAGGTCTAATTAGGTCAAAACATTTCACACGGTGTAATATTCCCAAATGGGAAATTCAGCAATACAAGACAGATATGTAGGAAAATAACACAATTCATATTTTATAAAGAAGGAGGCCAATATGGAGACCTTCCATTTGTCATTACAACAGAAAAATACATGTTAAAAGTGGCCCATAAGATGCATGACAAGAAAATACAAGTCTCCAATGAAAGAAATCCTCAAAATTAGGTGTTGCAACCATATATAAAGACTGCAAATGCCTTACAACATCATTTTATTAGCTTTGCAACAGTTGTAGATTACACATTAGATCTAGAACAAGTATGTGGACAAAAAGTTAGATCTATACCAGATCTATGCATTATACAAGCTCCTCTAACAATCCCCCTTGGGGTTTTCAACAAAATACCAAATACAAGATGTAGATCTGAGATCCAAGACTGCAGATCTATGGAAATATTCAAATCTATAAAGTGGATCTAATCTGATATAAACAATACAAATTATCTCCTCCAACGAATCTCTAAATTGAAGGGCATATCCCCAACACCTAGAAAATCACTCTCTAATTGGTGAGTTGAAACACTCTACAAATACACCTATAGAAATAACACAGATATAGATCTATACTACGCTGTAGGGATCAAAATACAATTGGTCACATGCCAAGATATGAAAATAATGCTTAAAGACTTCAATATTGTCCTCCCAATGAAGTAGAACCCTCCTCCAATAAAAAGAAGCACTGAAATGGACTAGATTTGACACATCTAATCTCCACTTGCTACAGCTTGAAAAAAAAGTCAAACCCTCAACAGGATATGCATTGTAGTTAAAAGAATTAGTTTTCCCTTCAGCCAAATAGTGGAAAATTTAGTACAAACTCTCCCAAGGGCTACTCAATGGAAGAGATGGGATTCCTGATCAGGAACACCCAATGCTAAACAACATTATTCTTAGCTAAATAGCCAAACAATGAGATATGTCTAAACAGACCATATACTCAGAAAAATATCATATTATCAACAACCTTCTAATGTTTCCATCCCCTTCCTTTTATAAGACAAGAGTTTGCAAACCCTAAACCACTTCCAATAAATCACCTCTTTCACACAAGGCATCTCCATCTAAAACTGCAATGTGCCTCATTGATGGCCACTCCTCCATGACAGCATTGTAGATTTGGTTAAGGTTGACCCATTCAATATTTTTTAGCCCCTATTCACACCTTAGGGTGCTTTATTCAACTGAAAATATGATCCACTTTCACATGAGAAGTGGTTTTATTCACCATAAAGAGTTTTATGGGTCCTCCCACCCACTTATTCACCTATCTATGTGACAAAAGAAAATTTTAATATTCCCATTAGTTGTAGACTAATGTAAGAATATTACAGTC
Source organism: Pinus albicaulis (assembly GCA_034641835.2). NCBI lineage: Eukaryota > Viridiplantae > Streptophyta > Pinopsida > Pinales > Pinaceae > Pinus > Pinus albicaulis. The sequence continues at coordinate 193,206,525 of CM076579.1, forward strand.
CTCCCCTCCAAAATGTTGCTTGTCCTAAAGCAACTACAAGGACATTGCAAAATCTCCAATGGATATGTCTCCTCCCAATAATACAAGTTTTCCTTTGGTGAATAAACCAAATATATGTCATCATGAAGAAGTGGGAGATATATAGAAAGAATTATCTACTATCCATTGGTCTCCTTAAGGCATGTGAGATGATGAATGTTGGGTGCTTTAACCCCAATGAAAAACTCCAATCTCCATGCTATTATCCAACCAACGTGAGCCATCCTTTGTAGCTCACATAAATGGTCAACAATCCCCTCCTTATGCAATGTGTATGGGTTGCATGGCTGAAAATGAGAGGTAATATTTTTCAACTTACACTACCTCTCCCTCCATTTATGATAAATTTGGAGTTGTTGATCCTGGGCTGCAACAATATAGTCCTCATGAAGCGAAAATATACTTGGAACCTCATGATTCCCCTCATTGGTTTTAGGGAGTCTCCTTGCCCAATCCTCCATGCATATAGTGAATAGAGTATCATCACCATATGTGCTCCAAAATAAACATGGGCTAAGTGTCATATGATATATTTTATGGTGACAATAGTCCCTCCATTGAGACCAGCATTGTTCTCCTTCTTGCTGCCTCAAAACATGATACAATAAGTGGCCACCCAACCACCTTCTTGTTGCCATAAGCTTCTCCAAATATTGAAAATAGTAGAGGATAATAGGTGTTGGATGAATATGATTCAAGAAAAACATGTCTTGACATAAATCCTCCCCATATGAGAGGCTTCTCCCAAATAAATAAGTCAATCATATGGCCCCTTGCATAAGGAAAAAAAAGATGTAGTGTAATAGCCATATCATGTCCCATCCTCCTCTTGAAGCATGAATAAATATGGGAAGTTCCATTCCCAATGGACACATCCAACCAATTTTTCATCCCTCCAATCATGTCCCCAACAAAGATAAGAGCATCATCATCATGTGGGATCAAAACCAGTAGTACATAAAAAATAAAATGCAATGATGGAGGTGGTTCATAGTCCCATAAGTGGAACCAGCATAGTAGATCTCCTTACTGCATCATATAGTGATATGGTAAGTGATTTCCCCACCACTTACTTGCTATCCAAGTCATCTCACCATGGCTGAAAGTGTGAGATATATTTGGTGCCTTAGGAATGCACCCATCATGAAACAAAATCTCCCTTTGTCCTTCAAGCGAGTGGCCATATTCGGAAATTTTTGTGTCCCAAAGTTGGCCATGAAGTTTGTATGGAATAACACTCCTCTTAAGAGCTAAAGCTTGGATATACATGGTAAAATAATACAGGTAATAATCAAATGAATCATGAGATACAAAAGCATATTCTTTACCAACATTTCTCCACATACAAATGGAGTGGTGCATAGATCTATCTCTTCTCTCAAAAGAATAAAGAGAAGGATGAATTAACTCTCTCATAGATTTATGTTGCTACTCCATATCCACATCGTACATACATATTTGACAATTTTGATATAGTTCTCCTTCAAATCCCTCCCAATAGTATCTCCTCATAAAGATGTTGTTGAGCTTCATGGAATATGTGTGGCTGAAATATAACTCTTCATAGCCCCTTTGTAGCAACTTCTCCTTGAGCTTGGAGGCTATAGACAAGAAGATCATACCATGGTCATAGATGACTCCATATTAGACTAAATAGACCTCATCATGTAGTTGGTCATCAAGAATCATGCATGTGTGAAGATCCTTGGAATAATCCACCAACAGTTGGGATTTCCAATATGGATCTAGACTCCTCAAAAATGATAGCGCAAATGATCTATCAACTGAAATGTTTGTCAAGTGGCTACTCCTTTCTTTGACATCTCCCATGCCAAAGGTATTTGTTAGAAGGTCATCCTTCCCTTCTTCTCCTCCTTGACATATCCAATTCCAAGATTACATGATGGAAGGTTGTTATTCCCTCCTTGATGCCCTTCTTGCATATGCACATGCTCAAATGAAGATGGAATTTTTTGGAAGTTAGTCTCCCATGGAAGGCTATCATCTATCCAAAACCTCCTTGGTCTTGCCAAAGTATGCATGTGAGGCCAGCATATTCTATCATGTATGAAAGATTTCTCTCCAAGTGAGATTATCTTCTGAGTCTTCATAGCCAAGGACTACCCTCCTTGCCCCATGATGGTGTCTTTCTCCCTCCTTGGAGCATCTTCTTTCAATGCAGTATGAGATGAGAGAGTGTACAATGATGATAACGAGAAAATATTTCCCTCCTCCTTGAACTTTCCCAACGCTCGTATTCTAAGGCTCCCTTCCTTCTTGGATCTATGAATAGAGCATCAAAGTTTGGGAAATCTTTCACCAGATCTAAATCAGGTGGTTTACCACAAGATAATGATGTCTCATCGATCATCCCCATGTGCATAATAGATGGGATCATCATATCCCTGCTTCCACTGTGCAAATATATCTCTGATTTTTGTGTGCAATTCTCATGATAATGGGTATCACTCTTAAGGATGCAAGAGTGCTTCTGATTGGAGAAATTGCCCCATCCTTTCCTCCATGTAAAAGTGGATCACCTCCTATCATATCAGCACTTAGATCCCTCATTTTTTCTTCTTCTCCTACCTTCTACAAGATCTCACAGTCTAAGGTGCTTTTTTCATATGTAATTAACCCATGTACACCCAACATCTCCTTGGTGTCAAGAGTTGATCACAAAGGAATGATCTATCATAGTGTGTGTTCCCAAGAGTGTATCCAATGTTGGAACACACTTCCTCCATTTTTTTGTCTCCTTGCCTATCAACATAGACACATGCTGCTCATGATCTTCATGTGTAAGATCCATTGGAGCTTCTTGAAAAGACACAAGAGCCCTTCTAGTGGAAGAAATTGCTTCACCTCCATCTCCAAATAGAAGTAGATCTCCTCCTATTGTCACAGTGCTGGAGAATATTTCCAGCTCTTCCTCTTCCTTCTCCTCATCAATGGAGAATACCTCATCATTAAGAGACCCCTTTTCTTGATCTCCTCTTGAAAAATTAATCCTCATGTCTTCTTCTTGAGAAGAAAGTTCTTGTTGAAGTGGGGCCTTTGCCCTTGGAAAATCATGTAGCAGATCTTTAACCCCCTCAACAATGTTATGAAATGGAGTTGGCTTCATGGATCCTTCCAACTCATGCAAAGGTTATGAATTTTTGGGCTTAGTTTTCTCGCCTAAGGAATTTTCAGATTGCTTAAAATCAAATCTTTTCACTAACCTCCTAGTGAACTTTGCATAAGTAGAGATATTTTCATTTTTCAATGAAGAAGATTCAAATAACCACCAGGCATGAGCCTTACCTTGGAGATGCAGCGCTGCTGCTCTTATGCCTTCTTCTTCTGAAAATTGATGCAGCTGAAAATATGTGTCTAACTTCCTTACCCAAGACTTGGCTGAGCTCTCGGGTGATCCATCAAAAGTAGGTAGAAATAATCTACCCAAAGTGTGTTGCATGCACCCTCTTCTTCTATTGTATTTGTTGGATCTTGTCTCTTCTTTAAGTTGACAAAACTCTTGGAAGCTGAGATTCTCCCTAAATCTTCTAGACTGAGATTCATATTCTTGGAGATAGTCACCAAGAGTCTCCTCCTTTGGTGTTTCTCCTCCTGCTTCTTCTCTTACTAGGAATGTAGGCATGCTACAGTGTTGTAGATCTGATTGTGTGGCTGAATTATCACACACATAATATGAATAACTGGGGCTTTCTTCATGTGCAAATCTTCTTGAGGAATCTGCATGTCTTTCCCTCCTCATTCCCCTGATTTCTCTCTTTAGCTCATGCATAGTTTGGAACAGATTTTTTGAGAACTCTTTCCCTTTCATTCTTCCAGATAAAGGGGTTTTACCCTTGTCTTCTTTGTCTTCAGTGTAATAAAACCTCTTCTATCTTTTATTTTCTTAAAAACACTTATTTTCTTCTTATAAAGCATAGGTTGTGCCAAGATGATGCTTTGATACCACTGTAATATTCCCAAATGGGAAATGCAGCAATACAAGATAGATATGCAAGAAAATAACTTGGTTCATCTTTTATAAAGCAGGAGGCCAATATGGAGACCTTCCATTTGTCATTACAGCAGAAAAATAAATGTTAAAAGTGGCCCATAAGATGCATGACAAGAAAATACAAGTCTCCAATGAAAGAAATCCTCAAAATGAGGTGATGAAACCATGTATAAAGACTGCAAATGCCTTAAAATGTTATTTTATTGGCTCTGCAACAAATTTATATTACACATCAGATCTATAACAAGTATGTGGACAAAAAGTTACATCTATACCAGATCTATGCACTATACAAGCTCCTCTAACAATCCCCCTTGGGGTTTTCAGCAAAATACCAAATATAAGATGTAGATCTGAGATCTAAGACTACAGATCTATGGAAACATTCAAATATAGAAATTCAATCTGATCTGATATAAACAATAAAAATGATCTCCTCCAACATATCTCTAAAATGAAGGGCATATCCCCAACACCTAGAAAATCACTCTCCAATTGGTGAGCTAAAACACCCTATAAATACACCTATAGAAATAATGCAGATATGGATCTATACTATGCTGTAGGGATCAAAATACAGTTGGACACATGTGAAGATATGAAAATAGTGCTCAAAGTCTTCAATATTGTCCTCCCAGTGAAGTAGAACCCTCCTCCACTAAAAAGAGGCACTAAAATGGACTAGATATGACAGATCTAATCTCCACTTGCTGCAACTTGCAAAAAAAGTAAAACCATCAACGGGATCTGAATTGTAGTTGAAATAAGTAGCTTGGCCTTCAGCCAGATAGTGGAAAATGTAGTACAAACTCTCCCAAGAGCTACTCAATGGAAGAGATGGGATTCCTGATCAGCAACACCCAATGTTAAACAGCATTATTCCCAGATAAACATCTAGAGAATGATATATGTCTAAACATGCCATATACTCATAAAAATATCATATCATCAACAACCTTCTAATGCTTCCATCCCCTTCCTTTTATAAGACAAGAGATTGCAAACCCTAAACCACCTCCAATGAAATCACCTCTTTCACACAAGGCATCTCCATCTAAAAATGCATTGTGCCTCATTGATGGCCACTCCTCCATGATAATGCTGTATATTTGGTCAAGGTTGACCCAGTCAATATGTTTTAGCCCCTATTCACACCTTAGGGTGCTTTATTCAACTGAAAATATGAACCACTTTCACATGAAAAGTGGTTTTATTTACCATAAAGAGTTTTATGTGTCCTCCCACCCACTTATTCACCTATCTATGTGACAAAACAAAATTTTAATATTCCCATTAGTTGTAGACTAATGTAGGAATATTATACCTGGCGACTTCACTAAACCCAAGTTGGCTCCTTCAAAGAATACCAGGTCTCATTCTGACTTTGAAATTGTCTTACCTTCATCAGATCCAGAGAGACTGGCAAGACAAGCTTCTTCCAGAAGAAGACGTCAAACCCCTTCTTTTTTTCCTCAACAAGAGACCAAAACAGTTCCTGATCCTTTCAGATCTATACCTATTCCCCTAGAATAAGAAGACATACCTCCTGGAGTGCAAGAATTAGTATTCAAAGGAGTGGATTTTCAATCTGCTTTGTTACTTCATTCTTTGGAGTTCTATAAATTACCTGAGGCACCTTCTGCATCTCCTACATTAGAACAATACTTGGATCTACATCTACCTAGATTCAAACCTACTGATTGCGTATCCCCTATCACATACTTTTCTCCATCTACTTTTGCAAAAAAGATCTATTTTCTCTCTATTATAATCCTTTACTTGAACACAAATAAGGAGAAGAAGAGGTTGAAAATTTGGTCATTTGAACACTCTTAAGATCCCTAAAAATATCTTCAACTCCACTTCGTCCTCCACCTCCATCTTCACCTCCTTCTTCCCCATCTTCATCTTCTACTTCTACTTCTTCTTCTTCCTCTTCTACAACCACCACTATTGAATCTTCTACATCTACATCTTCAAGTATGGTTGGTTTTAGACCAATTTTTCAACCAATATATGCTTCCCTATTATTGCCACACCAACTCAATGATTTTCTTGTTGGATATCTGAAACATCTCCCAATATTTACTGGAGAAACTGGTTTGTCAGTTGAAGATCATCTAGCAACATTTCTAGATTTTGCCGATAACATGAACATAGAACAGGAAAATGTTTATATGAGACTGTGTGTACAATCTTTAGAAGGAAATGTTAGGATTTGGTTTAGAAAATTACTGCCACGTTTTATTAGATCTTGGGAGGAATTGAAAACTATATTTAAAAGTCAATGGGGTGTGAAAAAGGATCATGTTTGTTTCTTAAAAAAATTTGAAGAGCTTAAAAGAAACTATGGTGAACTAGTAGTTGATTTCATCAGAAGATTTAATAAACTTTATCACAAGATGCCTCGTGATTGTAAACCACCTATAAAAGAAGCAAAGGTTAGATTCTCCAAATCCTTTGAGGATTATTTTTTTGTCATGTTAAGAGATAGAACAACTCGTACCTTAGAAGACATGCAAGAAACTTCTATAGAGGTTGAAGGAAATAGGTCTGCATCAGCTAAGCTAAAGGCCAAATCTGAAAATGCCCAAAGAAAATTAAAATCAAATTAAGAATCTTCTTCTTCCTCTAAATCTAAAAGTGAAGACTAAAAAATAGATGAAATCACATCACTTCTTAGAAACCTTTCAAGTAGGATTTGTAATATTGAAACACAACCTAGAACAATCCAACAAACCATTTCTAGACCCCAGACAAAAACCCAAGGTAATTTCGAAAAGTCCCCTCACTTGCAAATTCTTCATAGACCAAATAATGATCAACAAGTACCTACACCTTTATTGATTGATGACCAACAACCTGATCATAATACTTTGGAAATCACTAAAGATATTAATAACTTAGGAAACACATCTATTTAGACTGTTATTCTCCCTATCTCTCAGAGTCAAATGTCTCAAGAAGATCAAGAGAGTTATTAGGTCTCTAAATATCAAGCCGTGTTTGAATTTTTAATTGTAGAACTTAAAAAAAGGTATGATTTAAGAACTATAGCAAGCCCTGGTAGACCTCCTAAAGAAACTGTCATAATTGAGCCTCAAGTGAAATATGTTGAAATTCAAGCTATTGCTATTCAATCTCTAAATCAGCCAAATGATACTACATAAGTTGATAAAACAATTCTGACTACTTTTAATGTTGAAAAGGAATTTGAAAGAGTTAAAATTCCTATTCCATTTTATAACTTTCCAAAAATCCTGGATATAAGAATCAAGTTTCAAAATGGATCCAAAACTCTAGTGCAGATGTTGAAGGAGATGTCATTAGCCTTCAAGATGAGAAATCATTAGTATTTTTTGGTCCAAGTTCTGATATGATAGATGATATTGTACCTCCATTTTATGTAACTTTGAAATCTCGTGATTCACTGTTATATAATTGTATGTTAGATTTTGGAGCCTGTCATAACCTTATGCCTAATGTTATTATGAATAAATTAAACCTTGAAATCACTAGATCTTATCATGATTTATGCACCTTTGATTCTAAAAGATTTCCTTGATTTGGACTTATAAAAGATTTAGTGGCTACTCTAGCTCAAATACTAGTGAAACGTATAGTTCTAGACATTGTTGTAACTGATATTCCTCCCAAGTTTGGAATTCTTCTTTCAATATCATGTTGTGCCAAACTAGGAGGAAGCCTTTAGATGTATATGTCTTTTGCTGTAATTCTTGTGTATGGAGGAGAAAATCTTAGGTTATACAGAGAGGTCAGATTTATACATACTGTGTGTAAAGCAGACCAAGCCAGAAATCATCCCCTTTATGCAGTTGACGAAGATTTTGGTTGCTTCCAACTATCTTCAAATACTTCACAGAATTCCCAACTCAGGATTGAGGATGTAGTTGAAATTCCTAAATCTACTCAAACTGATATTAGGAAACTTTTCTTTGACGGGTCTTGTACCAAAGATGGAGCTGGATCTGGTATAGTTTTAATTTCACATGAGAAAGAGAACATAACTCAATCATGCAAGCTATATTTTGAGGTTACAAATAACATTGTAGAATATGAAGATTTCCTCTTAGGCTTAGAGTTTTCTAGAAGCTTAAGGGTTTAAAATTTAAGTGTTTTTAATGATTTTGAACTTATAGTAAGATAGGTTAGGAATCTTTGTCAAAAAAAGAATTCTAGGCTCAGGTTTTATAGAAATGAAGTTTGGGATACAATTTAAACCTCCTTTAATGCTTTTAATATAAATTTCATCCCTAGAAATGAAAACATTCATGGAGACTCCTTAATTTTTTCTTCCATTTCTTTTAAAGTACCAGACCAAATGAAGGTACAATACCAAATCCAAGTCAAATATAGGCCATATATTCCAGATAATCTAAATTATTGGAAAATATTTGAATATGATGAACAAATTAAATCCTTTCTTCAAGTTATTGATGAATTTTTTGTCTTACAAATTAAACAAGATAAATCAGATTTGAATGAAGTTGCTAAAGAAAAACAAAATTGAGATCTAAATTCAAAATTAGTTGATCATGACATTATACAATTGTCAAACAATTTCATTCCTAAAGGCCTTGTTAATTTAGAAATGTTATTTGATCAAAATTATGTCCCTATAAATCCACTATCTATTTCACCAAAAAATTATATTGAAGAAACTAACATTAGAACTGATGAAGAGATTAAGAACATTAAAATTTGTGCAGCTTTAACTCCTGAAATTAAAACTGAATACATTAAACTTCTTAAAAATTGCAAAGATGTTTTTCCTTGGTCTTATGCTAATTTGAAAACTTATGACACATCTCTTATAGAGAATAAAATTCCACTATAACCTGAAGCAAAACCTACAAGAAAAAACTAAGAAGAATTAATCCAGTTCTGCTTCCTACCATAGAAAAAGAACTTAAAAAGATTCTAGTTGCCCTGATAATTGTTTACTTAAGATACATTGATTGGGTAGCCAATTTAGTTCCTGTTAGAAAGAAAAATGGAGAAATTAGAGTTTGTGTGGACTTCAGAAACCTTAACAAATCATCTCTAAGGGATAGCTATCCATTGCCAAAGACGAATCAATTACTCCAAATGGTTTGTGGTGCTAATAGGCCTTCAATGCTTTATGGATTTCCTAGTTATAACCATATAATGGTAAATCTAGAAGACAGAGAAAATGTTGCCTTCACCACACCCTAGGGCACATTCATGTATGTCAGAATGCGTTTTGGGTTATCAAATGCAGGAGAAACATTCCAAAGAGATATGTAATTAGCCTTTTTTGAATAATTTTTTTGTTATTTATCTTCATGATATCACTATTTTCTCTAATTCAAATCAGAAGCATTTAAAACACTTGATGAATGTTTTTGACAGGTTTATAAAGTTTGGAATATCTCTCAACCCTAAGAAGTCTATGTTTGCCATCAAAGAAGGAAATTTTTTGGGACACATCATTTGAAAGGAAGGAGTGGTGATAGATCCTAAAAGAGTTTATGCTATTCAATCATTATCACTGCCAATGAATAAGAAATAAATCCAAGCCTTTATAGGAAAAATAAATGTCTTGAGAATATTCATCCCTAACTATGCTGAAATAGTTAAAGACATAAATGATATGCTTAAAAATATTCATGAAGTTAAATGGACTATTCCTGCTAGATATGCTTTTGATCAAATCGAGAAGGCCATTTTTGAATCTCCTACCTTGGCCAACCCCAATTATTCCTTACCTTTCAATTTATTTTCCTTTACTTCTAAAACCACCCTTATTGTTGTCCTTTTACAAAAAAATGAAGATTCTAATGACCGGCCCATCGAATTTTTCAGTAAGGTTATGCAAGATGATGAACTCAAGTATGATATTATTGAAAAACATGCCTATGCTCTAGTAAAAGCCTTAAAATATTTTAGAATGTATGTCCTTCACTCAACCATTCTTGCTTGTGTCCCTAACAGTGCTATAAAAATTGTTCTTACCCAACCAGACACTGATGGAAGAAAAGGAAAGTTGATCACCCAAATCCTTGAGTTTGACCTCAGTATCAAAACCACTAAGTTAGTAAAGGGACAAGGTTTAGTTAAATTGTTAGCTGAATCCAATTGCAAAGTGTTAGAAATAAACTTTGTTTTTGAAATCTCTAAGAAGCATACAAAAGAACCTTCTTGAAATTTAGATAGGGAGAATCCACAATAACCTTCCTTAAATGCAGAAGGGGAGAATCCACAAGGACCTTCCCAATATTCTCAAGGAAAGAATCCACAAGATCCCTCCCATTATTCTCAAGGAAAGAACCCACAAGAACCTTCTCCTTCAACTAAAACAGTTCCTCTTCACATTGATGAAAACTTTTTACTCTCAGATTGGTATGCAAACATTGTACAGTTTCTGATTACTTTTGAGTGTCCTACTCATTTTTCAAGAAGTTGGTGCAAAACACTTAAGTTGAAATCTATCAAATACCATATTATCAATTCCAACTTGTATTGGAAATACCCTCTCAACATTATGTTACTTTGTTTAACAGAAATTGAAACTGAAGGAATCATTAAGCAATTTCATGCAGGGATATGTGGAGGAAATTATAATTGGAGATCCACAGCATAAAATATACTAAGGGAAGGTTTTTATTGGCCTATTATATTTTCACAAATAGGAGAAAAGGTTAGAATTTTCATTCCATGTCAGATGTTTGCTAGTAAGAAAAAACTAGCAGCTCTTCCATTAGTTTCAGTAGTTTTTTCAGCACCATTTCTTCAATGGGGACTAGATTTTATAGGATAAAATCACCCAACTTCAAGTAATCAGCACAGGTGGATTTTTTACTGCCACGGACTATTTCACCAAGTGGTTGGAGGCTATTCCAGTCAGAAATGATATAGATACAGTAGTAATTAAATTTATTGAAGAAAACATTCTCTCTAGATTTGGTTGCCATCAACAAATAGTGACTGCCAATGCCACAACATTCAGTACTGTCAAGATGATTGAGTTCCACTAGAAATATTAGATCTTATTACATCACTCAATCCCTTACTATCATCAAGGAAATGGTCTTGCAGAATCATCCAACAAGATCCTGGTAAAGATAGTAAAAAAGACTCTAGAATACCATAAGAATAATTGGGATAGTCATCTTATCTATGCAGTTTGGACAAACATAAGTTCTCCCAAAATATCAACAAGTTAATCTCCATTCCAACTGGTCTATGGTAAAGAGGCCATTTTTCCAACTAATTTGGCTTTTCTTGTTCTTAAATTTTTACAAGAAGCTACTGATGAACCTGATGATTTCTCTAGAAGGATAAAAAAATTTATTGAATTGAATGAAAATAGAGATGAGATTCAGTACAAAATAAGAAAATATCAAAATAAAATGAATATATTTTGACAGAAAGGCCAAGGAAAGAAATTTTAGGAAGGGATATCTAGTATTGAGATGGGATGGCAGGAGAGAGGACAGAGGCAAACATGGTAAATTTGATAATTTGTGGTTTGGACCATTCAGCATTAGTGAAGTCAAAGGCAACAATACATTCATTCCACAAAATTTGGAGGGAAATTTTTCTACATTCTCTGTCAATGGAAGATTTCTGAAATATTACATTCAATACTGAAGATTCTGAAGAAGATCATCATTGTACATTACCATTTCCTTTTAAAAAATTTCAAGTATGTGTTATTTTTTACAGCAAAGAATCCATAGCACGAGGAGAAGACACTTGAATTTTCTTGTTCTATGCATCCCACAGGGAGAAGCAGTCCCCTGTTGGAGCCAATGTTGTAACATTGTTTGGTTTTGATAAGTTAGTATATTAGTGAAAAAAGAAAATTAAAATGTTAAGTAAGGATATGGATTGAAAAAGAAAAAGAAAACAAAAAATGTTAGGACTACGATTCTTTTATAAATCCATATCAAATAAAACGTTAGTGGTTGATTTCGCTAAAGAATGAAGGCATAAAAATGTTAGGAAAGCAAAAGAAAAAATGTGCTTTAGTTAGAAAAATGAAAAAATGAAGGCAGCTTGTTTAAATGCACCATTAAAATTTCTAATTTTCATTTGGTTATGGTTAAATAAGCTTTAAAAAGAATTTATCCTAAGTTTTTGATTAATCAAATATCAAATGAAACTTTCGACACATATAGTTATATCCTAGGTCACTAAAAATATAAACATGTCTTGTCGGCTTTGATAAAAGGGGTGCACTTATATATGGTCGATATGCGCCCCACCTAGATCAACAGCAGAAGGAGAGTTCACACCCCCCTCTACCATTTCCCGTTAATGCGGGGGGGGATCTAAAAAGAAATTTTAATGGCAGGCACTAAAGGAATACATGGCATAATTCTATCACTTTGCATCCCCTCCCCCTCGCCGTTGAAACCGGATACCATTCCCAACTCCCTCTGAAATCCGCCATGGTTTCTTATTATTTTTCAAACAGTCATTAGTCCCCGTGCCTTGACCGTTTACCCTCTGTCCAATCTCACACTACCACCCGCCATACCTATTGAAAAATAATCATAGACATTGCCAACATGTTATGTCCATTGCCTCCTGTTTTCCCATTAAGCCTCCGCTCCTAAACTATTAGCCTCCATATCACAACCCCGCTCCAAACAAAATTAAAGCTGCTACAGTCACCACAAAACCGTTAGCTAGATCCTCCATGTTATAAATAAACCTGATCCATTATATTTGTCACTTTTATCTAATTTTCTATTGTTTATTGCAAGTTAAACATTCACGCATAGTCTTTTTCACTGCATACTATTGATCTGTCACCTGAAACGCCCAACCTTCTCTCTATTACGCAGGTTATTCCTTTTTCTTCTTTTATTCATTTTTTCTGTCAGTATGGCCCCAGAGGGGAAATCCAAAAAGACAAATCTAGAAGAAACCCATCTACCACAATCCTGGTCGATCTTGACCATGTCCCCCTCGTCGATTCCCTGTTCAAAATTGAAAATGATGACTGTGAATTCAACTTTCACGAAATACATTCTTGGCTAAAGAAAAATTACATTGTAAAACAAGATCCCATCAGATTCTGGGAGTCATTTCTTCCTTTCTACAACTTCCCAAAAACACGTGAATTCCCTAACATGGTTATCTAGTGTCAGGCCAAATATGACCCTGTGAAAAGAGAAGTGGTGGCTCAGAATGGAGAAATTCTAATCACCATCTCTATTGAAACCATTAACCAGATGCTCATAATCCCTTCATCAGACTCCCTCAGCCATTTTTCACCAGCTGCACTTATGGATCTGTACCATAAGCTTAATTTTCCACAGAGAGCTCAAATCTTTGATATTTTCTTGCCTAACGATGATGAATTACCTAAAACAAATCCACCTTACCCATCTTCCATATTTCTTGAAGTCTCCAAACATTTCATTTATCCGCTTTCTTACTTGCTTAGATTTCCAGATGACAAGACTGTGGATGAACCTATCCTAGTTTTTCTTTCCATCTTCAATAAATATCATCAACCAACATTCATATATAATTATAGCCAATTCTTGGCTGATAATATACATGAGAAATTTATGAATATAACTACACAAAGAATTTTTAAGTATAGTTTTGTACTTATTCATTTGTTTATTTTTCAAAAAGGAGATCAATTTCCAGTTCAACTCAGCAAAAAGGATGATCAAGGAGTGGATAAATCAGTGATCCATTGGACAAAAATAGTCAGAGCCAGTTCAACCAAAACTTCATACACATATTTTATAGAATCATTTATACATCCAGTAGTACAGCTTATAAATAGTCAGAAAGAGCCAACGATTGGAGATGAATTAAAAAGGAATCTACATCTATGTGAGAAGACTAAAACGGGTGACTGTCATTTATACCAGAACTATATAGAGATAAGGGTATATGGTTGCGAGCTTGCACCATATAAGCTGACCAAATATGTTCCCATGAGAATCTTTTCTCTGGAATACATTAGGCATATGATCAACATGGATGACCTGCATTTTTGTCAGGCAAGAGGAAATCACAATTTAAGATAAAGTCAAATATTGGAACCTTCATTTGCAACACTAGATCAGTTGGTGTGGAGGCAGACACATAGTTAAAAAACATCAACTTCTAGCCTTCTTTCACCAATTATTATGACCCTTTTGGGATTATCTTTGCCTTAAGAATTTAATTGAAAAAAAAAACCTTATAATCACACTCCAAGACCAGAGATAGAGAAATTTATGAATCAAGAACAATGGTTTGAAGGGACACTCCAGGAAGTAGAACAACAAGTTTTACCTACATTAAATTTTCAGACTCCAGTTGCTGAGAGAAAGCTACAAAAAAGGGAAATGGAGAAGACTTCATCTACTGTTGATATTATGAAAGAATATATTTTACAACATAAAAATCCTAAAATTTCTTTAAAAATGTCTACAGAAGAAATAAGAACAGAGGCAATTGATCTTGGAGAAGAAGTTTCTACATCAGCTGGAACTAGTTTTCCAAATACTCCTCTCACAGTTTCTCCTTCAAGGGAACATTTGGAAATAATTCCGTCTATAGGAATCACTTCCACATATGATTAGAACATTTTTTCCAAGTTCCTTGAAATTAAACAAAAGAACGAGACTCTCAAGTCCAGTGTATACAGCTAGTTTTGGAAACAGACTTCAACCTCCCAACATAGACTACTTTCATATTTTGACAGTGAAAAAGGGAGAATGCAAATGGCATTTTTGCAAGCTCAGGTTCCATTTCCCAAGTCTCCATCAGAATATAAAAATAATGTAATTTCATTTGACACCATTCAAATAAATCCCATTGCTCAAATGGATATGCACAGAGAGTCTGGTGAAATGTTGTTTTCCACCATGGCCACTACAACAATGTCCCTTTCCAAGATCAAGACTTCATTGTCCAATGTTCAATCTTAGCTTAAGATTGAAAATCTATCTTCATTATCTAAATACAACAAGCTGAAATCCTTACAAGATGTAGTAGTCAAGATTGGATATGATCCAAAGGACTGCAAGGCAGTAGAAGAGATTCTCAAGAAGAAGAATGAAAATATTGCAGCTCCGCAAAATCAGTTGAAGTTGTCTTCTACTGAAGATCCACACACCAAAGAGATTTAGGAGAGTGAAAAAAATAGGGAAGAGATGCTCAAACTTGTTATTGAGAAAAACATACAGATAAAGAAAATGGAAGAAAAAATTGAAGGGCTACTAAAGGAGAAGGAAGCAACAGAAATAAGTATTGCTCTAGTCACAACACTTCCCATCACAGTTGCGCGTACAAAACCTTCATCATCATCAACATCAATTTAATAAACATCAACAGCAGATGATCCAGTTAAATTAGCACAAGAATTGGCTTTACAGAAGCATCAAAATGACAAAATATTAGACAAGTTCTAGAAGATCAAGAATGACACTTTGTATATGGAAGAAATGCAAAATTCGCATAGATTGGGACTCATGATTGAAAAATTGGAAAGTGAGTCCTTAATGGCTGATACCTTGGCCCAAGGAAAGGAAAATATCTGGTCAGACATCAACAAATCCATGACAGAAGTATGGCCATCCATACAAATAATATTTGAATAGCAAGAACTCATAACTAGATGCAGAGCAAAAATTGAAGTACAAAATGTAGCCTTGAAGATCAAGCTAGCAGAATCCATAGATATGATTAAATTGTTAAATTCGAAAATCAAAGAAGGGCTGGAGGAAATAAAGATTCGTGATAGAATAAATACCATCTTAGAAATAAAGAAGGTTTTACAAAAGAATAATTTGATCAACCAGCTGGAGACAAAGTGTCAAACCTTGGAAATTTTTGTTCATGTTATAACATCAGTTATCACCTCTATATACTTTATGATGTATGCATTGACCTTGGGTAGCCCTTCCATTCATACTTAATCGCACTTCTTAAAAATAATGTTTTAAAATACATACACGACTCTGCACAGTTTTTTCCACGTGCAGACGTGGGTCCATCCATAGCTGACCCACATACTCTATTTAAAATATTAAAAATATATATAAATTCCCTATAAATGAGGTGGGATTTATGGTTTTTCCTGTAACTTAACTACCCCAGCACATGGCCTAAATTTTCCCCAACTGAAAAAACTAAATTGAGGAAGTATAAATACACCTCAAGGGAATGGCCTAAGGGAGAGAGAGAGAATGTTATTGATATTATAACCTGTTATAACCCTTATCAAGTCTGATATTTCTGTGTGCCTCCTGCACTTCCCAGGTTCACGAAACCCTTGTTTACTTGTGTTAATCACCCCTATTCTATGTGACATCCTTTGTGCACCATTTATGGAAGAAGCTTTGTGAGGCTATGGTGGACGAATCCGAAGGATGGTTTTGCTCAAGGTCATGGAAGATCTCAGGTGATTTCTCCACTTTCTCTTTACATATTATCAACAAAAGAAGTATTATCATGTTCCTGATGTCTTTGTGTTATATGTCTCCTATACATGCTGAATGATCTTGAATGGTTTATTTCATGTTATTTTTATGAGATTATATATGCTAACATGCTGACATCTAGGACATATATGTTGTGCAACTTGTTTGTGTGCTTTATCTTCACTGATTTGCAGGTTCTATAGCACGAGGAGTAGTAGAGGGTTTTCACCATGGGGATTGACCTCAAACGAAGGACAAATAGGTAAGTTCCTCTATCCTCATTTTTTGAGTTCAAGCATAAAAACTAATAATTAGAGTGCTTCGTGTGATGATATGCCATTCTCTCTGTTAGGTCACTGAAACCAGACCTTAATGTAGCTTTTCCCATAATAGAACTGGCGACTCCATTGGGGATTACATCCCTATAATTCCTAGTTTTGGTTTTTTTATGTGTCTTGTGGGTTCCCTGACAGTTTAACCACTTTTTCAGTCTAGTAGGTTATTTTCCCAGCCAGGCAGAAGTCCTAATCTTCTGGATCAGGCATGGGTTTTATTTTCTTCCTTATTTCATTTTCTAGAAGCTACTTCATCTATACATATTCATGTATACCTATTTTTTTCTCCCAAAGAACTTGTATATACGCGTGTTTATTTTCATATAGTCATGCATACACGCATGTTTCACACAATGAACCTGCGTATGCCCAGTAAATTTTGAAATTTAAATTTTGAGGCCCTGTAAGTATTTCCTGTCTATGGTTGGTCATCCTTGTGGAGCCTCTTAGGTGTCTGGACTATGATTCTTGTGTTTTCATGTCATTTCCTCTCTTTTTCAAGTGAATACCTAGTCATTCTAGGGTTTTTCATGTTTAGTGAAGTCTCAATTGTGGTTGTAGCACCAAGGCTTCTTTCTGGAGTTCTTGGTTGTTCTGACCATTCAAAACAGTGAGAATTTGTCTATTTTCTCGTGTTTGCCTTATACACTGCTTCACTTTTTGGTTTTTTCCATTTTTACTTCTTTGTTTTTCTTGTTTCTTGGGATTAGCCTTCTAATGAATCTTGAAGTTTCCTTTTCTTGGTTTCTTGAAGTTTTTCTTTGCTGGAAGTTAATACTACTGTTTTGAATCATTTTCTTGCATTGGTTACTTTTAGTTGCACTAAGAAAGTGACATAGTTGGTTTGTGCTTTCTGAAGTCTCCTTGTTGGCTCATTTTCTTGATTTTCTCTGTTTTCTCATGTTTGCCTTATACACTGCTTCACTTTTTGGTTTTTTCCATTTTTACTTCTTTGTTTTTCTTGTTTCTTGGGATTAGCCTTCTAATGAATCTTGAAGTTTCCTTTTCTTGGTTTCTTGAATTTTTTCTTTGTTGGAAGTTCATACTACTGTTTTGAATCATTTTCTTGAGTTGGTTACTTCTTCTTGTTCATTTTAGTTGCACTAAGAAAGTGGCATAGTTGGCTTGTGCTTTCTGAAGTCTCCTTGTTGGCTCATTTTCTTGATTTCGGACCTTTGGTAGTTTTGTGCTTGTCTCATTGAAATTTTCTCGTTTCCTTAAAAGTGAAAAGCCAAAAAACATCTTTGTTTTCCATTTATTTTTCTCTGGTTTTCTTTTCATGGTTTCCATCCATTTTGAAGAAATTTTCTAGTTTCTTGTTTTTGGTTCATTTTCTTGGTTACGAAAGGAGTCGTTGTTTGTATTTCTATCTCTTTTATATCAAGTTTGTTTTGACATTATTGTGTGCATGTAATGTCCCAAAATGGGGATGCAACAATACATGAACATGAAATTGGAGTATGAAGTGATATATAAAATTATAAAATGTGTGAGGAACACATAGCCATCAATTAATGTTACAGCAAAAAAAATATGTCCCACTGTTTTATCTCAAAGTTGGGAAATGCAACAATATAGACCATAAAAACGTTAATTTCAGAAAATTACGCTATAACTGTGAGAAATAGCACTTGTTTCCCTTATCTTATGTATCATGGGACTCAAATCCAGAAGGGGATTAGAAAAAAATCTCTTTTGATGTGTTAAACAGATCTCCCAGTCTCAATATGGCTTAAAACACTCAAATCCCATGACTTAGACTAAACAAAATTTTCTGAAACAAGCACAGCGTAATTATATGAGGGTTTCTGATAAAATATGAAAGAAAACCATATATCTGGGGTTTTATTACTCAAAGCATATATAAAATAGAGATCTAGTCCCTCTTACACCTTATGAAGATAACCCGACAAGGGTTTCTTGAGAGAATGAGTAAAAAGAAGTGGATCTGCAGATCTAGATCTAAAATAACACATTATAGCTAAGGATATACATAAATACAGCTGAATAATACAATAAATTAAGGAGGATCCTTCTTACAAGCTTTACGAGAGAAGGGTTTGCCCTTTCCCTAAGAAGCTAGCTCAAAATCAAGGGTCTTCACCCTCACACTGCAACACTGCAATAAATGACACAGTTCCTACAAGGGGACTGCATTGTAGATGATGGAAGTACTTTGGCCAAGTGCCAAGATATGAAAATCTGCTCCAAAATCTTCCTTATTGATATTCCAAAGGAATGGAGGCTCCCTCCTTTGAAAAACAAGCTCCGGAAGTGGTGTTGTGAACCCCCACTGCAACACCCTTCAACACAACGTTATACTACTGCAAAAATAATGATGTAGCTGAAGGAGGATGCTTGGCCTCAAGCCTGGATGTAGAGAAATTCAGTACAAGCTCCCTCAAGAGGCCTCTCAAGAAAGGAGAAGGGATTCCTAAACAGGAATTCCTTGTGCTAAGCAGCGCAGCAATCTCAACTAAATAGTTGGAGAAAGCAGAATAGTCATGCAGACCGAAAATCCAATCTTCAATTCATGTCATCATATGGTTGTCTTGCCCTGTTGGCAATATGATGCAAATTGTTGTCCTTGATGGCAACCTACTTGATGAAGTTGTCCTTGATGGAAACTGATTTTTCCTATTTGTTAATGATGTAAATCTGATGTATCTGCAGAGGAGTTCAAATGTAATAGAGAAAAGTAAAGTTGCAGAGAAAAAAGGTAAAGACAAGAGTAGCACCTAAACTATCAATTGGAAAAATAGACAGAGAACAGATTGTTGATGGGCCGCAGCCAAATATTGTAGAGGAGAATTAATTTTTGTTATGAGCGAAGTCTTTTTGCAGAAGAAATTTGAATAAAACAACCAAAGACTTTAAATTTCTGAAAAGGGAGGACAAGTGGTCCCCATCACTTTAGCACAAATCACAAGATCGCAAGTTTTGTGTTTAAATGTCTTGTTGATGTGGATATTTGCAATATGCGATCATTGCGCCATCACACGATCACACCATCGCATATTACAAAGTGTTCTAACATATGTTTGATCACCAATTTGCGATGCGATCCCATCGAAAATTGCAAATGTTAACTGTGCGCACTTTTGTTTGATCACGCCATTACATATCGCACATCGCAAATGGCCGACTGCGATGTGGGTCCAGGGTCAAAATTTTTTCATAAGATTATTTGTTTGAAAATCGTTGATGAGAAGGGTTAACCTTAATCCCAAAGTTAAGCCCAAAATTATTAAATTTATTATTTAATTACCAAGATCAATAGAACAGTGAGAGTTACTCAAGATATGGAGACCCTACTGGATTATGTATTTTAACCTCGTCCAAGAATACCATTAGCAATTCGTGGTTTTGACCCAAGGTTTTATTAAAAGTGAAAACTATATAAGGTGATGAGAATCATGAAGAAGGGTGTGCGTGAAAAAGGGTCAATAATAAACGAATCTCTTTTAGAGATATCTGTATGGAAAAACTCTGATATATCTAAATCTATGGCGCACCTGTGAATATGATGATTGATCAAGATCTTTAGATCAGATGATGATTAATTCCTGGTTCAATCATGAAGAACGTATAAGGGTTGTGAATGAATACTTCACTCTGAAGTATATCTGTTTGGAATGGGTAACAGATTGTTGAATTAAGGATGCACCTCTGAAGAAAATAAATAAATCTGGTGGCCTGCAAGGTATGTTGTGTGGAAGCTATTGGATCCGGTTTGAATATTGATGAAACGTGTTCTGCAGTAGTGCTGAGGGTCGAAGACTTCAGTGAGGGGGTTGTAGCTCCCTTCCAGGAGAGGCTGGTAAACGAGAGCAGGGGGTCGTAGCTCCCTTCCAGGAGAGGTTGGTAAATGAGAGAAGGTTGTAGCCTTCTGCAGGTGGGCGCTTGCATGCTGGTATAAGTCTACACCAGCATATATTGTAAGATGTTTTCTCTATAATAAATATTGAAGACTGAGATTATAGCAGTGGTGGTTTTATCCCGAATTGGGTTTCCACCTTAAATCTTGGTGTTCATATCTGTTGTTTATGTGTGTTCTGTTATTTTTGTTCATGCTTAATGCTTATCTGATGCAATGCTCTAAGTAAATACATAATAATATATATGGACATACATGATGGATGCAGTACTGTAATATATGGTTTTTAAGAGAAAGAAAAGAAAAATTGTTCAACCCTAAATACTGATTCACCCCCCCCCCTCAGTATTTTTCCCAACAATTGGTATCAGAGGAGGTCCTTCTGAAAAAGCTTAGTCTCTAGAAGGAAGATCAAGAAAGATGAGCAATCGAGATGGAATAGCATCTATCAGGCCTCCGCTCTTTAATGGAAACAATTTAATCATCTGGAAAACAAGGATGAGATCCTATCTTCAGTCTCTAGGAGTAGAGGTATGGGCAATTGTTGAACAAGGATATCAATGTCCAGCTGCAGTACCAACAGATCCAACAGAAAGAAAGAATTATGAAACAAATGCAAAGGCATTCAATGCTCTATTGGGAAGTCTAAATGAATCAGAATTCGTCAAAGTCATGCAGCTGAATATAGCCAAAACAATATGGGACAAAATCATTCTAAGTTATGAAGGTGATGCAAAGGTAAAAAGTGCTAAACTCCAAACTCTCAGAATTCAATATGAGAATCTAAAAATGGATAATGAGGAGAGCATTACCAATTTATTTTTACGTCTTGATGATATTGTAAATCGTATGAGAAATCTGGGAGAAACAATAACCGAATCTACCTTGGTTGAGAAAGTCTTAAGATCACTAACAACAAAATTTGAGTCAAAGGTCTCTGCTCTTGAAGAAAAGCAGGATCTTCAAAATCTTACTGTGGTGCAAATTCATGGCATACTAACTGCATATGAAATGAGAAGAGGAGGACCATCAGAAGTCAAAGAAGCAGTCTTTAGAACCTCTACAAAAGGTAAGGAATTACAAAAACCAGAAGGATCAGGATATATCTCAAAAGAAGATGAGATAAACTTTGTAAAGAAACTTCAACTTGGCACAGGACGGTTCAGAGGTAAGCTTCCTTTCAAATGTTTTGATTGTGAAAGAATTGGTCATTATGCTGCTAAGTGTCCTTATAAAGAAACACATAAAAAGGGAAAGGAAGTAGCAAAAAGGAATAAGAATCATTTCAGCACTAGAAAGAGTTACTATACTAATGAAGATAGTGATGGGTTATCTGATAGTGAGGAAGAATGTGAACAAGATCTTAGAATTCTCATGGCATTCGAAAAAGAATCTAGAGAAGAAAAGGATACCTTTGTGGATTCTCTAGAAGACAGTGATTTTCTTAATGAAAACAATAAAATCAAAATTTGCTTAGAAGAGAGCAAAATAATCATAGAAAATCTGAAAAATCAGCTTGAAGATAAAGAGAAACACAATGAGAAATTAGAGTGTGAAGTAGTAGATCTAAGAAAATAACTTGAGAAAATAAAGACTCTGAATCTTAGATTTGCTAAAGGGTCTAAAATCTTAGATGAGATTATCAAGGTACAACGTTCTCCTCTTATAAAGACAGTTCTTGGATATATCGGAGAATCTTCTCAGGCTTCAGCACCAAATTATCTAAAAGCAGCTATAGCTGGTTTACAACATGCTTCCACTCAACAAGGAAATAAAGAATCTTTATAGGTAAAGCATGATCATTTCAATTCAAGAAACACTAACGGGAATGTCTTTCAAAGAAACACCAATCAACAGATAAATTCATATAGAAGATCTTATGATCGCAGAAATTTCTTCTTCAATGGACAATGTTTCTCATGTCACAATTTTGGTCATAAAGTTGTTCAATGTGTAGCATATAAAACTATTATGACAAGAGAAGCAAGAAAGAAAAGGATTGATATTGAAGCAAAGAAGAATACTTATAACAACTTTTCTCCTCTTCAAAATGAAGTTGAATGCACTTTTTGCAATAACTTTGGCCATGAAGAATCTGAATGCAGGAGCAAAGTTCAGCCAAAAGAACATGTTCCTTCAAGCTCCAAAGTATGGAAAAAGAAGGAATTACAGGTTGAAAATTGTGGCATAGCATTATTTGCATAAGATGAAGAAAACCAATGGTACATTGATAGTGGATGCTCAAGACACATGACAGGTGATAAAGACAAACTTCTTGCATATAGTGCTCTAGAAAAGGAGAAGAATGTTACATTTGGAAATGATACTCCTGCGGTCATTAAAGGAAAAGGGTCTATTTTCCTAAAAGATAAGGTGAAAGATAATTAAGTCATGTATGTGGATGGATTAAAGCATAACTTGTTAAGTGTAAGTCAAATTTGTGATCAAGGAACTGAAGTTGTCTTTAGTTCAAAAGAATGTGTGGTACGTGATCTTGA
This sequence comes from Pinus albicaulis, assembly GCA_034641835.2. NCBI lineage: Eukaryota > Viridiplantae > Streptophyta > Pinopsida > Pinales > Pinaceae > Pinus > Pinus albicaulis. Next base: position 193,229,711 of record CM076579.1, read on the forward strand.
TACAGGTAAAGCAATTATAAAAGGAAAAAGAACTCCAAACAACCTGTATATATTGAAGAACCCCAAAGAACAATGTTATTTGAGTAAATCTTCATAGAACTGGCTGTGGCATAGAAGGTTGGGGCATCTGAGCTTCTCTCAAATCAACAAATCAAGAAGACTTAAAGTTGTTCGTGATCTTCCCAATATTACTCTACCTAAAAATATCATATGCAAATCTTGCCAATTCGGTAAGAAAACCAGGGTACAATTTCATGCCAAGGAAGGATCATCAAGTAAGCCTCTGGAACTCATTCATACTGACATATGTGGACCTATGAGGAAAAATTCACCACATGGTGAAGAATACTATATCTTATTCATTGATGATTTCTCTAGAATGTGTTGGATTGGGCTGCTTAAACACAAAGATGAAGCATTTGAGAAATTTCAGATCTTCAAAGCACTAGTTGAGAATGAATTAGAATTAAAAATAAAGTGTCTCAGATCCGATCGAGGAGGATAATATACATCCAAAGAATTTCTTGAATTCTGTGAACAACACGGCATAAAAAGACAGTTCTCTATAACTGGCACTCCATAACAGAATGGTGTTGCAGAAAGAATGAACAGAACAATTCAACAAATGGCTAGAGCTATGCTTGATGATTTTGGAACACCTGACACATTTTGGGGAGAAGCAGCACATACAGCAACAAACATTCTCAACAAAGCACATGTTTGTGTAAATAGTGATAAAACTCCATATGAACTCTGGTATGGTAATCCTCCCACTATAAAGCATTTTAGAATTTTTGGGAGAAAATTCTTTATCAAGAATAATGATGAAAAACTTGGCAAGTTTGAACCTAGAGCAAATGAGGGAATATTTCTTGGTTACTCCTCTAGGAGTAAGCCATATAAATGTTACAATAAAAGACTTCGAAAGATTTTTGAATGTATTGATGTTGTTATTGATGAGTCTCCTGCAGCCCCAAAAGAAGAAAAGCAAACAACAGATGAAGATGATGAGGACACATATCCTTCTACATCAAACAATAATGATACAAACAGTGCACCCAGTGAAGAACCTAAAGAGGAGTTGTCTGAAAATTCTCCATCTAGATATGTTCAAAAGAATCATCCAGAATCTCAAATTTTAGGAGAAAAGGAATCAGGTGTACAAACAAGAAGGACTCTTGTGGGATCTTCTAGCAATCTGGCATTTCTGTCCACTGTTGAACCTCACAGTATTAGTCAAGCTAGCAAAGATGAATGTTGGATTCTAGCCATGAATGAAGAGCTTGATCAAATTGAAAAGAATCACACTTGGGAGTTAGTACCAAGGCCTCATGACAAAAATGTCATTGGAACTAAATGGATATTCAAAAACAAGTTAAATGAGAATGGGAATGTTATAAGAAATAAAGCTAGACTTGTGTGCAAAGGGTATGCTCAACAAGAAGGTATAGACTTTGAAGAAACCTTTGCTCCTGTAGCCAGACTTGAAGCCATAAGAATTTTTCTTGCGTTTTCAAGCTTCCAACAAATCAAAGTTTATCAAATGGATGTTAAATCTGCTTTTCTCAATGGTGATCTAGAAGAAGAATTTTATATAGAACAACCAGAAGGATTCATTTTGGGAAATGATGAAAAACTTGTTTGTAGACTTAAAAAGGCTCTATATGGTCTCAAGCAAGCTCCAAGGGCATGTACTATCGTCTTGACAAATATCTTCATCAACAAGGATTTCAAAAGGGTCTGCTGATAGTAACTTATAAACAAAAACTGAAAATGACAAACTATTGATTGTGGTTGTATATGTTGATGATATCATTTTTGGAAGTAATGAAGAGTCTATGAGTCAGAAATTTGCTTCTGATATGCAGCAAGAATTTGAAATGTCTTTGCTTGGGGAACTAACATTCTTTCTTGGCTTGCAAGTGCAACAAGCAACAGATGGAATATTCTTGTCACAAGAAAAATATCTCAAGCAAATCCTGAAGAAGTATGGCATGGAAGACTGCAAACCTGTAAGTACACCAATGATAACCGGATGTAATCTCAGTTCTAATGATGATTCCCCCATGGTGAATCAACCTGAATACAGATCTATGATAGGAAGTCTACTTTACCTCACTGGGACCAGACCAGATATCATGCATGTAGTTGGGATTGTTGGACAATTCCAAGCTAATCCAAAAGAGTCTCATCTTCAAGCTGTAAAAATAATATTCAAATATCTACAAGGAACTCAAGACTTTGGACTATGGTATCCAAAGAATGTTGATCTTACTCTTCATGCATACACTGATGCAGATTGGGCTGGAAGTGTTGATGATCGGAAAAGCACTAGTGGTGGTGCATTCTGATATAGCCCTGCTAGTAATTTTGTTTAGCAAGAAGTGGTGCCTATTGCCTTATCTACAATGTGGCACATGGGACGCTGCATCATGTTGCACTCAACTCCTCCGGATGATGCCAACCTTGGCTGACTAAATCAAATGTTCACCTCCTATCTCCATTATGTGTGACAATGTCAGTGCCATCGCATTCAAAGAATCTTGTTAAGTGATTCCTGAAGACCAAGCACATTCCAATCAAATATCACTTTACGTGAACAAGTGCTGAACAAAAGGTGAAAAAGGTAAAATTGGAGCATGTTCCCCGTTGAATTATGATGAAAAGTTGTCCTTTACGGCAACCCACTTGATGAAGATGAAGACATGCGACCGTTGACATGTGTTGTCCTTGATGGAAATCCACCCTAGTTGGAAGCTATGCTTGACTCTGGTTGACTTGCAAATGATGTAAAATCTCGATGATATGATGTTTTGTTGACAGGATACATGAGTGTTGTCCTTGAAAGGCAACCCACTTGATGAAGATGATGACAACTTACTTGATGAAGTTGTGCTTGAGAGAATATGTTCCCGATGAAGAAAATATGATGTTTCTACAGTGTGTACAGAAGGCAATGAAGAAAGGAATTCAGAATGTGCTCAAAATATGATGAAAAGAGTATGTCTCTTTGTATACGCGGATTTGCCTAGGGGAAGTCGCGTATGCACGCGGAAAGGAACGTTCCAAGTCGCATATGGGCAAAAGCGCTCAAAAGTGCAAAAACCAACGGTAACCACCATGGTATTGACCCATTGTATTGGGTAATGATCCGCCTAATTGACCCCGTCCAGGTAGTTTTGGGCTCGTGGTATTGGTTTGGCTCATGGTATTGAAAAAGGGTAAACCTATATAAGGAGAAGAAATTCATTGTGCAAAACATGAGTATGAAAGCAAGATGTCTGAGCTAGAATGAATACTTCTCTGTGAAGTATATCTGTATGGAAAGGGTAAAGGTTTGATGATAGATCTGAATCTATGAAGCACTTATGAAGAAATGATGAAGCGGGATCTTTAGATCTGAAATGTACTTGCATCTGCTAGATCTGTTTATGGAGTGATTAGATCTGAGATGAGGCGAGCATCTGTCTGATGAAAAGGGTTGAATCTGAACTGAATATCTGATCTGAAGAAGTATGCTGCTCTATAATGATTGAAGATCTATACGCTACTTCGCCGCGGAGGAAGCACGTATATACGCGGCTTCGCTGAAGTGAAAGCGCATATGCGCAATGAAATATGTACAGAGGTATACGCTGGTCTGTGTGAATGGAAGAGTGTATATACGCGACATCAGTGAAATGAAAGCGCGTATGCAAACTAGGGTTTGCTGAAGCATGGGGTATGAAGCATCTGATCTGTTCTGCTGTATTACTGCTATCTGATCTGTGTTGTCTGAATTGATAAGGTATCCGTTGGTGATGTATGTCTCACGTGTGTGCAGTTGGTCCAAGATGAAAATATGATGAAACGTGGCCCCAAGTGTTGTTCTATTGAAGTTGTTGGATCCAAAGTAGAAATTCGATGAAACGTGGGTCCATGTAGGTTGAGCTGGGAGCCCTTCGCCGTGGGGTTGTAGCTCCCTTCCAGGTGAGGCTGGTAAACGAGATCAGGGGGTCGTAGCTTCCTTCCAGGAGAGGCTGGTAAACGAGTCAGGGGGTTGGAGCTCCCTTCCAGGAGAGGCTGGTAAACGAGCGCAGGTGGGTGCCTGCGTGCTGGTAGGAGTCTGCACCAGCACATATGTTGTAAGATGTTTTCTCTATAAATAAAATATTGAAGGCTGAGCAACTGCAGCGGTGGTTTTCTCCCGACTTGGGTTTCCACCTAAAAATCCCGGTGTTCATGTGTGATGCTTTGTGTGATGATTTATTCTGTTCTTACTGCACATGTTTACTGCTTATTGAATATCTGATGAATAAATGAAGGAATGATTTAAGTGAAGAATTAATGACATAAATAGATATCTGTGTATACGCGAGTTTCGTAAAGGGTATCCGCATATATACGCAAGTCTGGTTCAGGAAAGTAGCGTATGCGTTTTAGAAGCAAGAAAAAGTGAAAGTTTTGAATATGCAGTAAATACTAATTCACCCCCCCCCCCCCTCTCAGTATTTTTCCCAACAATTGGTATCAGAGCGTGGTCCTTCTGCAGAAGCTTGATCGCTTGAAGGAGATCCGTCGCAATGGGAAATAAGCAAAAGAAGAAGCCTATTCGAAGAAAGGAGATATTTCAGAGAACATGGATACCAGAAATCAAAGGAGATGAATCTGATAGTGATTGGGATCATCCTTTGAAAGATCTTAGTGGTACAAACAATAGTGAAGAATATGCTATCGACCTAGAAGAAGTCGAAGAAGATTCTGACCAAGCTCTACAAGTACTCATGGCAAAGAAGCAAAATACTCAAAGTAAGGAGATGTCTCAGAAAACCGGTACAGAAGAAGTTGACAAAGATGAATCTGATGGTGATCCTTGTAATCTTATCTGTGCAAGCAATGATGTAGATAGTGAAAGTAATGTTGTGGATTTAAAGAAGGTTATCAAAGACCAACAAAGAATATTTAATGAGAAGGACGCTGCCTCCAAAGCTTTGGTATTTAGACTGAAAAGGATGTTCGATGATGTACGCAGTCGAAGTAAAGGATATCAAGCTAGAATCATCTCTCTGCAAGCAGAACTTGAAGAAGCAAATAAGAAGAATGAAGGACTTGAAGAAGAAAACGGTTCTCTAAAAACAGGTCTGGAAAAATCAAAGAGGAAGAATAAAAGTCTTGAAGCTGAAATCATCTCTCTACAAGCAAAACTTGAAGCATCAAGTAAGAAGAGTGAGGAACCTATACAATCATTTGAAAAGGAAGGACTTGAAGCAGAAATCATTTCCCTCAAAGAAGACTTGGATAAATCAAATAAGAAGAATGCAAGACTTGAAGCAGAAATTGTCTCCCTCAAAGAAGATCTCGAAGCATCAAACAAGAAGAATGAAGAGCTGCAACAAACATGTGAAGGAAACGAAGATTGGTTGAAAGAAGAGATTCTAAATCTGAAGGATCAAGTTGAAGATGGAAGAAGAAAAGAAGAAAGCATGACAAAGCAATGTCAAGCCTTGGAGGTTGAGGTAAACATTCTCAAAGGTAAATTAGAAGAAAAGGTTAAACTTTTGAGGTTTCAAGATAGTACCAATATTTTGGACAATATTCTGAGTAATCAAAGGTCTCCTGCTATCAAACTTGGTCTTGGTTTCCATGAAACTGTTAAAGGAGAATCTAGCTCACAAGGAAGTGCTAAAAATTCAGAGGAAGTCAATGTAAAACCTGAAGTGTTGAAAGAGCCAAAAGATCAACCAACAATCATGAATTCTCAAAGGAATTCATTCAAGAACGTTGAATGTTTTAAATTTCATAACTATGGGCATGTTGCAGCAAATTGCAGGAGCAGATCATTTCAGCCACAAACAAACAGGTTCTACTCAGAAAGGTACTCTAGTTTCTTCAGGGGATATTGTTTCTCATGTAACATGTATGGACATAAAGCAGTTGATTGTAAAAGGAGGAAGAATAGAAATACTCATTATGATTCTTATGTTTATTTTTCTGGCCACATGAGATGTTATGCTTGTAACAAGGATGGACATATAGAAAAAGAATGCAGGATGAACAGATCTGGGAAAGTGGATGATTTTCAGCACACAGTTGGAAAGCTCAAGAAAATTTGGAAAATGAAGGAGGACCGATCAGAAACGCAGGGAATTCAGACCCTACTGCAGTCATCCGCTTCTGGAAGCCTACTTCTCTGATTGACTGCAGGAATGATGTGGGATACATTATGAGATTTAGTAATGTATCGTCACAGGGGGAGAAATGCATGATGACTCTCATGGTTGATTTGATTATTCTGGTTATGTTTACTTTTGACAGCGCTTATGATGTGGAAAGGACAGGTACAGGAGGTACAAGCTCAGGAGGAAATGAAGGAAGATGAAAATTTTCTATGCTTCACTTTCCATACACGGGTTCTATGAACCAAAGTCGCGTATACACGCGAATTCCAGTTGACACAACCGCGTATGCATTGATGATGAGAAAATTTATCTGATAGCTGAATATCTGGAGCAGAGGTCCAGGGGGAGCATCAGTCTGACTGCTGATGATTGCACTATTAGCATTATTCTGGTTATACTCATGATAATGAAATGATACATGGGTTTTTGTGGTGAAGATTATGGATGAATCCTGGTTGCTTTATGATGAAGAGAATTCGTTGTTGAGATGAAAGTCTTATAACTCAGAGATGAGGACTGATCATGCAGAGATTGTTGCTGATGACTTGTTGTTGAAGGTGTTTCAGATTGCACAAAGTTAAGGAAGAGCACTGGTTTAGGGGGAGCAGCAGGTTGAATACTAATGATTGCATTGTTGGCAATATGACTGCTTATTCTTTGGTTTTTGTGATACTCATGCTCAAATGATGATGACTTGGTACATGGTTTATTGTGATGAGACTTTGAGCCCTGGTTGTTGATAAGTATCTTTTGTACTCATACATGGATGAGTTGGATGTCATTTGATTCAGATATAAATCATGCAGAGTTTGTTACTATGGTTGAGAAATCTTTTGCCTTCATATGTTACTTCATGTTAAATCTTGAAGATCATGGTGATGTTGGATCACATGGATGATTACTTGACACATATTTGAATATGCTGTTCTGGTATGGAAAGAATGTATTGATGCTGCAAAGAATCTGAAGGCTTGGTTACTAATGTGCTTATGCTACAACCATTGGATGACGCTTGAAGATACAACTACACTGTTCTATCTATCTGTAGTCCAGGGAAGCAGTCAAATATCTCAGAAAGATGCTGAACACTGTCTTTGCCTCACAGAGAATCAGATCTGGTTGAAATTTAGAAGATGTCTTGGGATACGTGGGTTTCCTGAAACACAGTCGCGTATATACGCGAGTTCCTGCACAGAAAACCGCGTATGACTAATTGCTGACAATTTTTGGTTGGTTCAGCTCTTTTCAGCACAACTGCAATGATGTTTGGTATCTCTGATACTGTTTGGTATCTCTGGTGGTGTTCCAGTTCTCATAATTCTGTTTCTAATGTTTTGATGAAGATGCCTTGATGATTTGTTGGTGGAAGTTTTCAGGATGCACAAACTAAGGGGGAGCCTTAGTCATTTGGAAAGGTTGCTTGGTTGCACAGATTCAGGGGAAGCATTAGCTTTGCTGAGTATAATGTAGTGTTGGCATTGTGATGGTTCTGAAATATGTTCTCTTTCTTGAGGACTTTCTGGTGTTGGTCTTAAAAGCTATATTTGTAGTTTGATGAAAAGGTCTTGTTGAGACCCATGTTGTAAAATTGTAATATTCAGTCATGTAAGGAATTGTCAATTTGTAAACCCACTTGGTTGGGTAGCTGAATCATTTTTGTAAACCCACTTGGTTGGGTAGCTGAGTCAAATTTTGTAAACCCACTTGGTTGGGTAGCTGAGTTGAAATGTGTAAACCCACTTGGTTGGGTACTTGAGTCTTATATGTAAATCCACTTGGTTGGATATTTGATGTAAGTATGAGTCTTTGGTGATAGGAAGAGTCATGTACTTTATTGAAAAATATGTTTGAAGATTCAGCATGAACTCAGGGGGAGCTTGGTCACTTCAGTATACATCAGATCTGCAGAACGCTTCTTCTACATGAGGAGAAAAGGGGGTGAGTGTGTTGGTTTTGATCCGCCTGTTGCCCTTGATGTCAAAGGGGGAGAGTGTGTTGGTTTTGATCTGCTAGTTTTGTCCTTTGCCCTTGATGTCAAAGGGGGAGAGTGACATGGTGTTTGAATAATGATGTGCCCTTTGCCCTTGATGTCAAAGGGGGAGAGTGACATGGTGTTTGAATGATGCCAAAAATGGAGAGAGTGACATGGAAAATAGAGAGAATGACATGGTGTCATTATATTCTTAATGTATCTATCTGCTGTGATAACCAAACACCATCGTGGTTGCCATCAAGTCCAAAGGGGGAGATTGTTGGAAATATGATGCAGAGTGTTGTCCTTGATGGCAACCCACTAAATGAAGATGAAGACATGCGACTGTTGACATGTGTTTTCCTTGATGGCAATCCACCTGATGAAGTTATGCTTGACTTGATGGACTTGGTAAATGATGTAAATATGATGTGATATGATGTTTTGTTGACAATATGATGATGAGTGTTGTCCTTGAAAGGCAACCCACTTGATGAAGATGATGACAACTTACTTGATGAAGTTGTGCTTGAGAGAATATGTTCCTGATGAAGAAAATATGATGATTCTACAGTGTGTACAGAAGGCAATGAAGAAAGGAATTCAGAATGTGCTCAAAATATGATGAAAAGAGTATGTCTCTTTGTATACGCGGATTTGCCTAGGGGAAGTCGCGTATGCACGCGGAAAGGAACGTTCCAAGTCGCGTATGGGCAAAAGCGCTCAAAAGTGCAAAAACCAAGGGTAACCACCATGGTATTGACCCATTGTATTGGGTAATGATCCGCCTAATTGACCCCGTCCAGGTAGTTTTGGGCTCGTTGTATTGGTTTGGCTCATGGTATTGAAAAAGGGTAAACCTATATAAGGAGAAGAAATTCATTGTGCAAAACATGAGTATGAAAGCAAGATGTCTGAGCTAGAATGAATACTTCTCTGTGAAGTATATCTGTATGGAAAGGGTAAAGGTTTGATGATAGATCTGAATCTATGAAGCACTTATGAAGAAATGATGAAGCGGGATCTTTAGATCTGAAATGTACTTGTATTTGCTAGATCTGTTTATGGAGTGATTAGATCTGTGATGAGGCGAACATCTAGGCGAACATCTGTCTGAAGGAAAAGGGTAGATCTGAACTGAATATCTGATCTGATGAAGTATGCTGCTCTGTAATGATTGAAGATATATACGCTACTTCGTCGTGGAGGAAGCGGCAGATACACGCGGTCACCGATGAAAGCGCGTATGCGCAACGTAAACATACACCGACAGCACGTCGGTTTGTGTGGACCCGGGCGCGTATACACGAAATCGCAAAGGAAAGAGCGTACAACCAGGAATTGCTGGAAGCAAGGGCAAGCTAATATCCGATCCGTTCGGTGCTCGCTATCCCATCCGTGTTGACATGTATCCGTTGGTGACGGTTGCTTGCGTTTAGTGCGTGCTGGAAAGGGTCCAGCCTAGAAATATGATGAAATGTGGCCTGCAAATGGTGTTCTATTGAAGTTGTTGGATCCAGTGTGAAAATTGATGAAACGTGGTCCAAGGTGGTGCTGAAGGTTGTAGCCTTCAGTCAGGGGGTTGTAGCTCCCTTCCAGGTGAGGCTAGTAAACGAGATCGGGGGGTCGTAGTTCCCTTCCAGGAGAGGCTGGTAAACGAGTCAGGGGGTTGGAGCTCCCTTCCAGGAGAGGCTGGTAAACGAGCGCAGGTGGGTGCCTGCGTGCTGGTCAAGTCCGCGCCAGCACATATGTTGTAAGATGTTTTCTCTATAATAAAATATTGAAGGCTGAGCAACTGCAGCGGTGGTTTTCTCCCGACTTGGGTTTCCACCTAAAAATCCTGGTGTTCATGTGTGATGCTTTGTGTGATGGTTTATTCTGTTCTTACTGCACATGTTTACCGTTTATAGAACATCTAATGAATGAATGATGGAATGATATAAGTGAAGAACTAATGGCATAATTAGATCTCTGTGTATACGCGAGTTTTATGAAGGATATCCGCGTGTATACGCTAGTTGGCTTCAGCAAAGTAGCGTATGGTTTTTAAAGGAATGAAAAAGTAAAAAGTTTTGAATATGCAGTAAATACTGATTCACACCCCTCCCTCTCAGTATTTTTCCCAACATTCCCTCCAAAGAACAAGTTGTTGATATATTTACCAAACCTCTACCCAGGGAAGCATTCGAATATCTCAGACAGAAACTGGGAGTAGTCTCTGCCATGCAGAGGATCAGATCTACTTAAATACAGAAGAATAAATTAGTTATGAGGTACTGTTAGGTATCTCTGAATGTACAGGCTAAGGGGGAGCATTGGTCATATGAAAAGGATGCATTGTTCGCATTGCTACAGTCGTATTGGTCATATTATGTTTGAAGATGCAGCATGATATCAGGGGGAGCATGGTAACTTCAGTACACATCAGATCTAACCTTGTTTTGGTTCACCCTTTGCCCTTGATGTCAAAGGGGGAGAGTATCATGGTATTTGAATACTGGTTATAATCAATTTATCTATCTCATGTGATGATCAAACACCATCATGGTTGCCATCAAGTCCAAAGGGGGATATTGTTGGCAATATGATGCAAAGTGTTGTCCTTGATGGCAACCTACTTGATGAAGTTGTCCTTGATGGAAACTGGCTTGTCCTATTTTTTAATGATGTAAATATGATGTATCTACAGATCAGTTCAGATGTAATAGAGAAAAGCAAAGTTGCAGAGAACAAAGGTAAAGACAGGAGCAACACCTAAACTATCAATTAGCAAAATAGATAAAGAACAGATTGTTGATGGACCACAGCCAAATATTGCAGAGGAGAATTAATTTTTGTTATGGGCGAAGTCTTTGTGCAGAATAAATTTGAATAAAACAACCAAAGACTTTAAATTTCTGAAAAGGGAGGACAAGTGGTCCCCATCACTTTAGCGCAAATCGCAAGATCACAAGTTTTGTGTTTAAATGTCTTGTTGATGTGGATATTTGCGATATGCGATCATCGCGCCATCGCACGATCGCACCATCGCATATTACAAAGTGTTCTGCCATATGTTTGATCACAAATTTGCGATGTGATCCCATCGCAAATCGCAAATGTTAACTGTGCACACTTTTTTTTTATCGCGCCATTGCATATCGCACATCGCAAATCGCCGACTGTGATGTGGGTCCAGGGTCAAAATTTTTTCATAAGATTATTTGTTTGAAAAGCGTTGATGAGAAGGGTTAACCTTAATCCCAAAGTTAAGCCCAAAAGTATTAAATTTATTATTTAATTACCAATATCAATAGAACAGTGAGAGTTACTTAAGATATGGAGACCCTGCTGGATTATCTATTTTAACCCCGTCCAAGAATACCATTAGCGATTCGTGGTTTTGACCCAAGGTTTTACTAAAAGTGAAAACTATATAAGGTGATGAGAATCATGAAGAAGGGTGTGCGTGAAAAAAGGTCGATAATAAATGAATCTCTTTTAGAGATATCTGTATGGAAAAACTCTGATATATTTGAATCTATGGCGCACCTGTGAATATGATGATTGATCAAGATCTTTAGATCAGGTGATGATTAATTCTTGGTTCAATCATGAAGAACGTATAAGGGTTGTGAATGAATACTTCACCCTGAAGTATATCCATTTGGAATGGGTAACAGATTGTTGAATTAAGGATGCACCTCTGAAGAAAATAAATAAATCTGGTGGCCTGTAAGGTATGTTGTGTGGAAGCTATTGGATCCGGCTTGAATATTGATGAAACATGGTCCGCAGTAGTGCTGAGGGTCGAAGCCTTCAATGATGGGGTTGTAGCTCCCTTCTAGGAGAGGCTGGTAAACGAGAGCAGGGGGTCATAGCTCCCTTCCAAGAGAGGCTGGTAAATGAGAGAAGGTTGTAGCCTTCCGCAGGTGGGCGCCTACGTGCTGGTATAAGTCTGCACTAGCATATATTGTAAGACATTTTCTCTATAATAAATATTGAAGACTGAGATTACAGTAGCGGTGGTTTTCTCCCGAATTGGGTTTCCACCTTAAATCTTGGTGTTCATATCTGTTGTTTATGTGTGTTCTGTTATTTCTGTTCATGCTTAATGCTTATCTGATGCAATGCTCTAAGTAAAGACATAATAAGATATCTGGACATACATGATGGATGCAGTATTGTAATATATGGTTTTTAAGAGAAAGAAAAGAAAAATTATTCATCCCTAAATACTGATTCACCCCCCCCCCAGTATTTTTCCCAACATGCCCTCCTTTTAAATAGGTGTGAGCCTTCTTGCCTTGGGCCCCACTCATTAGGGTTTCCTCCACCAAGGAATCTTCCTCCTACTTGCACTGCGATGTCTCTATGGATGATCTCCCCCTCTCATACCAGCGTTGTTGACTTAGTCAAACTTGACCTTGTCCACATGCATTTGTCCTTGTTCACACATGAGAGTGTAAAATCCAGCTAGTATTATGATCCCTTTCCACAACATGAGGGATTTTATTCCTTTTTTTAATATGCATGGGCCTTCTTACCCATTTATTCAACTGCTAGGTGAAAAAAGAAAAATTTAATACCCCAATTAGTTGCATGCTAATTTTTGAATATTACAGTCCTCCCCTCCCAAATTTTTCTTGTCCTCAAGCAACTCCAAGGATAGAACTGAAAAGTCTCCTTTCCTCCTCCTGTAGCATCCTCATATGATAAACTCCTCCAAGGAATATGATGTTGTCCCATCAATGAATCTCCATAGTGCCCCTCCCAAGCATGCAAGCTAGCATTTGGTGAGCATCCCAAATAGCCATCATCATGAAAAGGTGAAATACTCAAGGAGGCAACTAAGTGATGTCTAGAGGTCCTCTCAAGGCATGGAGTCTGAAATGCATTGGGAACTCTAAATCCCATGTGAAGCCTTCATCCCCAAGCTATCATCAATACAAAATGACTCACCCTCCAACATGGCAACTCATGAAATATTTCCTCCACCTTGGGCTTCTCCAATGTAGGTGGGCTGAATAACTGAACATGGTAGAAAAAATGGCCTACCCCACATTGTCTTCCTCTCTACTTATGATAAGTGTAGAGCATATGTTGATCTTGGGTTGCAGTAAGGTTTCCCTCCAGTGGCAAGAAGAAGATTGGATCTTCAAAGATCCTTTCTCCCATGTCATGAATCACGCTGACCCAAACCATCCCATACAAAATGAATGGCACATCATCACCATATGACATCCAATTTAGAAAAATGCAGAAGTTTATGTGCCATTTTGGATGATATCAATGGTTTCTAAAGTGGATACAACGCAATCTTTCTAACTGTTGTGTTAGATCATCAGGTGGGAAGTGGTCCTCCAACAAGATAATAGTTGTGCATGCTTCCTTATTTACCATGAGGTGGTAAATAGTATTATATATCAGCTAAATACAATAAGAATTACAACACAATTTTCCAAAGTCATGTAGAGAAGGGTTATAATCATCATAAATGTTGGTTCTAGAATGACCATGAAACCCATAAATAATCTTTCCCTCTTGTGGAGCAATGCACTGTACATATATGGTGAGAAGATGCAAATACTAAATGAAATAATCAGTAAGTACAAAAATACATTTCCTACCAAGCATAGTGAGTAATTTGAAAGTGAGGTCCATGGATGAGTCCTCCCATGAGCATCTTCTCATCAAGGTCTGCAAAATGAAGGGATGCATACTTCCCTTGGAGCACTTTATCAAAAGAAACATAATCCCAAGTGACAACATTGTTGGCCTAAGTGATAAGGCTCTTATCACTCCATGACTTACTCCTTTGACATGCCACATTCCAAATTAATGCACCATCATGCTACTATGTGAGGCATTCTCCTTCCTTTGTGTAAGTACCTCCTCATCCTCCAATGCTGAAGGGTAGCATTTTTGTACCTTGATTATGCCATCCCTTTCTCCAGAAATATCATGCCAAGTATGGGAAAATCTCTTCCCATACTCTCCCAAGAGTAGCCAAAGCAACAATAACTCTTGTTTCTCCCTCACACCTCCATCATACAAATCATGAGGTGAAGATATTATGATTGACATGAGGAATTTCATACCAACATAATGCACCCAAACTCTTTGTTGCCTTATGATGCAAGTGTCCTTCGAAGTTTCTTCCACCCACATACCCTTAGAAAAAGGATATGTCATATGATGGCCAAACTCTCTCAAAAGTAGCCAACACAGCTTTTCCTCTTGTTGCCCTATGTCATAGATTTGCAAGGGGCTTTCCCACCTCTTGCTCTCCACCATTATCCACTCAAGCCAAGGTGAGTGTCTATCATCCTGCTCAACATTTGCATCCTCCGGATGAATAATATCATCATAATAATGGAAGATAAGATATATCACCTCAACCATCTATCTTTCCCTTGCAACACATGTGGAGTGGTCATTGGAATGCCCCACTAATGGCTGGGCTCCCAACTCATTATTTTCACTCAAGGACAGCGTTACTGGTCTCCATGTTGCCACATCCATTGTTTCCAGATCATGCTCATTATTGAGTACATAATTTTGCATTGCATTGTAAATGAAAATGTTGATTCCACTCTTCAAAAATCTATACTCCAACCCCAAGAGTTTTGTATAGATCAACAATGAGTTGGTAGGATGAGTTTTTAACCTTTCTTGGAGGTCATCAGGGCTTCTCAATGCAGTGAGAATGTGCTGCTCTAAATCAGCATTGTAATTTTCCCATGGGACATGCAATGGCATACAATTTTCCATAAGATTTTCTGAAACAAGAGAAAATGGAAACTTAGGCATACCTTTCTTAAATCCAGGAACATCTTGTATGGCTGTAAGAGTTCCTTCCATCAATGTGATGGTATCACCAACTACTAGTGTTGCTAGTTGCTCCTCCATGGTTGTAACAGTGCTGGTACAAGTCTCCTCAAGTGGTGGTGAGGGCTCCTCCTTCTCTAATTTCTCTTTATCAAATCTCTTGATCACCCTTTGAGTGAAATCTACAAAAGTAGACACTCTTGCATGACTCACATGGTTGAACCACCAATTGCTTTCCTTACCCTCTAGGTGCAGCGCTGAGATTTCAACAGCCTCTCTTTCTACCACTGGGTGTAGTAGGAATAATTCCTCTAGCTTCATCACCCAAGCCTTGGTTGTACCTATGGATGATCCATCGAAAGTAGACAATAAAAATCTATTGTCTTTCATCACCCTATTGCTGTATGGCCTTCTTTCTTCTTCCAGCTGGATAAACTGAGGAAGAGCTAGACTCTCCTTGAAAGCTCTATGTTGGCATTTGTACTCTGCAAGGTACCTTCTTAGGATATTAGGTTCCAAGTTTTCTTCATGCCTCTTGTCTTCTCCTCTTTGAGAATAGGAAGTACATGGACCTTCCTATTCTTGAAACCCTCTAGGAGTTTCATTGCTTCTCTTCTCCTTCATCTGCTTAACCTCTTTAGAGAGGTTCTTTCTATACCTGAAAAGTGATGAAACAAGGCTCATTCTCTCCATCATTCTGATCTTGCTCCCTCTCTTTGTCTTCTTATCCTTCTGATAGCATAATGACTGGAACTCACAGACTGAGCCAAGATTATGCTCTGATACCACTATAATATCCCAAAATGGGGATGCAGCAATACATGAACATGAAATTGGAGTATGCAGTGATAAATCAACTTATAAAATGTGTGAGGAACACATATCCATCAATTAATGTTACAAAAACAAAAATATGCTCCACTATTTTATCCCAAAGTTGGGAAATGCAGCAATATAGACCATAAAAATGTTAATTTTAGAAAATTACGCTATAACTGTGAGAAATATCACTTGGTTCCCTTAGCTTATGTACCATGGGACTCCCATCCATAAGGGGATAAAAAAAAAATCCCTTTTTATGTGTTAAACATATCTCTCGATCTCGATATGGCTTAAAACACTCAAATCCCATGACTTAGACTAAACAAAATTTTCTGAAGCAATCACAGCGTAATTATATGAGGGTTTCTGATAAAATATGAAAGGAAACCACAAATATGGGGTTTTATTACTCAAAGCATAGATAAAATAGAGATCTATCCTCTTTTACACCTTATGTAGATAACCCAGCAAGGGTTTCTTGAGAGAATGAGTACAAAGGAGTGGATCTGCAGATCTGGATCTGAAACAATGTAGTATAGCTAAGGCTCTACATACATACAACTTAATAATACAATAAATGAAGGAGTATCCTTCTTACAAGCTTTCTAGGAGAAGGGTTGGTCATTTCCCTAAGAAGCTAGCTCAAAATCAAGGGTCTTAACCCTCACACTACAACACTGCAAGAAATGACACACTTCTTGCAAGGGGAATACATTGTAGATGATGGAAGTACTTTGGCCAAGTGCCAAGATATGAAAACATACTCCAGAATCTTCCTTACTAATATTCCAAAGGAATGGAGGCTCCCTCCTTTGAAAAACAAGCTGCGAAAGTGGTGTTGTGGACCCCCACTGCAACACCCTGCAACACAACGTTATATTGTTGCATAAATAATGTTGGCTCGAGGGGTCCTGACCCAGGTTTGGTAAGAAAGGTTTGCTAACAAACCCCTATACTACTAGCCCTTTCGACAATGGCCTTCTTTCACAGGTCAAGGTCTCACCCGAAGTAGTATGGGTGGGTGCTAGAACCAGGTTTCCGCACCCTACGAAAGGATGGGTAAAGCAAGCGGAGCAGTGCTAGGTCCTGTAATCCCCAATTACCTTATTCTATGTAGATTTAATTAAGTCTCTATTTGCATCCATGTGCACTAGATTTAGAGTTATATGCTTGTTATAACATCAACACAACAGTACATAAACATAACAGATCTAGATCCAAGAACGTAGTATACAGATTGTTCGCAGCTTAAGGATAGAAAACGCATAATACAAAAATTATCAGTAATTCAGATAAAAATACTCATAGATTCATTTCTCTAACAACCTTTCACATTCATTCATTCATCAATTCTTCCTTACAATTTCAATTCCCTTCCCAACCTGTGCACACAGTAGCAGGGTTCGCACACAGCTGGACTTGGATCTCCGCGCACATAGCCAGCAGGAGTCCATTCCCCAAAACAAAAACAAATAGATTAAATCATGATTCACATCAATAGCTCATCATATCCTATCCTTTACAATACAAAACGCATCTCTATTTATAACAATCTAGCCTCGACTTTCCTATGGTCCAAAACCCATGGTTTTTGGACCCCTAGTTTACCCTTTGACCCACCCCAAAACCCCTCTACTAGGCTAAATATAATCAAAAATATTCAAAATGGACCATTTTTGCAGCTTGTTAGGAGACCCCGTTCCAATATTCCCCCAACACAATCTTGTGACTCGTCCCAAGTCACTGCGGTGGTGCGACCTCTATCTGTGCCTGCAAGGTATCAAGGGATCATCTGAGTTGAGGGAGTACATCTTGACTTTGGGTAGCAGCATTCTGTGCAAGAGAAACCAGATTCTGGGATGGCGGATCTTCAAGGACCGTGGTAATGCTTGCAAGAAGCTGCTCAAGACACTTAGTTGCGCCATCAATGTCTTATGTTAATCAGAGGGCTGAGGTAGTCCAGGGATTTAGATGTTTGGTGATGACGTGCTATTTATGCCAGAGCTTATCAATCTCATCCTGGAGGTTGGTGTTGGTTTTTAATCATGCCAAGTGTTGGGCAGGCACCAAGGTAGGCAGCATAGCATTGATCTTTTCAATGGCTTCTTCTTTTTGTTGTAAGTCCTAATTGATTTCTTGGAGGACTGGATGGCGTTGGACCCAAGTCCAGAGCTGCATGGATGAATCCAGCAGCGTGGCACCTTGATCAATTTTCCCCATGATTGTCATCGTTGCAGCTGTGATTAGAGCGGTACGCTGGGCATGAATGTCTGGGGAGTGTCGGGCTGTAATCTGGCCTGTAAGTCCGAAATCTATTGTTCCAGCTGAGTCTGAACAGTGTGTATCTCCAGTCAAGAGGCTTTGAAAGAAGCAAATAATTTTTCCACCTTAGTCTTAGACGTATCCTCATCCGTGATTTCCTTTGTGACTTCCGTGCAGAGCTGGTGGATCACAGTCTCAAGCTCTGCCTATTGTGACACAGACTGGATTGCTTCATCATTCTTCTGCGCAATGGTGTGATGGGCCGCCACAAGCTATTAGGTGGTGGATTGAGTGCGGTCACTAATCTCGTGGGAGACAGCGTGAAGGAGACTTTCTAAGGCATCGTGGGGCAGCTGAGCGAGGTTCAACTGAATTCCTGTGACTTCCAGGGGCTGCATTTCGACTAAGGCACCGTTAGGGATACTCTAGAGTTGACTGGCTTCCCTGATATGTGCCGAGATACTGTCGACTAACAGAAGTGGTGCCTAGAATTCACTAGGTGGGGGGAGATCATTCTTGATCTGGAGAGCACGAAGGTCTACCTAAAGAGAGTCAACCCCTACCTTCCACTGGGCCGTGATAAGTGCCCACTTATCTTTCATAGCCATGGTGACCGTGTCTGCAATCTGTTCTAGGTCTCTGTCCGTTAATGTGACTGTCGCGTTGTAATTCTCATGACGGGCGTGTTGTTTCTTCCTTGGTATTGATGCCGATGCCCCCTTTCTCTTAGTGCCAGGAGGAGGGGTGGTGGTGGTATTTACCTAGGTTTGAGCTGTATCAGTTTGTTGCGGCGAGTTACCTTTGGGCTCGGCTATAACTGATTTCGAAGTGTCAGGGAGACCTTTCTTCCATGCGGGGGGCCATAATGAGATCAGTAGATCAATTTCCTCATCGGGTACCATATAATGGAAATCCATCCATGTCTGACTGGCAAGGCTATGAATCCAGACCTGGTGCATGGTGATTTGAAATGCAACAATATTCTTGTATTTGTCATATATGGTGGGGGATAATCGAGGTCGGGAGTTTATGGCAGTGGTGACACTGATCTGGAAGAGGACCCAAAATACCTTGTTATCCTCGATGCGCTACTTATCCTTAGAGTCCC
Source organism: Pinus albicaulis (assembly GCA_034641835.2). NCBI lineage: Eukaryota > Viridiplantae > Streptophyta > Pinopsida > Pinales > Pinaceae > Pinus > Pinus albicaulis. Next base: position 193,248,843 of record CM076579.1, read on the forward strand.
ATAAGTGAGCATACCGAGTGCCTTCGCACATCCCAGCAGGGAGCTCTGGAATGACCGAATCCTCTAGTTTGTCCCAAGAAACTAGTGCTATGGGGAATAACAACCACAAATAGAAGAAAGATGTCCCATGCTCTTAGGACTCACATACATTAGCAAGAAATTCATCGCACAAGTATTGAGCCCAATTAAAGAACACACCCTTCGCACACTGGCTGGCTAGCTACATGACATAGGTGGGGACAGTCGCAACCTAGCACCTCTACATGATTTTGCAGGCTAGCAGTCAAGTGCCCATCTGTGTAGCAGGGTCATTGATGGTTTGGATTAAAAACCCTCGTTGATTTCGCTATACTGCATAGGTCTCCCGAACAAACACAGCGGTAGCAGCTTCAAACTTCTTTTCGAATTTCGTGAATGGGTGCGGCCCCTGCATTGGGAGGCCTGTAATCTTGTGGATCAACTCAGCATCGATAGGGACCCTGTCGCAAATCCATAGGCAACCATTGTGAATGAGAGTGAGTAACTGGTGCGCCAATTGATATGTGATGTTGTAATGGCCAAAGTGGGGCATGCGGAGCAGATTCAGGAGTCCGAATCTTGCCAAGCCGTATACCCTTCGTCGAGGTACTACTGTGATTCCATCATCCTCATAGATTGTATCAAAGTATAATTCAGAGGCCAATTCCAAAAAAGCGTCATGGTCTGCCAGATCATGATCCTCGATCTTGACCTCATGGAGGTGTCCACAGGGGTCACCGATGATAGGGACCTCTCTTGGGGTTAGCAGAGTCTGCAGGTAGGTGATCAAGCCATCCAAGTTTTCCGGTATTTGCGTAGATGGTCTTTGTGGTCGAATGAAGGGGGGTAACCAGTTGATCGGGTTAGCTGGCAGAGCCCCCTCCTGGTCATCTTGTTCTGAGGATGGAGGCTTGGCATGTCTTGGGGAACTTTGGGGTCTTTTTGCTGCCTGTGGGGTAGTTCCCAAACTCTGAGCTTTCTCCTTGCCTTTCCTTATGGTCCGTGGAGGGGGGACTTCTTCTAACTCAGGCTCATAATCCATCACTTCTTCAACCTCAGGTTCAATTGGGGCAGAGGTTTCGGCAGGGGTAGTAGTCAGCATCCTTGCGCGAAAAATGAATCCTAGCTCTAGGTGACTACTACCTGACGAAGGGGGTTGACCAGTCATGAGAGGGGTACTGCAATTGTAACACAGTTCGCTGCTCGATTTCTTCTGTGAGACACTTGAAGGCCGCTTGTTTACATGAGACAATACCGCTAACCGGACTATCCCTCCCCCTTTTAAGCATTTTCCATCGGATGATCGAGAGAGATATTTTACGCGGGGTGGGTTTCCCAAGGAACGGTAAAAACTTCCCATAACTTGACCTACCAACGGCTGAGGAGTCGCTTCTCTCAATTGTAACTTATACTTTTTACCTGAGGGTATATTCCCAATGGCTAGTGGTTGTGTCCTCAATGATTTAGGCATACTCATTATGCTATGGTTACCGATATGTGACATCTGCCTGTCTTCCCCCGACACAGACTTGCTTCCTAAGTAGCTTTTGGCCCAGGACCAAGAGATTTTTATTATTTACTCTACTAAGGCTCTAAGGGGGCCTGATGTCAGAACCAACTGCCTGACCCCTGGCTATGTCACCGTTGTAGGGGTGCATTGATGCATGGGACCGCTATCTGTGGAACCTACAGGTGTCATAGGGAGCCTATTTCTCACTCGTAGGTCAACCGGTCCTTCTCCTGGGGTGGGCTTGCCACAGTTTCTTAGGCCTAGCCCTACTCCCATCCTTTCCCTTGGGACCATACAAAGGGAGTCCTTTGAGATACGAAGACAACGCAACGTAGAGGCTTCTCCTAGCTGGGCTTGCCAAGCTTCTAGATCCTTACTGGGATCCTTAATATCATCCTTGTAGCATGGTATAGTGTTCTGGGTTAGGTTGTCCTTATCGCGCACTGTCAATTTATAGGCATAATCCCCATTCCCCTCCTTAGGTATAGGTTCTGCATAACATTTGCCTGCTACCGAGTCTAGAGGTATAATGACCCGTGTGCCCTTGTTTTCAAATATCATGCTATGATTTTTTAGATTGATGATGCCCCCCATGTCTATAGCCTAGTCCAGGCCAAGGAGTGCAGGGTAGGGATCTACATCTTCCACAATTTCTATCCCTTCAAAGTCAGCTAGGATCCTTACCCTTGTGATATCAACCATGACGCTGGGGAGCCTACCTAGAGGAATGATTTTTTTTTATTTTCCATTCGAAGATGGATGGTGGATCGCTCCAACTTGGGTTCCCCCATGCATTGTCAAGTGTGCTTAGGTAGTATATTGGCGTCTGATCCTAGGTCTAATATAACCTGATCCATCTCATGGTCACCGATCTAGACTATCAACCACATTTCCCTGCCAGTGTGTCTTTGGTATTTGTATAATTTATGCACATCTTTGATGTCGGGTGACCTGGCAGCTCGTGTTGCGCAGCTTTCTAGTAAAGCCTGCAGATTTCGTAGTGCCTGAGGGTTGCACAGCAGCCTCACACATGCTTGTAAGAAAGTTTTAACTTCCACAGTTACTTCCTCAGCTCCCGGGTGTGCAAATGGAAGAATTTTAGTCTCAAGGAAGTCCTTTCGGGCCTCCATAAACGTTTCCCTCGCTTTGCCCAGGTCCAGTCCTTTGTGGTTGCTAACTGCCCTGCATATCAGTGACTTAGTTTCGTCTTTCTCCTTATCCCCCCCAGTCGCCAATCCACTGCACGTTACAACATTTACCTTGGTATCCTTTCCTCTTAGCCTGGTCTGGACCCTGCGCACCTTCTGTGCAGATGGGAGCTGCTTTTTTCCTATATCTTTGATTTTAAGGCTGGGAACTCTTCTAGCATATGGCCCCACTGCCTACAATACCTCCACGACTGTCATAAAGGGTTTAGGAAATCCTTTTCCACATGCCCCGTGCCCCCATAGTTATAGCAGAGTGACTGGCCTCAACCCCGACCTGCGTTTCCGCTCCGGCTCCCGTCCCTTCCTCCACGGGGGAGTTATCCCTGCCCAAGGGGGTTCTTGGTGAGGTAGGGTCTTTTCCCATGTTTATTATTTCATTATGGCTTCGACAGTCCTACTCATTATGGCCTATCGATCGAAAAGACCGGTACCAGCGTCGCTTTGGTTCGGAAAAAGGGATGCCATTACAGGGCCATTGGTGGATACTACGCAACCCTACTACACAGCTCCCTTCGTGCCAGAGTGTAGGTTCCTTTGAGCCCTATTTTCTTGGACCATGTGCTCCTGGTCCCGGGTGGCCTACTACGTGATCTAGTTCCATGCTAGCCCCTCTTCCTTCCTACTATAGATTCTTCGGCAGTCTTGGTCCTTATGGCCTATTGATCAACAAGACCGGTACCAACATCACTTTGGTTCAGAAACAGGGGTGCCATTACAGGGCCATTGGTGGATAATACGCAACCTTGTTGCGCATCTCCCTCCATGCCAGAGCATAGGTTCCTTTGAGCCATGTTGTCCCGGACCATGTGCTCTTGGTCTTGGGTGGCCTACTGCATGATCTAGTTCTGTGCCAGTCCCTCTTCCTTCCTGCTGTAGATTCTGAATTTCCTGGTGCATAGCCTCAAACTACACCTGGTTCTGCTATACTTCTACCATTGCATCTTTTAGAGGTGTAGCTTCTAATTTCATTGCAGTTCCCAAGGCCTCATCCTGCGAGTCAAAATTCTGGCGACCCATAGGTACGCATAAGTGAGGGCGTAGCATGGCGATGAACCATTCCGTAAGTTGTTTGTCGTCGTAACGAAATCCTCCTTCTATGATAGCTTTTTTTAGGCGTTGATCTACTTCCCATACAGACTCAGTTGGCCCCTGCTTGAAATATTTTACTTCTACTACGACCTGAGAGTAGGATTTAGGGTTCCGGAACTGCTGTTCCAAGGTGTCCTTAATGTTCTAGATATTTGTGTCCTTATTTTGCGATACTCATCCCATATACTAGTCCATAGCTCTTCCTTCAAAGGCTAGGGATAGCTGCACTTTTTTCATAGTGTTGCCCATCACGCCCTGTGCAACCCATACCGACTCTGTCACAAACCAAAACCGCTCCATGTCTTCATCGACCATGCCCTTGAAGGTAGGTATCTTCAAGTGCACCATCATTGTTTCCTAAGGGCCCTTTGTAGGTGCTCTTCTCTAGTATTCTTTTGTTAGTATCCGATCCCTTTCTCACATTCCTTCAGTCCTGGCAACGGAACCATTTGTTGGCTCGAGGGGTCCTGACCCAAGTTCGGTAATCAAGGTTTTCCAACAAACCCCTATACTAATGGCCCTTTTGGCAATGACCTACTTTCGCAGGTCAAGGTCTCACCCAAAGTAGTATGGGTGGGTGCTGGAACCAGGTTTCTGCACCCTGAGAAAGGATGGGTAAAGCAAGCAGAGTAGTGCTAGGTCCTGTAATCCCTGATTACCTTATTCTATGCAGAGTTAATTAAGTCTCTATTCGCATCCACGTGCACTAGATTTAGAGTTATATTCTTGTTATAACATCAACACAATAGTACATAAACATAACAGATCTAGATCCAAGAACGCAGTATACAGATCTTTCGCAGCTTAAGGAAAGAAAATGCATAATACAACAATTATCAGTAATTCACATAATAGTACTCACAGATTTAGTTCTCTAACAACCTTTTGCATTCATTCATTCATCAATTCTTCCTTACAATTCCAATTCCCTTCCCAACTTGCGCACATAGTAGCAGGGTCTGCACACAGCTGGACTTCGATCTCCGTGCACATAGCCAACAGGAGTTCGTTCTCAAAAACCCAAACAGATAGCTTAAATCACAATTTTCATCAAGAGCTCATCATATCCTATTCTTTACAATACAAAATTCATCTCTATTTATAACAATCTAGCCTTGACTTTCCTATGGTCCACAACCCATGGTTTTCGGACCCCTAATTTACCCTTTGACCCATTACAATGCGTTCGGGGCTTTGACCCACCCTAAAACCCCTCTGCTAGGCTAAATATAATTGAAAATATTCGAAATGGACCATTTTCGCAACATGTTAGGAGACCTTGTTCCAACAAATAACGTTGTAGTTGAAGGAGGATGCTTGGCCTTAAGCCTGGATGTGGAGAAATTAAATACAAGCTCCCTCAAGAGGCCTCTCAATAAAGGAGAAGGGATTCCTAAACAGGAATTCCTTGTGCTAAGCAGCATAGCAATCTCAACTAAACAGTTGGAGAAAGCAGAATAGTCATGCAGACCAAAAATCCAATCTTCAATTCATGTCCTCATATGGCTGCCTTGCCCTCCTTTTAAACAAGTGTGAGCCTTCTTGCCTTTGGCCCCACTCATTAGGGTTCCCTCCACCAAGGAATATTCCTCCTACTTGCACTGCACTGTCTCTATGGATGATCTCCTCCTCTCATACCAGCGCTGTCAACTTGGTCAAACATGACCATATCCACATGCATTTGTCCTTGTTCACACATGAGAGTGTAAAATCCAGCTAGTATTATGATCCCTTTCCACAACATGAGGGATTTTATTCTTGTTTTTAATATGCATGGGCCTTCTTACCCATTTATTCAACTTCTAGGTGACAAAATCAAAATTCAATACTCCAACTAGTTGCATGCTAATTTTGGAATATTACAGTGCGAAGGAGTTCTTGTTGAGGCTTTCCTCTGCTTATCTGTCAAAGTGATCAAACCAATCTCATTTAGAAACTCTCTTTTGATTACTAAGTGAGTAGTCCTAGGATTTGCATATCATTGGTAGTTTTTTCATTAGTTGCAATGAAGCATTTTAGTATTTTTGATAGTTTTCTGAAGTGTGTGAAGAACGATAATTGAAAAGAAAAAACAAGTTTATGTTTATTAATAGCTTTGTAGAACCCATTTAGAAATCTCTTTTCATCGAAAGAAAAAAATTTCATCTTCATGTATTAGGTTTTATATTGATTTAAAACATCATAATTTTCATCTTCATCTACCTATGACTTAAGTAACATCCATTTAAAATCAAGCGATTTAATTAAAATGAACTAGAATTGTTTTGTATTGTCATTAATTATACACCAACAAGTCTAGGTCATAGGGCCTTGGAATAGGTGAGTGGAAAGTTAACTCTCCAAGGCCACTCAAAACTGTCAAACATAGAAACTTTATTAATGAGTGAAATCCAATTCCGTGAAGTGGATTGGGAAAGCTCTACCTCCAGAGAGTTAAGCGCGAGGGAGAGTGAAGGCAGAGAAGGGAGATACCCCCTCTCCTATTTGTTGAATCTTGACCTAAGACCGTTCCGCCCGGCTGTCGATATGAATTGGTGCCCTTAGTTGCCTTTCCTAGGGACCACATAGGTTACTGCGGGGGGGAATACCCATGGTACCTGAGGTAGAAATTGTATCACTTTCATTAGTACTTCTTGAGGATGCCCTTGCGAAGCTTGGGTACTTGCATTGGCGAAGGCTTCTGTCAAGAGGTCAGCATAACTATTTCTGTTACCTTCACTAGTAGGCCTAGGGCGTAATTACTCCAGACTATTTTCAGAAGGTCCTTTTATTCACTTTCTTGTATTTTGGTGTGTGGTCCTAATCACCTGGACTAGAAATACCTAAATTTTTCTTGATTGTTGTATCTTAGGGACTTTTGATAGAGTGTGCTCTTTTCTCCTATATTGCCATAAATTCTTAATTTTTTGAGTCTAATTAATCTCATAGTTATTAAATTTGGTTGATCGATCACCTCATTGATCAAGGAGGCTTTGTGGGCTTTCTCCTACGAGTGTTGAGCCTTATTCAAGAAGGCGTAGGAGAAATTAAGTGGGTTATTTTCATATAGTAGTTTTGAACACAAAGAAGAGTGATCCTCCGTATGGGGTTGTTTTTTCTATGGGTGGCCCTAGTACTAGTGGTATTATAGAGAGGAGTACTCGACTCATCTCTAGAGTATTGTTTCCAGTAGAAGAAGTTGAAGTAGAAGAGGTTCCTCAACCTCCTGGTACTCCTTCATCTCCTCTTCCTGCCAATTTCCTGGATGTTTTTTTTGTACATTGGGCTTGCATCTCAGAGACCATCTAGCCCCTATCATTTTCCATTTATTTTGATGGCCATGGCTGGGAACACAACTTTGGTTATGAGCATTGCAAGTGTGCATACTTCTCTTTTGGTTGAAGGAGGAGGTACTATTTCCATTTCGACAATCACTTCTAGTGCTGCTATGTTTGGATCTGCCTCTATTATATCTATGAGTGTAGGCACCGAAGAATTTGCTTCTCGTTCGACCCCCTTTTCTTTTGGAATTCCTTCTAGTGTGATTCCTTCTACCTCCTTCACCGATGCTTCAGTTGTCCCTGTGCCTACGCCTTCTATGGTTAGTGGATCAGCTTTGTTTTAGGGTTTTCCCTTCAGAAGTGGGCACATTCCTCATTATAACCATTCCTTAGGATCTCTTCCCTTCATCTCTCAAAATCAAGGATTCAATCCTTTCATCAGAGGTCCAAGCTATAATTATTTTTCAGGTTGGAACCATGCTTTTATAGGATTAGGAGCTGGGAGCCAGAGTTTCTCTGGTCAGTAAGGGAATGTTCATTTCCCTTCTGTACGTGCCTCTCGGGGCTTTTCTCCATTCGCCAATTCTTGGAACCCTTACCAAGGGGTTTCTTCTTCATTTAACACTTCGATTGGAGAGAATTTCCCTATTTATAGTAACCCTAAGATGGGAGGGGGTCCTTCTCCGAATGTTGGGTCACAAGATTTCTCTTATGGCCCAACATTTTCTATGAACAATATCTGGCAACCTAGTGCCTAAACAAATCTAGGGTATTATTTTCAAAATGTTTGGAATCCTTCCTATGGGGGATGGAATTCTCAAGCTCCTCCATGCTTACCTTTCCTGGAAACTTTAAACTTACCATATCTATTGAAATTTCCAAATGATCCTATTCGGTATAGTCCAGGTTGGTCTTTGGTCCCTACTAAAATTCCCTCAAACATTCCAAAGTTTGAAGGGAATACTGGTAAGGATCCGGCTGACCATGTTACCACTTTCCACTTACGGTGTTCGTCAAACTTCCTTATCGAAAATTCGATTAGGTTGAGGTTATTTCAACAAACCATAACTAGGAACACTGCAAAATGGTACATTGAGCTGACAAAGGGCGGTTTTGCTACTTTTTGTGAGTTGGCTACTATGTTTCTGAACCATTTCCAGTTGGTTTTCCATTATGATGCCAGGACTGATCTCTTGGCAAATTTCCAGCAGGACAAGGAAACTCACATTTCTGATAATATTCAGAAATGCAGGAGAGAAGGAAGAGGCTCATCGAAGACCAAATTTCGAATGAGTTCCTTCTCGAATGGTTTCTTAAATAATTGCAACCAGAAATATCGAAGGACATATCCCTTTCAGGGGTATTTTATGAGGAACATGTTATATTTAGGGCTCAGCAGTTAGAACTGATCTATTCTCAGCTGGGGGTCCTTAATAAGACTTTTCCAGATGCTCCTCATTCCAAGCTAAATTTAGCCAAAACGAAGCTAGGTCCTCATGTTGATGGACTTATTGGTACGATTGATAGTGGTATGACTAACCTGCTAAATCAATTTTAGCAATTGTCTATACAATATACTACTTCTGGTCAAGCTACGCTGTCAGTGTCAAATCCTTCTCACCCCTTGACTATTAATGTTGTTCAGTCTTCTAACCTTAAATGAAATCAACAACCTGATGGGAAGAAGAATGGATGGAATAATAAGAAGAAAGACAAGGATGGGAATGGAAATGCGAGCAGATCTAATGATCATGTTTGAGAGGGTAAGAGGGAAAATAAGAAGAAGGTTAAGTTTCCATGCAATTTATGCACTGGAGACCATATTACTCACCCCTGCTTGAAAATTCAGGATGCTTAGCACTTATTAGCTTAGCAGGGTTCTTCTAGTTCCCAGGTTGTACTGAAAAACCCTTTTCCCCAAGGGTAGCAACTTCTTGCTGGCACAAATGTGAATACTGGAGCTCCCTCTGGGGGTAACCAGGAAAGGGAAATTTCATCAAATGTATATATGATGAGTTTCACATTGATATTTCTACGAGATCTTGTGACTATGGAGAAGTCGAGTCTTCGAAAGCTAAAGGTGCTCCTAGTAATTCTGAGCCACTCCATATCGAGAGGCCTATAGTTGAGCCTATACCTCTGAAGTTGAAAGGGTTTACAAAGCATACGAAAATTAATCCTAATGCCAAGGGTTCCCAGAAATACTAGATTGTAGAAGATCTGGATCAAATTCCTTGGGCCATGTATGCGTTAGAGGTACTCTAGTCATTCCAGCACAAAGGAGTATATTGTTCATTGCCATTGGGGCTGTTGATCAAAAAAAATCTCTTATGATCACATTTGACATGTTGAATTTTAAGAAGAGACTTCCCCATCATATGGCTTTTCAAATTAAGTCTACGTATCAGAAGATCAATATCTTTTGAACAGTAGTCGATGAGGGTGCTTCCACGTGTGTAATGTCTATCTCATGTTGGAAGGCTATTGGATCTCCTTCAACTATCCCTTCAGCTACTCTTCTGACTACGTTTGATGGTCATTCTCAGAGGCCACAGGGATTTGTTCGAGCTTTACCCATCTGTGTTGGCGGTAAAACTGTCAATATTGAGGTCGAAATAGTTGATTCAAATTTAGACTAAAACCTTCTATTGGGATGAATTGGATTTATGAGATGGATGTTATTACTTCCTTATTATTTTGCATCTTGTGTTTTCCCCACGAAGGGAGGATTGTCACTGTTGACTAGATGGACTATTATCCTGTAGATCCAAATGCATCTGTTGACTCAACTATACCCTTCGTGAATGATGCCTAGAAACTTGTTCAGAATTTGGGGGTTGGAATGTATACATCGTTGATGGGTAATTTTTAGATTCCACCTTCTTCGCTTCATATTCATTCTATTTCATCCCCCAAGGTTCCTACCCGAATAAATTTCTTTATAAATCATTATTTTTTCATACCCTTGGACCTTTCCTTCTCCTACCTCCACATTAGATGAAGGTAAAGTGAGTGGAATGGCATATCTTATGTCTACAGCTGAGATTTCCTATCAATCTATTGTTGACTCTATAGACTCGATTCAATTTTCTCTTTCACTAGAGGAACTGGATGGAGATGTGGCTCTGGCTTGGACTCTTAGTTCATATTATGCTTAGGATTTCCTTGATACAACTCTTCCATCTGAATATGCCATCCTTGAAGCAATGACAAGTGTAGAAAGACTGTGGGATGATTTGCATCATCGGTCCTATTTTCTAGCAGACTTGTGTGAAGTTGAAATAAGTTTTTCTAGCCTTCAGTACTCTGGTCTTGTTCACCCAATCTTGAACCCCTTAGCACCAGCATGGGTGTTTGCTGAAGGGAACATGGATGTCATTTCTAATACTACCCCATTGAACATATCCAGAGATCCAAACATTATTGAGAATGTCTTCATTGGAGCTGAATGTTCCCCTGAAGAGATTCAGACCTTCAGCAATCTCTTTCGAGAATTTCGGGATGTGTTTACTTGGTATTATGAGGAAATTCCTTGTATAGATCAATCTATTGTCCGGCATGAGATCAAGACTTACAAAAATGCTAATCCTATATGCCATAAGCTTCGTCCGGTCAACCCTAGGAAGGATGTAGCTATCAAGGCCAAGGTTGAGAAGTTGCTAAAGGTGGGTTTCATATACCTCATTTCGTTAACTGAGTGGGTTTCGAATCCAACTCCTGTGGACAATAAACATGCAACGATATGAGTTTGAATTGATTTAAGGTATTTGAATAAGGCATGTCCTAAATATAATTATCCCACACCATTTATTGATCATATTATTGATGAGTGTGCGAGGAATGAGATTTTCTCCATCATGGATGGTTTCTCAGGATATAATCAGATCATTATTAGTCCTGAAGATCAACATAAGACTGATTTTATTTTCCCCTGGGGTACTTTTTCTTACAAAACGATGTCTTTTGGCCTTAAAAATCATGGAGCTACTTTCCAGCAGGCTATTACTGAAGCATATTTGGATGATTTAGTTGCTCGTTCTCAAAAGAGAATTGATCATTCTTCACACCTTCGTGAATTTTTTGAATTATGTCGTTATTATAAAATTTGCTTGAACCCTAATAAGTGTTCTTTCATCGTCACATCTAGTCATTTGTTGGGATTCATCGTGTCTACGGAAGGGATTCAGGTAGATCCTTTCAAGGTTGAGGCAATACTTTAGTTGCCTCCCCCATCTTCAATTCGTCAGCTTCAAAGTCTAGAAGGTAAATACATTCTTACGGAGATTTATTGTGAATTATGCCGAGGTAACGAAAGGATTTATGAGGTTTTTAAGGAAGGAGTTCCATTCTTCTGGGATGAATTTTCTCAATGATCATTCGATGCTTTGAAAAATGCATTGACCTATGCTACATTACTAAGTCCACCTGATTATAGCAGAGACTTCTTTTTATATCTCGTTGCAACATAATATACCATTTGTATGGTTCTAGTTCAGGAAGATGATGCTCTTTGCGAGCATGTCATTTACTACCTTAGTCAAGGCTTGGTGGGTCCTGAACTCTGGTATTCTGCAATTGAGGAATTAACTTTGGAAGTTTTCCACATTTTCCAATGTCTTAGGCATTAGATCCTTCTTCGCAAAACTTATTTTTTGGCGGCAGTTAATCCATTTCAATTTGTTCTCAGTAGGCGAGTGATTGGGGAAAAATACAATCGATGGATTGTCATTTTGCAAGAGTTTGATCTCAAATTCTTGTCTGCCAAATCCAAAATTATTTGGTATTTGCAGAGTTGATTTCTGAGTTACCCTATGGAGAAGAGATTGTTTATGAAGAGTCATTCCCTGATGAACATATTTTCCTCATTTCTTCATAGGATCCTTGGTATGGATATATGATTGTTTATCTCCAGACTACAAAGTTTCCCTTATCTTTTTCAAAAGACAAGCATCAAAAGTTACATCACTTAGCTAAAATTTATTTGATTATCAGTGACACTCTATATCGTCGCAAGGTCGATTTGACCCCTAAATGTTGATTGAATCTCGAAGAAGCTAAGGTTATTTTGAATGATTGCGACAGTGGAGATTGTGGTGGTCATTTATCTGGGCTTGCTACAACCCAAAATAAATTGCAAATATATGTTTGGCCCTCGATTTTCAAAAATTGTGTTGAGGCAGTCAAAAGGTGTCACCCTTGTCAAGTATATACTTGGAAGGTGCATTCTCCTCTAGCTCCACTCTTTCCTGTTTTCACTGTCGATCCATTCACAAAGTGGGGTATTGATTATACTAGTTGTAACCTGCCTTCGGAAACGGGTCATAAGTACTTTATCGTAGCAGTAGAATAATTTATGAAGTGGGTTGAGGCTATGCCTATTTTTGCGAACGATGGTGAGACATTAGCCCTGTTTCTCTTCAACCAAGTCATTTCTCGCTTTTGTATCCCCAAAGAGATTGTCACTGAACATGGCATTCATTTTCAGAATAGTATGATGACTAAACTAGCTCTCAAATTGGGTTTTTGGAAGGATCATTCATCTTCATATTATCCTCAGGCCAATGGGTAGGTTGAATCCATAAACAAGTCCTTGAATACTATCGTTCAACAGAAAATTGATAAAGCCAGATCAAATTGGCACGTCATGTTGTACCTTGCACTTTGGGCATACTGGATGTCTGTGAAGACTGCAACTGGTTTCACTCTGTTCCAACTAGTTTATGGGTTGGAATCTATATTTCCTATTGAATGTGAAATTCCCTCCCTTAAGTTGGTGCTTGAGCTTCTTCCTGACACTTCTAGTCTCAAGGAATTCCTTGTCCATCTATAACCTCTCGATGAGCAGTGCTGAGATGCATCTACGATGAATGAGGCACATAAGAAATGAGTGAAGGTTCAGTACGATAAGGTGGTCAAATGTAGGGTTTTCCCTGAAGGTGACCTTGTTTTGGTTTATGCCAATACAAGGATGCCTTGGGGGTAGGCAAGTTCAAATCTATGTGGTATAGCCCTTTTATTATTAAAAAGGTCCTGAAAAAGGGAGGTTATGCCTTGGTTGATTTCGATGGAAACGAGCCAGCTGAGCCAAAAAATGGGCTCTATCTGAAGAAGTATTAAGCCTACGCTTCATCCTATCATTTGATTTGTTGTATATATATTATTTTTGTACATGTCTTTTTATTGATTTTTGATGAGACTTTGATGATTTTGATCTGCTTTGGCAGGTGTTTTTGGATGAGATGAGTCATTTTGGCTTTGTCGATGCTGCTAATAGACATACCTGAAACCTTTCTTCTGCGTCTTGGGTAATTCACTATCCATCCAGTCAGTTTTTAGTCTCAAGGGGTGTATGAATTGATCCTACTTCAAATAATGTGGCAAAGTACATTGCAGTGGTCAACCTACTCTCAGAGGAAATATCTCTTGGTGTTGATTCATTAGTAGTTTACTTGGATTCGAAACTGATGGTTTCACAATTAAACAACACCTGTTCTGTTAGAGACCCATTTTTATATCATTTATTTTTTAAAGTATTTTTTTTACAACATCGATTTCAATATATTACGTACATTTACATTCCTCATTTAGATAATTGGTTAGCGGACTCATTAGCTAATCAAACACTTGATTGGCACATTAATCATCCAATACTTATCAAAAGCATCATTCATCATTTTACATTTGGGACAATCACATCATATAAAATTGCTATATATATATATATATATATATATATATATATATATATATATATCAGAATGTGTTTAAAATATACAATAATTGGACACTCATGTCCTACAAAATTAGGGCTTATGCTTGATCATGTCTATCATCAAAAAATATTACAGTCATTCAATCAAATATAAAATATATCCCTAAGGGCCCTACCCAAGATATGTGTTCCAAAAGAACACAATGGTAGTAGCTACACATCAGAATAGTACACATCGGAATAGCCGCACCCAGTCATATTGTACTCCAAGCACTCATCTCTAGATAGCCTATGGGAGATCCTCTATGGTTTCCATAGGGACTTGGGGAGTCAGAATCTCAAAGTTTCTCTAAATGGCATGGAGGTTTTTCCCTAAGTCTTCAGCAGCAGCATCCACCTCTCTTCCCGGGTGCCTGTGTCTAGGGAAACCCTCAGGTCTTACCGGTCCCATGTCTGCATCATGATCATAAAATTTTGTAAGTCATATTGTCCTAACAAAATAATTTTTCATTTTCATATAATTTGAAAAATAAAAAATATCATATAATCAAAAACCATTGTGAAATCTTACCAATTTCACCCCATGTTGCACCGATTGGAAGAACCAAGTCTAGATCGGCTCTAAAATCTATCCTAGCATAGGGATAGTCCTCTACTGAGATGACCTGTTCTCCCCAACTCAAGAAGAACTCATCATCCCATGTAGTCTAGGGGACCTCACCTACCCACAGTATCTTCATCAATTCTACCCATCTAGCTATCTATGGATCAAGAGGGCTACTGATGGTAGATATGATCTTGGGATGAAACCTTGGAACTCTCTCAAAGAAGAATGTATATAGAATGGTATGATAGCAAAACTGTTTTGTTTTTATCTTCCGGATAGAATTCAATTGTTTATTCAGATTTTCCAATAATTTTGTGCACCAATCATAAAGCATGGTCAAGAAATCCACTCCCAAAATCATGTTTCTTCGTGATGCCTAGTGCAAGGATGTTGATCCTACTACTCTAGCAATGGTGAAAAGGAGGATTTTCATATGTGAATCTCACACATCTTTGATTGAGATCTGTGTCCACACCTTCTTAGCACCCTCAACATAGTAAACGTGAGCATATTCATCAACATTAAGCCCTCCTATTGGCTTACCCTGCAAATTAACTATTTCTCCCCTCTAGGAGAGTCCAGTTATGAAATAAATGTCTTCCACTTCAATTCTTAGTGGAATTTGATCTATCATGAAGCAATCTTCATCTGGATCCAAATGCTTCACTAACATCTCGAGAAATCATGTGTTAGTTTTCATATTTGGAATTTTGAAGAATTTTAATAATCTACATCCCCAAAGGATATCCAAGGATACTTGATCTTGCATGACCTCGTTATCAATGACACTATGCTCTCTTTCCCTCCAGATGATTGTCATCCTAAATCATTTCATCCATTAACCAATCAGAAATCAATTTTAAAATTCTTCTCTGCGCATACACGACTTCATTCAGACACAGTCGCATCTATACAAGAGTTCCTCATGACAAATACGCGTATACGCGGAGGGTTTCAGAAGAAAAAAACATATATTTCTATGGTGAAAAATACTATAATTTGATTGAAATGATAACAAAATTGATAAAAAATTTGAGTATGAGGTTTACCTGACTGATTTGGATTGATTCGGTGGATGGTTGCTCCATTTGCAAGAAAGGGTTTTTTTTGCTCCAGAGCACTTTCTCAATTTCTTCACAGCAAAAATGACCAAATGTGAGTACAAAATGCTTATTTATGCCCATAATTAAAAAAAAAATAACAAATTTCTTTTGTGTTTATTTTTTGAATTTGTTCATGACCATTTAACCTTTTGGCTTGTAAGTGTTGGGAAAAGTTATTTTCAGGTCCATTCTGGTGATTTTGAGATATTTCCAGTTTTCTCTTTGGATCCATGACCACTAACCTGTCATGGCAGGTATTTGATTCTAAACTGGCATATAGGTTACGGAATTCACTTTCCATTGCACTTATGCATACTAGCCTCCATTCTCAAATCTTGCCATAGGGTTGACCCCATCATATTATGACTATTTAACCAATTTCACTAACAAATTTTTAAATCATGATATGATGGTAGAGCCATCCTCTACATGGGATTCCTAGCTAGTTCCTCTCTAGCATTTTTTGCCCATGCTGCAATCTTTGTAGGCTGAGGAGTCCTCTTTAGCCCCGTAATGAATTATGCGTTGAAGTTTCATTCTTGTTCTTCTTCGCTATTTTTATTATGGCCATATACCTTAGAGGCTCGCATTTTGTCGAGTTGTATTGTTGCATTGCATATTAACCACTTTTTTATCTTTGCCTTCAGCTGGCTTCATTTGGACTCATGTTTAAGCCATATTTTGACCATGTCTTTCTGCAAAGTTAACTATACAATCATTTAGCCTTCGCAACTTGACGTCTTTAACCATGGATGGAAGATTCCTCTGAGTTTCACTTACCATTTTTCGCCACCTTTCATTGAGTATAGGATTGTTCCTATCCCATGAACTAGTGCATATATTTACTAACGCTCATTCTATCCATTGTATTATAGGCGTTATTTTATTTTTTTCAGGCTTTGAAATATGAAAACGACAAAACAAAACAAAAAAAAAAATGAAAAAGAGTGGGAACGAGACATTACTTCCATATTTGATGGCAGCTAAAGAGTGAGTTGTGTCTCCCTTGAACAAAGCACAAAAATCTAAGTCTTTTCTCCATTTGGGATAGTTTTAGTTTTTTACTGAGGAGAAGCCATGACCTTGTTATCGAGTCAGTATTCCCCTGGTTTTTTATCTCTTCTAATCATATGGAGGGTTTGTTTATGCCTGCTACATTACAAACTTATACAGAGTCATCATTTGCTACCATAGTCAAAATGAATCGTGCTATTGTTAAAGGGAAGTTAACTTGAGTTAGCCTTTCTGCGGTGTATCTTGACTCATTTTTTAGTCGGCCATCTCGGTTTTTCAGTATCTTGTTCTATCACATCAGCTATTTGGTCCTTGCTCGTGCTAGTTTGAGAAGGTCTCCATTGACTTCTTGCTGGTGGGTTTGTCTCTTATCGACTTCAACATATTGCTCTGAGAGTAAACCTAGAGCCGCACCCTGGCCCTATTTACATCATTGATAGGTGACCTTGTGCTCAACATTTGATCAACATCATGGGTCTTTGATTGAGTGGTTTCCCTTGTGTTTGACTTCATCTTACATTATCACACCTGGGATTCATGAAGTACCTTGTTTTCCATTTGACCCTATCGGTGGATATATTGCCTCTTTTTCAACTTTCATTATTGGTTGGTTCAGAGAGTTTCTGTTGTGCACTAGCTACATTTTGCGCATGCCAAAAATGTACTTTGGGTTGGTTACTTCACTTTGCTTCATCTGATTCCTTCCAAATCTTGGCCTGCGGGTTACACTCGCACTGGATTGATGTGGGATGCCTTAATGCCTTCCTTCCAGCACATCTTTTCCCATCGACTCCGACTCATTGCTCTGGGAATAAGGTCTAGAGTCCTTTTGTCAGTACCTTAGGGTTTGCAGTCATCAGTGGCAGAATCCATCGCTATCGAAAGTGAGAATACATCAATGTCTCCTGATTGATGGATTCTCTCAAGTGTTCAACTTCAACTCATTTATTCACACTTGTTAGATTGTACTGGGGCACCTTGACACTCATTATCCTTATCAGTGGGTTGTCTTGTGTTTGTTAACGGTATAAATCAATGACCGGTAATCAAATGATTTCTCACATGGTCTACCTCAGCTCATTTATTCCCATGGTGATCGATGAAGACCTCGGGTTTTCATCAACATGCTTTGGTTCACTTTGGTAGCTCCTTTAGTTTTCTACCAGTGACACCATCCACCCTTATATGTTGCAGTTTCATCACAACAACATCTTATATGTTGGCACCCGAGTTGCGTGTTGTACCATTTGTTCCACCACTTATGATTTGGTACTTGGATATTCATTTGTGACTTCAGTGATCAGATATCTATGCAGCATCATTGATCAGTCTTTTATATGTGATACTTGGACATGATTTTGACTTACACTTTCGGGCAGTGATAAGATGATTCACTATGTACTTTACATTTCAGTTGTAATTGTATACATATTGGATCCGCTCCATACTTGATATGCGGACATGTTTTTCTTTCACTGAGCATGGGTATGCCCGCCTCATACATGAGCTATCTTTCTGATTTATATCACTGGTTTTTGGCTGGCTGAAATTTGGTGAAGTCCTCTCTAGTCCATGCAAGGTTCTTTCTTATGAACATAACACATTTCGGCCATCATGTACCCCTTCTGACCTCATATATTAGGGTGCATATGTTATAGCATCATTTATCACCTCTATATGCTTGATGACTTATGCATTGGCCTTGGGCAGCCCTTCCATTCATACTTGATCACACTTCTTAAAAGACAATATTTTAAAATCCATACACGACTCTACCTAATTGTTTCCATGTGTAGACGCGGGTCCATCCATAGCTGACCCATGTATGACATTTAAAATATTAAAAAAGATATAAATTCCCTATTAATGAGGTGGGGTTTATATATTTTCTTGTAACTTAACTACCCCAGTCCATGGCCTAACTATTTCCCCACTGAAAAAATTAATTTGAGGAAGTATAAATACACCTCAAGCGAATGGCCTAAGGGAGAGAGAGAGAGAATGTTATTGATATTATAGCCTATTATAGCCCTGATCAAGTCTAATATTTCCCTGTGCCTCCTGCACTTCCCAGGTTTAGGAAACCCTTGTTTCCTTGTGATGACCACCCCCATTCTATGTGACATCCTTTGTGCACCATTTATGAAAGAAGCTTTGTGAGGCTAGGGTTGGACGAATCTGGAGGATGGTTTTGCTCAAGGTCATGGCATATCTCATGTGATTTCTCCACTTTCTCTTTACACATTATCAACAAAAGAAGCATTGTCATGTTCCTAATGTAATTTTTTTATATGTCTCCTTGATCCAGGTGGATATCGGTGGTCGCCCACCTATTCCATTTGGACCCGCAACATCAACTCTTGCAGCTTTTCACATCCAACAGCTTACTATTTTTAGCAGGTTTTCGGGTCCTGCAAGCCCGAAGCCATTTTGGGGCATTTAATGATCCAGGTGAATATTGGTGGCCACCCACATATTCCATTTGAACCCCTGTCATCAGTTCTTTCCATTTTTAAGTTTTAGCACAACTTACTATTTTGCGCAGTTTTTTGGGTCCTGGACTTCCGGAGCAATTTTGAGGCCCTAAACAAAGTTTTTTGGGAAAAACAAGAGCAGCATGGGCTATGATTCTCACACAAAAAGTTGTAATCCTTGGATATATCTTTCTATTGAGGTATTGAACACGTCAAACGGAGATCGTATGCCAAAGTTACTTCCCTGGGAAGTTGAAACACTAATATACCCAAACGGGGCCCATGGTTTTGGCACTTCATCTCCTAGGGTTACGTTTTTGGACGTTTCAGGTTTTATATTGTTTCCAAACAATAAATAGGCCTTCTAGCCTCATTTTAACATAGTTCAGGGGCTGGTACCTGTCACATCTCTTCTCGGGGATACGCTGCCAGTACCCTAGCTCATTTATTTCCAATATGTCTGTAATAGGCCTTCGAGCCTCAATGTAACATAGTTCTGAGGCCTGCATATGCCACAAATATTCTCATATATATGCTACTAGTGCCCTAGCTTGTTTCCATTATGTTTGTAAGCTTATTTCAGTCACTCTTTTATTAATAAAATGAAGCATCATTTCTGCTGCATCTCTGTGTTTATTGTTATATCTGTATTCTGTTTCTTTCCTGCATAAAGTTTGCATCACTTCTATACATGTTGAATGATATTGAATGGTTTATTTCACGTGATTTTTATGATATTATATATGCTAACATGCTGACATCTATGACATATATGTTGTGCAACTAGTTTGTATGCTTTGTCTTGATTGATTTGCAGGTTCTTGAGCACGAGGAGTAGCAGAGGGTTTGCACCCTACGGGATCAACCTCAAATGAAGTACAAATGGGTAAGGTCCTATATCCTCAATTTTCTAGTTCAAGCATAAAAAATGATAATTAAAGTACTTCTTGTGATGATATGCCATCTGCTCTGTTAAGTCCCTCAACCCTTACCTTAGGGTATCTTTTCCCATAATAGTCTAATGGTTTCATTCCACGTTTAATGTTTTAAAACAAAAAGGACTACCGATATTGGTAGCCTTAAATGATAAGTTGATCAAATTAGAAGATTATTGTAAGAAATTGTATACTATTACAACAGACAGAGCTAAATTTGTAGGGATCAAAGGACAGATTACAGGGAAGGCCTTTTTAGAAGCCTTAGAGTTCAACTTGAACATAAAACATGAGATTAAGCATATGTTTCTCAAGAAGCCCACTTTCAAGAGATGCACAGAAGTGGATGAAGTGTTTATAAAGATGGTAAATTTTAAAATCCCAAGTGAAGTAATATGGGATAAGCTGTGTGATATTGTTAGTATGAAATCGTAATGCAATTGTACGAAAAGAGATCACTTTAGCTACACATGAAAAACATCCCTAATAAAAAAAGTGGCTATGTAAATTCTTAGATCTGAAATAGACAGTCGAAACAAATGCAAGATAAACCCAGATCTATGCACATAAAGCAACTAAACATCAAAATGAAATAAGAGTTTCTCCAAAATATCCAATGGACAAGACAAGACTTATAAATTTTTTTTTTCTATTATGTAACACCTCCGAAGGGAAAATAGAGAGTCCCCCTCAATGGGATGGGTTC
Organism: Pinus albicaulis; assembly: GCA_034641835.2. NCBI lineage: Eukaryota > Viridiplantae > Streptophyta > Pinopsida > Pinales > Pinaceae > Pinus > Pinus albicaulis. The sequence goes on from CM076579.1 coordinate 193,269,479, forward strand.
TTGGTTGTCCTCAAATGCTTCAGCTTTAAAGTTTCTCTCTCAATGGTGTAGAATACCCAAGACGTGTACAACTCAAAGGGATCTCAATAAGCAAAAGAAAATAAAAATGAATCAAATATAGACAATGATAAGAGGATCAAAGTCCAACCAAGGTTAAAGGATCAAAGGTAAGAAATTAATGAAAAAACCTTCTATTTATAACAAAATATTGAGTTATCCTTGATAATGGTGCATAGTAAAATATTATTAACCAAAATCTAGATCTAACTACTTGGAATATTTTATTATATTTTGTTGGAGGGAAAAGGAATTTAAATTGGTTAAATCCCTTTATTTAGAAATAATAAACAAGTAAAATATTTATTTATCATTTCGAGGATGCGAGCAAGGAATAAATAAACAAATAATGACTTATTTTATTATTCCTAAATGATTTAGTCAAATTTAACAAGGAATATTAATCAAATAATGATTTAATTAATTATTCCTAGAGAATAATAAGGTAAATAATGATCTATCTAATTATTTCTCATTAATTGGGTTAAATATGACTAGGAATATAATTAAATAGATGTTTAATTAATTATTCCTCAAGGAAAATCAAATAAATAAGGATTTATTTAATTATTCCTCACGGGGTTTTCTATTTTGGACCAGAAATAGCTTAATAAACTATGGTTTATTAAATTATTTCTTAGTGAAAGAAATTTTACTATGGTAAAATTGGTCTTACATGGTGTATTTCAATCCATATAATTATACATGGTTAGATGACCAAAAATTGGTGCAACAGATTTCCACCCAATGTGCGAGCGTTAGGAGCTAATCATATGAACGAAGTACGTTGTAAGAAAAAAATCACAAGACACCGAAGGGGAGTCATAGAGAGAGAGATACGTAGTTGAAGCGAACCATGAGAGGATAATAACCTTGAGGGGACTAGACCAACAATCGTAAGTATCCCTTATGGTTGAGTACCTATATACAATGAGGTGGGTGAGGCATACCTATGTCCGTCGAGATAACAAAGTACAAAGAATAATGGTTTGCCCAGTAGAATGAGACTGAGCTATAAAGTACATGATATGCTAGTTTAAACATGGTCCAGATAAAAACATAATGAATCCCACATACATATTGTTCCTGGGACAACATCTAGGATTGAATACAATAATATTTGAGTACATGAGATGTAATAACAACCAGATAAGCCCTCATAAACAGGAAAGGGCTCTGACAATATCCGTCGATCATCTAAGTAATGCATGCATGCTAGATGCACTACAAGTAGCTGGGGTCGAACCCATCAAATCTGCAGAGTTGCATGTGAGGTTGTAGAAGAGAATGAGGTCATACGAGCATGTGGGGGGCTACCTAAAGGGCCACCCCCTCATGAGATCTGAAACATCTCACACACACCCAGGAATCACTGGATCAATCTGCTGGATCATTGAACTATCAAGTATATGAATCTCAATCATGCTAAAGTAGAGTGGATGAGAAACAATCAAGTCAAATTACAATAAGGAATCCATTTGCCTAATCTGAGGCACCGAATAATGATGGAAGCTAGAACCAAGATACATCACCCTCTAGACTTTTCTTCATGAATGAATGTGTTGATGTCGACAAAAGGAGGTCCACCATAGGTGAGGCAATAAGGGTCCTCAACTAAGGCACGAGGGAATATAGTAGAGCGATTGATGAACTAACAACAGGGATGATCGTGGAATGGGCGATACTGAGTAGAAAACGAATGACTTCCCTTGTCAGAGCACAAAAATCATGGATGACCTGGCAGCAACTGACTTGACTCCTAAGGGGATGGGGGACAGTGGGCCAAAAAGGGCTACACGAGAGATGTAAAAGGAATGAATGGATGGAATACTATGATGGGAGGCAAGAGGGACTCAGGACATACTCCATTAATTTGATGATGACTCAACTTGGATACTCTAAACAAGGGAAACTCAATGATGCTGCCACACAAAATAGGCCTGGTGGGGACCATGAAAGCATGAGAAAAAGGTTGTTACTCTTGATGAAAATCAACAAAAGCCTAAAAAATTATGAAAGCTAACTAGTGCCCCAAGTACAAGTGGCACAAGTGTAGAAATTCAATTTTCAGAGGTGGTGAAGTGACCCTTCTTTGAAAAAAGGGTTCTAGATGAAGTATCAAATCACCAAAAATGAATGAATACCCATTTTAGAGCTTGGTGAGATCTTTCCAATGGTGTTGATGGTTCGTCAAATGGAGCTACTCTTTGGTCACAATTGGCGAAAGAAAAATTATGGCTTCTATTTTAATAAGGTGATTTCCCTCCAATTTGATTCATTTGCAAGTGTAGTTTTAGTGAATGTGGAGAGGAGGAGAAGGCCTTAAATCTTGTGGTTTTCATAGCAGACAAACCGACTGTAGAAATCGAGATCCGTTAGTTGGAGGTAGGTGGCCTAACCATACTCTTCAATTTTAGTGGTTTAAAAATTTTGATTAGGTGCCCAAAGCCTAGGAACAACACTCTGGACCTCCTCTCGGCTGGCTCACACTTTTTGGGGTCTATTCTGCAACCTAGGTAGCATTTTTTAGGGCAGAAGCTGCGACCTTGCAAGTACAGGACTAAGAAAGCTGTGAGCTGCCAAAAGTTGGGTTTTTTTCTATTTTGGCTGGGAACTAGGTCTTGGTGTTTTTGAGGTAGTTTTTCCTTTTTCTAACTGAAAAATTATTGTTTTTGTGTAGGTATGGCAGAGCTAAGGATCAACTAGAGAGAGATAGATATTTTGGCGCTTTGTTCTGAGATTCGGGGGGATCAGGTTGTATGAGGCGCACTGGCAAGATATGTGGTGCTCAAGTTGGTTGAGAACCCTTTTATGAGGGATATTCAGCTATTGGGACCTAGACCTAAAGGTATTTATAGTGCAGGGGCACCAGATTGAGCTAGTTGTGCATGAAATTTATTTCCTGAGTGATCTCCCACCATTGGGGATGGTGGGAAACATCCAGCCAACATTACTGCAAGGGCGAAATATTTCTGAGTTTGTGGACTGCCATTTTCGACGAGATGTTCATTTCAAGAGCACGGCTATACCGATTGGATACCTAGAGAGACTACAGACCCAGGTTATCACTGTAGTAGTGCTGCAAATCTTGGGCAACCAAGCCTTCCACCAAATTGTCGGAGGGTAGATGATGCCTGTTGAGAGTGTGTTGAGCAGGACCTATTATGGGTGGGCCCATATGATTTTGTTGTCATCGAAACGACATATGTAACTATGTAAGAGACAAGTGAACCATGACTGCACTTTTGGTACAGTGTTATGCTCAATCTTCTTTGAGAAGATTCTGATGCTTCATCCTCATGTACAAATCTTGGATGGGGGCACACAGGAGCCTAGGATGCACTACTGGGGGCGGCTACTAAGGAGAGGAGGAGGTGGGGGAGTTAGGCAGGTGTTCCAACCTGATTTTTTGAACATTGGGACCAAATTCCACTGTATATAGACGACTATCTATTTGACCCCTGTATTTCACAATATCACCAGGTGACTGATTATTTTCTCTTTGCAAATTTTTCATACTATACATATATGTCTATATTCACAAAATTTTCCAAAACAAGGTAGCAGAGAAGCAGTTAAGGCAGAAAAACAATAAGAGAAGAGTCTTGAACGAGATTTGATCAAGTCGTGCACGCGTTCGGGTCAAGTCATGAACGCTAAAGCAGGTCAAGTCGTGAACGCGGGGCAAGTATTTTACGAACAAATAAGAAATGAATGGGTGCAAACAAAGAGACAAGGTTGGAAAACCATAGTAAGGGAATAGTGAGGACCGTTGGATCTAAGCAACAATCAACAGTAGAGATTCAATCGCAATTGCAGATTTCAAGTGTTAGCCACCTATAAATTTTTGTCAACTAAACAGATGGCTAAAAATTGTTTATAAGCCTTCAAGAGAGACATTTTCTTTGAAAATCTATCATCCTTGAAGCCTCTATGTGTCTTTTTCCTTTGAAGAATTCTTCACTACTTTTTCCATTTGTTTAGCCTCACAGTTTGTGAAAGAAGAAGCTTCAAAAAACCTCCATCTGCTCCATTTTATCCCTTAAAATTCCCTATTTTAACCCTTTTTTCCCCCTCACAAAATTCCCCCAAAAACCCTCAAAAGATCCCCATTCAACCTCTAAACCTTCCTAAGTCCCTTTTTGAACCTCATATCATCCTTTATCTGGTTTAAAAATTCCTTTTTTCCTCTACCAGAACCCCTTTCTTGGCCTTAAAAAACGGTGATTTTGACCTAAAAACCCCTTTTTGCATTTAGGACTCAAGCCCCTTTCGGCTTAGCCCTTAGCCCCTTTCTTCGCATATGACCCGTGCCCAAGACCAGGCACTAAAGCCCCGTCACGAAATCGTAATCGGAGCTTTCATGTTGGCCTTTTTCTTTGTTCTTCAAAAATTTCTGATTGCGATGAGTTTTGTTCTATCGAGCGCCGGCTCAACTTGGACCATTGATCTCACCTGATCCAACGGTCAAGATCACAGCGCACTCCATCGCATAGGCTTCCGCCTTTTCCCCTTCCGACTATTCCCGACCGTTGATCCTTTATAGATCCCACGGCTAGTGCAAAATTGCATCGTGCTAATCCAGCGTCCCCACTTTTCGATTTCCCTGATGGCTGACTCCCCAATTTAATCCTGGCCGTTGAATCCACAAGAACTAATGGTCAGGATTCGTTCGCGCCTTTGTTCATAGAGCCCATCATCGCTCCACCGATTTAATCTAGACCATTGAATCCACAAGAACCAATGGCCCATATTTAATCGCACTCCGCCCTTGTGCTCTCCATCATTTCCCCTCCTATCAAATCTAGACCGTTGATCTCCCAACTAATCCAACGGTCCGCGCTAAATCGCAAATCGCAAAATCAAAGAACTATGGAGTTTTGGCCCCTTGCCTTTCTCCGATGTGATTAAATCTCCTCCGTCCATTCTGCCAGATCTGACGGTTCAGATTGCATCACACACCGCCTTCCCCTTTTCCTGTGCCACTGTTCCACCGATTCCCGATCAAATCTTGGTCGTCCATTCCATAGATCCAATGGTCAGGATTTAATCCGCCATTGGCTCTCCCCACCGTATCACCTGCACATCTTTCCATATCATGCTCCCATCCCTACCGTCGGATCTCTCCCCCTTTCATCCAACGACTGAGAATGCATATCGCGTGATTTCTGCGTTCGAGGTTTAATGTTCCAAATTTACGCGATAAAAGTGGTTTTGGGGAGGAAACGTGTCAGGCAGCAAGGTATATCGAGTTTTTTTTGGAAAATTTTCAAACTTCTTTGGAGCTGTGTGAAACCAACCATTTTTCCACCAAAACCACCTCTTCCCCTTTGCTCCCGAAAGCTCCATCTGAAGATCTCGACCATTGATCTGATCTAGATCGATGGCTCATATTACATCGCGTTCCCATCCAATTTCTTTCATCGAGCCTTCCTAAGGACTTCATCGTAATATTTCCACCATAGATCTCTTCCAGTGATCCGACGGTCCACATTCACACTTCCTCCGCCCTTCCGGTCCCACCACCAAATGCCCCGATTTCATTCATTTTAGCCTTTTTTCCTTTCTAATTCACCCAAACGTTAAACTTTCATGTTTTACACTTAAGTTATTTTCTTCCGCCTAACCTTCTAAAAGAAATTTCACCGGTGAATCTTTACCATTGATCACTGATGTCTAATCTAATCGGATGGTCTAAAACCCTCCTCTCACCAAACCTTCAGCAACTCATTTTTTCACCATTCCGCCATGATTTTCACTTGTTTCTTCGCTGCTACCACTATTTTCATCGTTCCTCTCCATCCTCCACGGGCCTTCACAACATTCTCCTCCACTCCCACGGATTAATATAATGTGTTTATTATGTTTTTTGCAGGGTTATAGATGGTAAAAATCATTCTCTGTCTCACTATCATAGACAGGGTAATACAGGGCGTAGAATGCCATTTTTCAAAGCCAGAGATAGCAGGAGAGACATCCAGAAAGGGTTCAAAGCATGTTTTTCTCCAAATCAGAGTTATTAACTTTGTTTCAAACCCTCCAGTGCTGTTAAAACTTGTGTATCCACAGACAAGACATAAGAGAAGCAGTAAAGAGTATCAGTGATAGTTCAAAGGGATTAAAAGCTCATTATTGAAGATTTAATGTCACAATCCGGTGTTTTAAAGATGAAGATAGAGATTAAACATCTTAAAAATGATCCAGAGGCCTAATAAGGCCTAAAGCACATGAAACAAGCCATATCAGCATTTCACATCAACATAAGGTTATTTTCCAAGAAAGGACGAGTTCCCATAGTGTTTTTTATTCTCCATCAAGTTCCTGAGAAGATCACCACCCTGACAGTAGTCCTAAGATTTCCAGAGCATTAGTTACACAGTATGGAAGGCCTGAAAGTTATTTATCTGCCTTACTTGTCCCAATGTACAAACATAGTACAAACTGCCAGAGAGTACTTCAAGAACATACCTTTGGAGTTACTATCAGCCTATCGAAGACCACTAATTCACCCAAAGAGTACTGAAAGTAAATATGGGATATTAAAACAGAATGGGCCTCAAGCACTCTTCTTCCTCTATTTTAATGTTTCATTTAAATTTCTATCTACCTCTACTGCCACACTTTCAGCTATAAGAGCTCATGAGAAATACATGTTGTTGGTTGGTTATCCGTGGATTGTAAGATGTTTCTTTGAGATAGATTTTTGTGTGTATTAGTTGTAAAATAGGCTGGGAGATGATTTCTAGTTGATATCAAGCTGCTGGAGAATGATGTATGTGACTGGTGTTGCTCTTTAATATGACAAGCATGTTCATTGGATCCTGATCTAAATCAATGGTGATGTGTTCTATCTTTGTCAATGTTTTCCCTCTGTTATTCATCATATTTCATTTCTCTGATAGGAATTAGTAATCTAGCTTGGGATATACTGCTGTAAAGTACCCTAATGCTTCCTACTCTTCTTATCCTTTATGTTTTCTACTAATCTTGTATCCAAGAACGAATTCAATATAATTTAACCAGTATAGTAGTTGGTTCTCCCTGCTTACTGATGTATGAATTTAGAGTTTGTTTTTAGATGTTCTTGTCTGGTTTTAGCTGAAAGAATTGGGATACTGGGAGATATAGAGTTGGTTCTGTCTCACTAGGGTCCTTTTCCAATAGTTTAGCCTTTCTAAGATTCCTTAAGTTGAATGTCAAAAGCATTGAAATTTAAAAGTCTTTCTCTGATCTTAGGCTTCACTTTGTGTCAAATATTAAATTTTTCTTTTGTCTAAAGAGTTAGCCTCATTAGGAGTTTTATCATAGATGGTTAAGGCATGTGTTGTCCCTATATTTTCTCCTAAGTGGTCACCTTGGAAGGTTTCCTTGTCATTCACCTTCATTTCCTTATTGTTTCATCCCATACTATCATCTTTAAAGATCCTCTGTTTTAGATGACTAGCCCATTTGAAAGCTTTGGATATTGAATTGCAAGTAAGCCATTTTATGACCCCATTGCCCAATGGACTTGAGTTTTCTTTGAATTATCCCCCCGTTGCCAAAATTCCTTTTTTGCTCACTCCTTTGTCTTACATTGAACCCTTCTTTCATGATTCCCAACCAAACAAACAAAACAATCAAAACAACAACCCTTGTGCCCTACAACTAGCCTAATACCTCAAAATTGAACTTCAAAGATATATATTTCTTTGCCTTTATAGAGATATCCCTCTCTGGATCCAGGAGGGCTAGATCCTGAGATCCCAAAGTGGTTTGATGTTTTCTTGTCTTTTGGTATTGCCAAACCTGCCAAAACACAGGAACCACAACTTAATAGAGCTAATTCAGCCCCTGAAAACTTGGCAGCTCTATGAAACACTCAAATTGACTTAGACTTACCAAGTAATTTCCCAAGAACTCAGTCACTCAGTGCTATAGAACAGATAGACTTTGAGCCCCCAAGTTCACCAAAGCATAGTGGTCAAAACATTAGGGACATAGAAACTCCTCCATCAACACATCCTAATATTCATTTCATACATAACTTGGGTCTCTCTCCCCCTAGATTTGCTCAACAGTTTGTTGCTGGTCCTAGCATTTCTGTCATTCAAATACCTGCTGCTCAAGCCCAAACTTTACCTCCACAAAACACTACCATGGTAGCATGGTATACCCCTCTAGTGTTACCACAGCCTCTTGTGCCTTTACCCAATGATTTTCAGTCTAAAATCCCACATTTCACTGGAAAAGAGTCTACCACAGCTCAACACCATGTAGATAGGATGGAAGACGCCTTTGACTATATGGAGATAGATGATGAGACAATCAAAATGAGAATGTTTGCTCATAGTTTAGGAGGAGAAGTGAAGAAGTGGTTTAAAGGCCTACCTCCTAATAGTATCCATGATCTTCCCTCTTTACATCAAACCTTCATTAAAAAATGGGAAGTCAAAAGCAACCCTCTCCAAATATTAGCAGAACATAAGAACCTTAAAATAAATCAGGGAAAGAGTGTCCATGACTATTCTACTAGATTTAACAGTGTCTAGAATGCTCTTTCACCTCACAGGAAACCTCCCCAAGGAATGGCCTTAGTGAAATACCCTAAAGGATTTGATGTTGACATGGCCTATTAGTTAAGGGAGAGAGATTATAACACATTAGAAGACATGCAGAAAGGAGTAGTGAGTGTAGAAGCAAACCTGATTGAAAAAAGAGCTAGAATGAGGGCTGAAAAGAAGGTAACCTATAGGGATGACTTTGCAGCTTCTTCATCTGATTCCAAATATGATAGCCTAGCCAAAAACATGGAGATGATAGAAATAATGATGGAGAAAATGCTTTTCCAAGTCAATAATCAGAACAGAAACCAAAATCAAAACCAGAACCAAAATTTTAGGAGAAACAATCCCCGAAATAGACAAAGAGACTCTGATCAACAAGTCATACCTCCATTCCAAGAGAATTTCCTTGATGAAGATGAAGGGATAATAGAAGAATCAGAGGGAACCATCATAAACATGGTGGAATTAGATAACCAAGATCACACCTTTCCTACAGAGGATAATTAGACCTCATACTCACATTGGGATGAGGAAGGGTTGGAATTTGAAGACTATAGGTTAGGATTCAAAAATGCCATCATGCAAGTCTGAGAACAATATGACCTGAGATGAAAAAAGAACCTAGACACTCCCAAAACAAAGGCTTTTGAAATCACCATTAAGAAAAGACCTAAAAAGACTCCTAAAGTGACTACTGAAAACAATAAATCAGCAGCTGAGGGTTCTGGATAAAAAAAAAGAAAAAGACATCCAAACTACTAATAAACCAAGTCAAGAAACTAGTAGGACTAGCATTGCAGCTAATGCTCTTGATAAAATAGTTTCAAACAGTGTACATAGTGAGAATCAGCAAGTTGATTTTGCCAATAAAAAAGTGAGCAACAAAACAGATTTGAACCTTGCAAAGAGTCAGTCTCCTTTCAATTTGGAAATTGAGATCGCCAAAATAAAAATTTCAGTCCCTCTCACTGAGTTGGCCACACAAGATGTATATAAAGGTCAAATTTTGAAAGCTTTAAACTTAGGAGAAAATAGTGATACTGTCAATTTAAATGATGATCAACCAGCTCTTTTGTTTGGCCCAAAAAATGAGGGGAAATTCCAGGAAGGGGTAGTACCTCCTTTTTATGTCAGCCTCAATATCCATGACAAAATCCTATATAATGCCATGCATGATTCTGGGGCCTCATACAACCTTATGCCAAAAGTGATTATGGAAAAGCTAGGCCTAGAGATAACCAGACCTTATAAGGATTTATATTCATTTGACTCTAGTAGAGTGAAGTGCCTTGGCCTAATCAAAGATCTTTATGTGAATTTGACCCAAATCCCAGCCAAGTGCATGGTAATGGATGTTGTAGTGGCAGATGTGCCTCCTAAGTATGGCATGTTGTTATCAAGGTCATGGGGTTCCAAGATGCAAGGTATAATGTAGATGGACATGACATATGCCACAATCCCTGTCTTCGGCCAGCTTAGAAGACTATATAGAGAGGCACACATGAAGTTTATGGTTAGCAGCCTTGAGAAACCTAAAAATTCACCTCTGTACTATTTCCATACAGATCTATACTCTTTCATCCTTTACAATGATGAATCTATAGATGAGCCAGAGCTAGAAGACAGAGATTCAAACAACAGAGTAATACCCACAGATATTAACACAATGGCAGCTCTGGATGTAGAGGAAAAAGAGAGAGAAACTTTAGAACATTGTAATGAATCAAAAAACCAGAGGGAACAAAACCAAGACTGCGAACAACAGATTACACATCACTCTGAACTCCATGAAAATCCTAAAGAAAAAAACATTACACAACATAGTGCAGACCTCAGAATATTGCATAAGGGTGAACATAGCATTAGGGATGAAAATGATGATAAGTCCGCAAACAATCCCTTATGGAGAATGAAATTTGATGGGTCTTGCACTAGAAAGAATGCAGGAGATGGAGTATGGTTGCACAATACCGAAAGCAATTATGCTGAGAGTCATGCCTTCAAGCTAGATTTTAAATGTACAAACAACATTGCAGAGTATGAGGCTCTCATCCTAGGGTTGAATCTATTGAAAAAACTAGGAGCCCAAAGGATAGTTGTACATGGAGACTCTGAGTTAGTCATCAAACAAGTAAATGGAAAGTACATTGAAAAGAATCCTATATTAAGGGCATACAGAAATGATGCCATGGATCTGTTGAAAACATTTGTAGAATACGAGCTTGTGTTTATCCCTAGGGACCAGACCATTATTGCAAATGGATTGGCCTGCGCTACTAGTTCATATCAGAGAATACCTAGTGATAAACGGATCATTATTTAAAAAAAATATAGACCAACAGTGCCAGATAATGAGAAACATTGGCAGGTCTTTGAGGGGGACAAACAGATAGAGGATTTCTTGCTTTGCAGGAATGAATTCGAATTTCCAGAGTCGAGCTTTAAGTTTGATGAAATCAGTTCAGATAAAGAGCCCCCTGATGAAGAAAAACCATCCTTTTCGGCAGAAATAAACATGTTGACCAAGGATTTTGAGAATCAAACAAAAGAATACATAAATGCGGAAAAAGAGGACATAGAGGTGCTGCAATCCAAAGATAAAAACATACCTAGAGGACTGGCACCCCTTGAGGACCATTTTGATTTTAATGATGTGGCAAAGAAGCCCATTATAGAACACGTTGAATCGAATGTTGAATAATGCAATATAGGCAGCGAAGATAAGCCTAAAATGATTAAATTAGCTAAATCCTTGCCAGCACACATAAAGAAGAAATACATTGATTTGTTTAAAGAGTTTGTTGATGTGTTTTCTTGGAGCTATGAGGACTTAAAATCCTATGACACAGAGATTATCCAGCATAAAATCCCCTTGAAAGAAAACCAAAAGCCCTTTAGGTAAAAACTGCATAGAATTAATCCAGTACAACTACCTCTGGTGGAAAAGGAAATCAAGAAAATGTATGAGGCAGGAATCATAGTGCCTGTGAGGTTTTCCGATTGGGTATCAAACCTTGTATCTGTGAGGAAAAAGATGGGAGAGATCAAACTGTGCATTGATTTTAGAAACCTTAACAGAGCCTCCCTTAAGGAAAATTACCCCTTACACAAAATGGAACACATACTACAAAGGGTAGTCGGTTCAAAAAGGATTTCTCTGTTAGATGGTTTCTCAGGGTATAAACAGGTCTTAGTACTCCCTGAAGATCAGCTAAAAACAGCTTTCACCACTCCATGGGGCACTTTCATGTATGTGAAAATGCCTTTTGGACTAATGAACGTTGGTGCAACCTTCCAAAGAGCTATGGACATAGCATTTTCAGAGGAAATAGGTCACTTCATCGTAATCTACCTTGATGACATAACAGTCTATTCCAAAACCGATGAAGAGCACCTTAAGCATCTAAGAAAAGTATTTGAGAAATGTAGAAGGTTTGGTCTGTCTTTAAATACCAAGAAGACAGTATTCGGGCTTCAAGAAGGTAAGCTTCTTGGCCATATTATATTAGAAAAGGGAATCAAAATAGACCCAAAAAGAGTTGAAGGAATACTACAGATTATTCACCCAAGAAACATAAAAGAATTGTAGTCGTTTATTGGGAAAATTAACTTATTAAGGAGGTTTATTCCCAACTTAGCAGAACTCCTAAGAAATATGACTAACATGCTCAAGAAAGAAGTGGGAGTTAAGTGGATTGTAGAAGCCAAAAAATATTATGAATTAGTTAAACATGCACTCATCCGGGCACCAGTCCTAATCAGCCCAGATTTCACAAAAGATTTCCTAATTTTCTCTTTTGCATCAAAGCATACAGTGGCTGCTGTCCTGTTGCAGAAAAATCTAGAGGGATAGGAGCAGCCTATTGCTTTTTTCAGCAAGGCACTAAGGGATGCACACCTGAAATATAACATCGTGGGAAAACAGGCTTATGCTTTGGTAAAGGCCTTAAAATACTTTAGGGTGTATATTCTACATTCTCACATCATTTCCTATGTGCCTAATATAGTGGTAAAATAAATTTTGTCCCAAGATCCAGATGGCAAGAGGGGCAAATGGATTGTTGTAATACTAGAGTACGATTTGGAGATCAAACCCACAAAACTTATCAAAGGTCAAGGCTTAGCACAATTAATGGCTGAATCTAACTTACAAGCCCTTGACATAAACATGGTAGATGCCTTGGATGAGCATGAATGATTACCTGCTCCTACTATTGAAGAAAAATTCCAAAACTCACCTTGGTATGCTGACATCCTGTATGTGCTCACAAATTTTAATGCTCCTCCTGATTTATCAAAGACAAAGGCAAGGTTCTTAAAGTTAAAAGCTATAAAATATTTCATTTTAAATGAATGTTTATACTGGAAAAATGAAAATGGTTTTTGGCTTAAATGTTTGCCTGAAATGGAGGCAGAGAGAATCAAACATGAGTTCCATGAAGGGGAGTGTGGAGGCCATCTATACTGGAAAACCACTGCTAACAAAATCCTTAGAGCTGGCTTTTACTGGCCTACCCTCTTCCAAGATGTACATAAAATGATAGTTGCCTGCCATAAGTGCCAAATTTTTTAGGGCAAAAGAAAACTCCTCCCATTACCAATACAACCCATCACTGTTGAAGCTCCTTTTCAACAGTGGGGCCTAGATTTCATAGGAGAGATCCATCCTGCTTCATCTGCCCAACACAAATGGATTCTCATAGCCATAGACTATTTCAAAAAATGGATAGAGGCCATCCCTACTAGGAATGCCATAGATTCTTTCATCATAAAATTCCTTGAAGACCATATCCTATCTATATTTGGCTGCCCTAGGAAGATTATCACTGATAGTGTTGCTGCCTTTAGTTCCAAAAAGATGATTGATTTTTGTCACAGGTATCAGATTGCACTTGGTCATTCCACTACTTATTATCCTCAAGGAAATGGGCTAGCAGAATCATCAAATAAGAGTTTGGTGACCATCATCAAGAATCTTCTTGAAGAGAACAAAAAACCATTGTGGAGCGATAAAAAGGTGTCTTTGTAACTCCTAATTACCTCACATTAATTGTCAACCCAGGGACGACTTTTTGTTTCAAGAGTGTACTCAGTCTGAGGCGGCTATTTACTCAAGAGTAATGTTTGTGAAGATGTAGTATAGAAATACAAATGCATAAATAATAAATGCTTGAAAATAAATCTGCTTGAAAAGAAATCTAATTACAAATGACAGAAATGTAAAGACTACACTACAGCAACCTTGCTAGACATCGATTAGGGATGCAGTAGTAATAACTCTTTCCCCTAGAAATCGATGTGAGATGACCAAATCTGGGGACCTGGAATGATTAGCTATGCCCTCTACAGTTTAGAGATCTCAAAGCAAGTGAAAACAACTCAAAGGAAATGAAATCTAAAACGCAAACTGGAAAGGAACAACAATCTAAAAGAAATGAACAGGAATTGAATAGCAGCATAAAATAAACAGTGAATTCAATTCATAACCAAGCAAACTAGATTTCTACTCTTTAATCCTGTCGACAGCCACGCAACAATCAACTATTTTAATTCATAAACAAAAGGAATAACAACTGGAATTAGATACAAAAAAACAACATTTTATAACAATTGAATCATGAATCATGCTTCTTGTAAAGAATGGAATAACAATGACTCTGTATTTGATCCAATTAGCAATAATTCAATAAATAAACGAGCTTCACACAACAGAAATAAACCAATAGAAATACAAGCAGCAGATCGCTCCACCAGGGCCGGGCCCTCAACCACCGGTGAAGCGTTGCTGTGCTTTACTCCAGCGCTTGAGAAATGGAACAACAGTGAACTCCTTTATTAATCAGGCATTAATAATGTTTACAAACAGCTCACACTCTCTTAACAAGAGCCGATGCACAATTCTGCAAATTACAATAAGAAAAGTCTCTCCATCCTCTCATACACAATACATGCTTCTCCTTTTATAATCAGAAGGTGGAGAAATTAAATAGAAAATAGGATCTCTAATAATAATATTGAATTTCTTCCAACCAATTGATCAACAATAAAATAGATTTACATCCATCTTTCAACAACAGCAAGTCGAATTTGGCTTTGTAGCTGAGATTTGGAGGACGGCCGCAACCACAGATCTGAGAAAATCGTGCTCAAAGAACCCTGTGTTTCTCTCAGTACAAGCCGAATTTTGGCAAACCGTTCTTTACAAAAGTTAATTGGGTCCGTTCTGAACAAAACCCATGTTCTGGATTTTCCAGATTCGTCTTCATTTGCTCAGAATCTCAACCGCAAAACTATCACTCCTTATTCCAGCGCATTTCTGAGTTGGCACTTTTAATGATCAAATCTTCAATCTGGAAATTATCTTGGAGGCTAAAAATGGTGAATAATGTTATAACAAACTTATTAAAACCATCATTGATAAAATAATTCATAATCATCAATTTATTAGAAATAAAGGAAGATAAATAATATTCATCCATAAGAGCATAAATCATTTATAAAATGGATTTAAATAATAAATTATAATAAATGACGTGATGAAGAATGGTAGAAATGGGTGGAATAAGCGTTCACAAGTGATAATAATAATGGCATATTAACGGCCCAACAACCATGGCATAACAAGTTAGTGCATGCTTTGTGGGCAGACAGGTTGACAACAAAGAAATCTGTCGGAATGTCTCCATATCAGTTAGTCTATGGGGCAGATGCAGTGTTCCATACCAGCTTAGGGGTAATAGTGATAAAATTGGTCCAAGAAATATGGTCAGAAGAGGAAAACATGGTAAGGAGGATCAATCAAACTATCCATCTCCAACAAACAAGGGAAGAGGTCTACAACAGAGCTCAGAAAGTGCAAAAGAACATCAAAAAATTGTTTGATAAGAGAACAAAAGCTTGTGATTTCAAAATTGGAGACAAGGTACTTAAGTGGGACTCTAGGAGAGAAGACAAGGGTAAGCATGGCAATTTTGACAGTTTGTGGCACATCACCCAATCCACCATTGGTCCCAATGCCATTTTTCTGCAATAATTAGATGGTACAGATCTGTTTGGGGGTCCTGTCAATGGCAGGATGCTCAAGCATTATTACTGCTGAGTTCTAGTTTAAAGTTTTCACTTCCATTGTAAATACCATTGTTGTGTTTTTTTTTAAACAAAAAGAGAGAAAAAATATACCAAAAGAAAAGAGAAAGAAAGGTTCATACAAGCTCAAAACTTGAACCTATGAAGCTCCAAGAGAATGGCTCAAATCAGCTCAAAACCTAAGCCGAGGAAAGGGAAAGGTTGGTTCTAATATGCTCAAAACCTGAACCAGCAAAGAAAAGAAGAAGAATCAGTTCTAACATGATCAAAACCAGAGCTGAAATGAAGAAGAAAAGTGACTCTAACAAGCTCAAAATCTGAGTCATAAGAAAAAGAAGGATGCTCTAAAGTTTCACAGTTTCAAGCCTTCACATTTTGGTTTCAATTTCCTGCAAAGTTTAATTCATGTGCAGTTGTCTTTATGCAATGAACTCACAGCAAACCAGATAGTATAATCCTGGTTTGGCTATTTTTAAATTTCTGTTGTACTATGTAGAGAATGAAATATGCTAGACAGTTTAATCCTAGCAGATATTAGTGTAGATAGAGAAGTTATGAGGCCAACTGTCTAATCTAGTCTCATGGAGGAATAAGGGTAGAATTATATTAGTTTTTCTTCTTTCAATAAAAAATGAATGATGAAGAAGGTTTTCAAGTCTAAATGCACCTTGAAGAAAAAATGTTAGGACTAAAGGATGGGTAGGTAGATTGTTTGGGAGAATATTTTCTGCTGACTTAATATCCATCATGTTTGTAGCAGCTGATCAAAGAAGAAAAATATGGTTAAATATTAGGCATCTGGCCTACTTCCAAAAGATTATTCTCTAAAGTTCTTGACACCATCAATAAGATGCCATCCCCATGTGGAGCCACTATTAGCCACCTATAAATTTTTGTCAAGCAAACATGTGGCTAAAAATTGTTTCTGAGCCTTCAAGAGAGGCATTTTCTTTGAAAATCTATCATCCTTGAAGCCTCTATGTGTACTTTTCCTTTGAATAAGTCCTCACTGCTTTTTCAATTTGATTAGCCTCACTGTTTGTGAAAGAAGAAGCTTCCAAAAACCTCCATCTGCTCCATTTTATCCCTTCAAATTCCCTATTTTCACCCCTTTTTTCCCCCTCAAAAAATTCCCCTAAAAACCCTCAAAATATCCCCATTTAACCTCTAAACCTTCCTAAGTCCCTTTCTAAACCTCATATCATCCTTTATCTAGTTTTAAAATGCCTTTTTTCCTCTACCGAAACCCCTTTCTTGGCCTTAAAAAACGTTGATTTTGGCATAAACACCCCTTTTTACATTTAGGACTTAAGCCCCTTTCGGCTTGGCCCTTAGCCCCTTTCTCCACATATGACCCGTGCCCAAGACCAGGCACTAAAGCCCCATCGCACAATCGCAATCGGAGCTTTCATGTTGGCCTTTTCCTTTGTTCTTCAAAAATTTTCGATTGCGATGAGTTTTGTTCTATTGAGCGCCGACTCAACCTGGACCATTGATCTCACCCGATCCAATGCCCAAGATCACATCACACTCCATCGCATAGGCTTCCGCCTTTTCCCCTTCTGACTAATCCCAACCGTCGATCCTTTCTAGATCCGATGACTAGCACAAAATCGCATCACGCTAATCCAGCATCCCCACTTTTATTTTTCCCCGATGGCCGACTCCTCGATTTAATCATGTCCGTTGAATCCACAAGAACCAACAGTCGGGATTCGTTCACACCTTTGTTCACAGAGCCCATCATCGCTCTGCCGATTTAATCTGCACCGTTGAATCCACAAGAACCAACGGCCCAGATTTAATCGCGCTCCGCCCCTGTGCCCTCCATCATTTCCCCTCTGATCAAATCTCGATTGTTGATCTCCCCTCTGATCCAACGGTCCGCGCTAAATTGCAAATCGCAAAATCAAAGAACCGCAGAGTTTTGGCCCCTTGCCTTTCTCCGATGCGATTAAATCTCCACCATCCATTCTGCTAGATCTGACGGTCCAAATTGCATCACACACCGCCTTCCCCTTTTCCCGTGCCACTGTTCCACTGATTCCCAATCAAATCTTGGCCATCCATTCCATAGATCCAACGGTCAGGATTTAATCCACCATTAGCTCTCCCCACAGTATCACCCACACATCTTTCCATATTGTGCTCCCATCCCCATCGTCAGATCTCTTTGCCTTTCATCCAACGGCTGAGAATGCATATCGCTTGATTTCTACGTCTGAGGTTTAATGTTCCAAATTTACGTAATAAAAGCGGTTTTGGGGAGGACGCATGTCAGGAAACGAGGTATATCGCGTTTTTTTTGGAAAATTATCAAACCACTTCAGAGCTGCGCGAAACCAACAGTTTTTTCGTTAAAACCACCTCTTCCCCTTTGCTCCTGAAAGCTCCATATGAAGATCTCGACTATTGATTTGATCTAGATCGACGACTCATATTACATCGCATTCCCATCCAATTTATTTCATCAGGCCTTCCTAAGGAATTCATCAGAAGATTTCCACTGTCGATCTCTTCAACTAATCCAGCGGTCCACATTCACTCTTCCTCCGCCCTTCCGATCCCACCACCAAATGCCCCGATTTCATTCATTTTAGCCTTTTTTCCTTTGTAATTCGCCCAAACATTAAACTTTTTTGTTTTACACTAAAGTTATTTTCTTCCGCCAAAACTTCTAAAAGAAACTTCATCGCTGAATCCTGATCGTTGATCGCCGATGTCTGATCTAATCGGACGGTCTAAAACCCTCCTCGGACCAAACCTTCAACAACTCAGTTTTTCACCATTCTGCCATGATTTTCACCCGTTTCTTCGCTGCTACCACTATTTTCATCATTCCTCTCCATCCTCCACGGGCCTCCACAACATTCTCCTCCACTCCCATGGATTTTTATAACATGTCTATTGCGTTTTTTGCAGGGTTACAGATGGTAAAAATCATTCTCTATCTCACTATCACAAACAGGGTAATACAGGGCGTAGAATGCCATTTTTCAGAGCCAGATATAGCAGGAGAGACATCCAGAAAGGGTTCAAAGCATGTTTTTATCCAAATCAGAGTTATTAACTCTGTTTCAAACCCTTCAACGCTGTTAAAACCTGTGTATCCATAGAAAAGATAGAATAGAAGCGGCAAAGAGTATTAGTGACAGTTCAAATGGATTAAAAGCTCATTATTGAAGATTTAATGTCATAATCCGGTGTTTTAAGGATGAAGATACAGATTAAAGACCTTTAAAATGATCCAGAGGCCTAATAAGGCCTAAAGCACATGAAACAAGCCATATCAGCATTTCACATCAGCAAAAGGTTCTTTTCCAAGAAAGGACGAGTTCCCATAGTGTTTTTTATTCTCCATCAAGTCCCTGAGAAGATCACCACCCTGACAGTAGTCCTAAGATTTCCAGAGCATTAGTTACACAGTATGGAAGGCCTGAAAGTCATTTATCTACCTTACTTGTCCTAGTGTACAAATAGAGTACAAACTACCAGAGAGTACTTCAAGAACATACCTTTGGAGTTATTATCAGTCTGTCGAAGACCACTAATTCACCAAAAGAGTACTGAAAGTCAATATGGGATATTAAAACAGAATGGGCCTCAAGCACTCTTCTTCCTCTATTTTAATGTTTCATTTAAAGTTCTATCTACCTCTACTGCCACACTTTCAGCTATAAGAACTCATGATAAATACATGTTGTTGGTTGGTTATTCATGGATTGTAAGATGTTTCTTTGAGATAGAGTTCTGTGTGTATTAGTTGTAAGATAGGCTGGGAGATTATTTCTGGTTGATATCAAGCTACTGGACAATGATGTATGTGATTGTTGTTTCTCTTTAATATGACAAGCATGTTCATTGGATCCTGATCTAAATCAGTGGTGATATGTTCTATCTTTGTCAATGTTTTCCTTCTGTTATTCATCATATTTCATTTCTCTGATAGGAATTAGTAATATAGCTTGGGATATACTGCTGTAAGGTACCCTAATGCTTCCTTCTCTTCTTATCCTTTATTTTTTCTACTAATTGTGTATCCAAGAACGAATTCAATATAATTTAACCAGTACAGTAGTTGGTTCTCCCTGCTTACTGACGTATGAATTTAGAGTTTGTTTTTAGATCTTCTTGTCTAGTTTTAGCTGAAAGAATTGGGATAATAGGAGATCTAGAGTTTTTTCTGTCTCACTAGGGTCCTTTTCCAATATTTTAGCCTTTCTAAGATCCCTTAAGTTGAATTTCAAAAGCATTGAAAGTTAAAAGTCTTGCTCTGATCTTAGGCTTCACTTTGTGTCAAATCTTAAATGTTTTCTATTGTCTGAAGAGTTAGCCTAATTAGGAGTTTGATCATAGACGGTTAAGGCATGCGTTGTCCCTAAATTTTCTCCTAAGTGGTCACCTTGGAAGGTTTCCTTGTCAGTCACCTTCATTTCCTTATTGTTTCATCCCATAATATCATCTGTAGAGATCCTCTGTTTTAGATGACTAGCCCATTTGAAAGCCTTGGATATTGAATTGCAAGTAAACCATTTTATGACCCCATTGCCCAATGGACTTGAGTTTTCTTTGAATTATCCCCCCGTTGCCAAAATTCCTTCTTTGCTCACTCCTTTGTCTTACATTGAACCCTTCTTTCATGATTCCCAACCAAACAAACAAAACAATCAAAACAACAACCCTTGTGCCCTACAACTAGCCTAATACCTCAAAATTGAACTTCAAAGATATATATTTCTTTGCCTTTATAGAGAGATCCCTCTCTGGATCCAGGAGGGCTAGATCCTGAGATCCCAAAGTGGTTTGATGTTTTCTTGTCTTTTGGTATTGCCAAACCTGCCAAAACACAGGAACCACAACAGCAAGTTTTTCACGATGGGTGCAAGGGTAAATGTTAAAGTGAGCGAAATGTGATTTGCGATGAAGTGTAACCCATTCACCCATGGTGCGTAAATATGCCTTACCTATTTCTCGCACTTCGTAGCCCGTATGTTTTTAACCTTACCTCTTAAGACTTATGCCAAATATTTTTTTTCCGCCGATGCGATGAAGTCGGACCCATTCACCCATTCACCTGACACACCTCCTTTCCATTTCAATCCCCTTAAAAATCATTAAACCTTACCTTTTTTCCACCTTTCTACTTTATCTTTCCCCTTTACCTTTGATCGTTATATCATTTTTTTACCTTTTGCTTTCCTGATTTCCCCTATTGCGATTAAAGTGGGGCGACCCCTCCACATCACCCTTTCTCCCCACCATCCATCACATATCGACAAAGATAATATTTTTCATTGCAAAAAAACCTTAAAACCTATGGTTACCGATTTGCAATATATCGCATCACATATTTGTTAACTTACCTTTGAAGCACCCGCAATGTATTTGGTTTAATTTTTGATGTGAAATTTGGCCCCACCACAGCAGCTCCGCCTCCCATTTCACAACCGTTTGAAATACATTGAAACACATATTATATGAAACATCATAAACTTTACCTTACCACAGAAGCTTTCCAACTTGCGATAGCAATGTAGGTGGGTCCCTCTCCCTGCACTTCATAAGTTTTAGATTTTAACCCCTATTGCTTATAACAAAAAGCTAAGAACTGTGATTTGTGATGCAGTCGGTCCCACTTGCCCCTACCACGTCACTTACCTCCTCCCCACACTTTGCACTTCATATCTTTTAGAGTTTGCCTTCGTGCTTATAACTTTTACATAAGAGTTTCGATCTGCGGGTTGTGGTCCAGTCCGACCATCCCTCCACGTCACCTCCCACTTCACATTGCATCGCTGATTACATATTCATAACTTAAACTGTAAATATTGCGAAGTGCACAGATGCTATGCAGCTTCAAAATTAAAATCTAAAGGTTTTCAAATCTGGTATATTGATTTTTTACACTGTTTTGCTTGGAAAAAGGGTTAAAACAGGCAAAAGGGCTCAAGTAGAAAAAAGACACCAAGGTTCAAGTATGGAAAGGTTTTTTGGTAAACTTGTTATGGCTATAATGGTAGAAACAAAAAAGGTAGTGAACTCATCAACATAGTAACTAATAAATGTAAAGTGGCTAGCCTTGCACTAGACTTAATTACCCAATGCCGATATTTTAAAAAGCAGGGCCAGATGTCAGAGCCATCATTCGTTTCCTCTTCGAGATCATCACATGCCACTTTCAATACTACCTTTGATCTTACGAAGATCCATCGAAGCTGTTAGATACATGAAGAGCTACTCAAAATTAATTTTACAAGCGATGTGTTGATAGAAATATTTTTCTCAAAGCCTTTCATAGCCACGCCTGTTTAATTTCAGCTGTTTGTAATAAATGAAGTTTGCCAAAGTTGATTAGGGAAACCAACTCAAGTTTAGTTAAATACTACTAGAATTTTCATTATCAAGGGTTGGATATTGTTAGCCCCTGCATTGTAAGAACTACTATATTGGAGCACTGTAAATTTTGGAGTTGGACATCAATAATAAAATAAAATTTACAATATTCTTGATCTATGCCAAAATGGTGATGTGATACTTCTTTTTTTAAATGTTTCCATTGTTTTCCCTACTGTGCATCTGTTCATCTAATTGTACATCAGAAATTTTAGATTAAGATTTGTTGTTGGAGCACCTTAATTTTGTCAGCATTTACAATCTGAATGTTTTCTATTGAAGTTTCATTAAAGAATTCTTAACTTCTTTTTAGTCATTACTGAACTTCACTATTTCTTTTACCTCATAATTCATACAGCTCTAAATATCCCTTTATAAAATTTGGCTTTTCATGTGATTCTCTCGAATGTTGATGTGTGATTCCAGCCTTTTGAATCCATAGCCCAATTTATTAGTGCATGCAGACATGCTCATCCACCACCCATCATTCAATACATACAACCCTCATAATCACTATAACTAGCCTAATATTAGCATTTCTAATTATCAAGATAAATCATAAAAACAAAGAGAGCCCTCTCTGAGTCTAGGAAGGCTAGGTCCTGGACTCCAAAATGGTTTGATGTTGTCCTCTGTCGTTTGTTCTTTCCAATATTAAAAATTACGGGGTGATAACATAATGGCGACCATACTGGGGAGTTATTGAAAAGCTTAGTATTTCATAAGAACTCAAAAACTCCAGTTGAACTACTTTGTGATCTAAGTATTTT
This sequence comes from Pinus albicaulis, assembly GCA_034641835.2. Taxonomy (NCBI): domain Eukaryota; kingdom Viridiplantae; phylum Streptophyta; class Pinopsida; order Pinales; family Pinaceae; genus Pinus; species Pinus albicaulis. The sequence goes on from CM076579.1 coordinate 193,292,331, forward strand.
CTACATATTTGTTTTTTGTAAAAAGATTCAGCTTGTTTGTGCCTTGGGCCTGAATTCTGGCTTCCAAGAGAATCTTTATCAGATCTCATCCTGACCCAAATCCCCTTGCAATAGTTTAAAATCTAGAAAAAATCATAAGAAGAAATCCCAGATTTGAGAATCCAACTATTGGCAAGCCTCTTCACAAAGAAATTTCCCTCCCTGAAAACCTTGCAAAATTGCAATATATCCAATTCGAATTACACTTCGAGCAAAGCTTGTTTAGAACAAAATCTCATAATTGTATAGCCCAGATAGTTTTTGATCCATCCATCTTACAAAAAATTCCTATTGGGGAAGCCTCTACATCCACTCAAACTGACTTTCAGCTTCTCCAACACTTTGACTCCCTTCAAGGTCTAGTAACAGAGCTTACTTCAGTTATTGATGATGCTTATATTCAGTAGTTTGTAGAATTATCTGCTCTGGCTGCAGAAGCTCCTTCTGTTATCTCCAAGTCTTCTCATCCTCAGTCAAATTGCTCAAGTGTATCTACAGCTCCCACCGTTTCCTTGAACCTTTCCCACCAGAGTGCCCAAATCTACACTCATACTCCCACTGTCCACCTTCCTCCATCTAACCCTCCACCTCCCTTGGTCAACCCTCCTCTTATCAACCCTCCTTGGGTTCCCCCACCACCAATCATGGTAGCCTGGTATGCACCATTAGTTATACCACAGCCTATGGTGCCTATGCCATAGGATTACCAATCCAAAATCCCACATTTTGATGGAATTGGTCCTCAAACTGCTCAACAACAAGTGGAAAAAATGAATGGCGCTTTTGACTACCAAGAGATAGAGGATGAAACTATCCAATTGATAATGTTTTCTCAAATTTTAGGGGGAGAAGAAAACAAAATGATTCAAGGGCTTGACCCCGAATAGTGTCCATGACCTCCCTGCCCTTCACCAGCTATTCATAAATAAATGGGAAGTTAAGAAAAATCCTCTCCAAATCTTGTTAGAATATGAAAAAATCAAGAGAAATGTTGGAGAGATTTTCTAAGATTACTGTACCAGGTTCAAAATTGTATACAACGCCTTCCCTCCACACATGAAACCACCACAAGGTTTAGCCCTAATGAAATTTTCAGATGGTTTTGACCCAGAGATGGCTTATCAGCTTAGAGAAAAATATCCACCTACATTGGAAGACATGTAGAGGGGTGCAGTAAGTGTGGAAGAAAACTTGATCGCAAAAATGGCTAGAATGAGAAATGACAAGAGCGTCACTATTAGGGAAGAGCCTGCAGCCTCTACATCCGATGCTAAGATTGATAGCCTGGTGAGAATTCAAAATAATGAATCTTTATTTCTAATTCTTTTATTTCTATAAAAAGAAAAAGGGACCCTATTTCTAAATGAATTTTATTCTAAAATTAAGAAAAAGGGAGGGTTGTTGTATAGTACAACGGAACCATGGAGAGAATGATGGAGATGAACAACTTGAATGAGAGAGTTGTCCCTACAGAAAATCAGCCAGCTCCTCAAAATAGAAACCAAAAATTTAGAAGAAACCCCCTCAAATAAGATAGAGAGAACAGAGAGGACTTGACCATAAAATTAGGCCTCCATTCCAAGAAAATAATGTTGATGAAGATGAGGGGGTGGTTGAAGAACTAGAAGAAAGTCAAATTAATCTAATGGGAATTAATAATGAAGATATTGTTTTCCTCACTGAAGAAGAAAAAGATTTATTTTCTTTGACTCAAACTGAAGTATAATATGAAGAGTTTGAAGAATATAAACAAGGATTTGAAAATTCCATCATGGAGGTGCATAGGAAATATAATATCCGAAGCAAGAAAGATTTTAAAATTCCCAAGAAAAATAATACTGTAAACTCTGCTAAAAAGGCCCCTGAAGCTGATCCCAAGAAAATAGCAGAGAGTTAAAAGAAAATTACTAAAATAGTTGGAAATAATGATCTAGAATGTAGCACTAGTAGGCTAGTGTTCAGCCCCAGAAAAATTGTTCCACCTAACATCCCTAAGACAAGTCAAAAATATGAAGTTGCTGCAAAAATAGTGCTTGTGAAAAATGATTCAAACCTCCCAAAAACACAGACACCATTCAGCATTGAGAATGAAATTGCCAAAATAAAAATCTTTGTCCCTCTCACTGAATTGGTGAATCGGGATGTATATAGGTCCCAAGTCCTAAAAGCGCTGAACATAGGAGAAATTACTGATACTATCAATCTAAATGATGACAAAGCTGAAATTTTGTTTGGGCTAGAAGTAGAGGGTAGATTCTAGGAGGGAGGTGTTCCCCCATTTTATCTCAGTTTGAATGTTCATGATAAATTCCTCCATAATGGAATAATTGACTCAGGTGCATCTCATAATATCATGCCAAAGAAAACTATGGAGAAACTTGGCCTTTAGATAACTAGACCCTACAAAGACCTGTACTCATTTGACTCCAGCAAAGTTAAATGTATAGACCTTATTAAAGATCTTTGTATTATGTTAGCCTAGATACCAGCCAAGAGTCTAGTGATGGATATAGTGGTGGCTGACATCCCTCCTAAATATGGTATGATTTTATCATGCTCATGGGGAGACAAGCTTTCAGGGACCCTCCAGATGGATATGACTTATGCTAACATACGAGTTTTTTTCCAACAAAGGAGATTGTATATGGAGACTCTAATGAAATACATGGTGAGCAGTCAGGAAAAGCCTCACAACTACCCCTTGTACTCTATCTACTCTGACCTTGATTCATTTATTCTTTATAATGATGAAAATATTAATGAACAAGTAGCTGGAGAAGAAGAAGACCAGAAGAGAGAACAGTAAGACAAAATGGAAATGGTGCAACACAAATGTGAACCTGAACCTTTTTGGAACATGAGTTTTGATAGTTCTTGTGGAAAAGCTAGCTCACAAAAGGGCATTCTTACAAACTAAAATTTTATTTTACCAACAATATAGCATAATATGAGGCACTCCTTTTGGGTTTACAAATACTGAAGAAATTAGGTGCCAAAAGAGTCTCTATTCATGGGGAATCTGAGGTGGTCATTAAGAAAATCAAGGGAGAATATTCAGCCCAGCATCCCAGATTGAGAGCATACAGGAATGTTGCCCTTGACTTCTTGAAAACATTTCAAGAATATGACCTTGTTGCAGTTCCAAGAAATCAGAATATCCTGGCTAATGGGTTAGCTTTTTTAGCCAGCACTTGTCAATTAACTCATCCTAACAAACAATATATAGTGCAGGTCAAAAATTTCCCAACAATTCCTGACAATATGAGATATTGGCAAGTCTTTGGAGATGACAAACAGATTGATAATGTCCTGCAATCCAAGGGAGAGTTTGAAGATTCCAATTTGGACCTAGACTGTGAAGAATACTAATCCATTAAAGAACAAATGTGTAGGGAGGAACCTCCTCATAATTTTGATATTAAATTTTCAACAAATAAAGATCTACATAGGATAGAGATGTATGAATATACAGAAAAGGAGGAATTTGAAGTACTGGAATTCAGAGACAACACCTTTCCTAGGGGACTTGTCCCTCTGGAGGAACTATTTGATTTCAATGATGTGGGTAGGAAACCAAAAATGGAATCTCCCGAAGAAAATATAGAGGAGTGAAATCTGGGCAGTGAGCAGGAGCCCAAGATGATGAAGTTATCAAATACACTGCCATCATCCATAAATCAGAAATACATTGCTTTGTTCAAAGAGCTTATTGATGTGTTTTCCTGGAGTTATGAAGACCTCAAATATTATGATACTGATATTATCTAGCACAAAATTCCAGTGAAGGAGAACCAAAAACCTTTCAAAAATAAAAAACACAGAACAAATCCTATAAAAATGCCTCTGGTTGAGAAGGATATCAAGAAAATGTATCATGCCAAGATAATAGTCCCAATCAAGTACTCCGAATGGGTTTCCAATATTGTACTTATGAGAAAGAATATAGGTGAGATCTGGCTCTGCACTGACTTTAGAAATCTGAGCAAGGCATCACTTAAGGACAACTACCCCTTACCAAAGATGGACCACATATTGAAAAAGGTAGTGGGTTCCAAAAAAATCTCTTTGCTAGATGGATTTTCAGGGTACAATCAGGTGTTGGTGCATCCAGATGATCAACACAAAACAACTTTTCTACTCTTTGGGGAACCTTCATGTATAAAAAAATACCCTTTGGATTAATAAATGCACGCTCCACTTTTCAAAGAGAAATGGATATAGATTTTTCAAAAGAAATCAATCTTTCCATTGTGATATATATTGATGATATTACAGTATATTCAAAAAATGATGAAGAACATTTGGCCCATTTGAGAAGAGTTTTTGAAAAATGCAGAAGGTTTGGTCTATCTATGAATCCTAAGAAATCATTATTATGTCTTGAAGAAGGAAAGCTTCTAGGCCACATCATATCTAAAGAAGGGATCAAGATTGACCCTGGCAGGATTGAGGGCATACTGTAAATCAGTCATCCCAGAAACATCAAAGAGCTACAATTTTCATTGGAAAGATAAAATTTTTAAGAAGGTTTATACCAAACCTTGCAGATTTCTTGAGGAATATCACTAACATGCTCAAGAGAGATTCAGGAGTCAAGTGAGCCAGGAAGGCTAAATAGTCTTTTGACCTGGTAAAGAAGGCACTAACAAAGGCACCATTTTTTATCAGCCCTGATTTCACCAAGGATTTCATCATTTTCTCCTTTTCATCAGTACAAACAATTATTGTTGTATTGCTGCAGAAAAATAAGGACGGACAAGAGCATCCCATATCATTTTTCAGCCAAGATTTAAGAGATGCACATTTGAAGTACAATATCATGGAAAAGTAGGTTTTTTCCTTGATCAAAGCACTGAAGGATTTTTGAGTTTACATTTTGCATTCACACATCATTGCATTTCTGCCCCATACAATTGTCAAAGACATCCTAGCACAGGATCCTGATGGAAAAAGAGGCAAGTGGATTTTTTTTATCTTGGAATGTGATTTAGAGATCAGACCCACCAAATTGATCAAGTGTAATATTCCAAAAGGGAGAATGCAGTAATACTAAAACATAATATGATATATACAAAAAAGTAAACAATTAATCTGAAGACAACACCAGAATATATAGAGAAGCTGAGGCTTTTTATTATGTGGAGAGGATTTAGTTACACAATGTACAAAATATGAGGGAATCTAGCCAAAGAGATGGCCTAGAATCATCCTGCAAACATGCTACAACAAGCACTGCATAATTGGTGAGATATAGGAAGCAATACTGTGTTGTCCCTTTTGCAGCTGATGTACATGAAGTTGTTGAAAAATTAAATGCAGATCTATGGAGCTCAGGAGCTCTGATGATGCTAAGATTCAATATCTGGCCAATGTGATGGATACCCAAGATAACCCAGAAAGGATTTTCCAGATCTATAACTTTGGAAAATCACCCTCCTAGGGTTTGATCCTTTGACTATTGGGTTATGCAGATATGAAGCTAGATCTGATCAAAATATGGCTGCAATATGTTATACAAATAGATCTAAGCTTTTAGGTATGATCCCTCCTTCAGATCTACAAGTTAGGAGCTTGAGATCTTGTCTCCTCTTCTTCCTCCTTCAATTTATAGCAATTGAATATGTAGTTGCGACAAAAACTAAGTTGTACAAGAGAGAGTGGCTCTATGCCTACTGAAATGTGCTGCAATAATCTCCAGCCTAATGGAAATGGTGATGGCAAGGTGAGTGGATGATCCCTTATAGGATTACTATCTTAAATGCTAGCAAATTCCTTCCTCCTTTGGATCTGCAACGATCGACTGCGCAATCCTTGATGGGATTGCTGTTGATAGGAGGTCAATAAAGTTTTTCCTGATGCAAGATCTGAAATGAAGCCCTGGGAATTTTGATCTTCAAGCCAAAGGTGATAAGAATAATCCTTCACTGGTTCTCCAGCTGAAATACTGAAGACAACCTCCCCCTCCCAAACTCATCTTCAGAAATTGCGTAATTCTTGAAGGTAGGTGTTCTGTAGAGAAAGGAAATAGTGTGGCACCAATTCCTGATTATGAGTGAAGTACAACCATCTTCCTTAGAGATCACTCAATGAAAGAGGTGGGATTCCTGCTCGGGAACACCCAGTGCTAAATATCACTTGTAATCTTAGCTAAACAGCCAAAGAAAGCATGGAATGTCCAATGAAAATTCTAGATCTAAATAGATCTCCAAAAGAATAATAAAAAATCCCCCCTCCAATGTTGTCTTTATCTCCTTTATATAGTTTATGAGCCTTCCCAAGCCCTGGCCTACCTCTAAACTCTGGTGTTCATGTGGACACAATCCTCCATGGTTGACTGTGTTGTCTCTCCAAGTCCTCCATCATGTCTACATGTAATGTGCACCCTCTCCATCATGTGTGCATTAAATGCACTGCTTCCTCCATCACTTCATCATGAATGCTTTATGATCTTTCATTATATTCCCTCCATGATCTCAGTTGATTGTTTCAACCTCCATGATCTATCTCATTAATGAGATATGGTCTCCACTCCATTCACATAAGTAGCTGCTCCACTACTCCATTATGTGGATCTATGTTTAGTTAATCCACTTTCACACATAAAAAGTGGATCTTTATTCTTGAGGATTATGGGTCCCTGCACCATTTTATTTATTTAATTCATTAAGAAAATCAAGAACTCTAATATTCCAAATATGATGTGAAAATTTGGGAATATTAGATCAAGGGACAAGAATTAGCCAAATTGATGGTTGAAACAAATTTTCAAGCACTAGACATCAATATGATTCATTCAATGGATGAACAAGAGGATATGGTGACTCCACCTATTGAGGAAGCATTCCTAAATTCTACCTAGTACGCAGATATACTATATGTTGTATTTTATTTAAATGCTCCTTCTGGTTTTTCCAAAAAGAAAAGCTAAATTCTTGAAATTGAAAGTTGTAAAATTATGCATCCTAGAAAATGTTTTGTACTAGAAAGATGTTGGGGGCATATCATTAGGGGAATTTTGAGGTCTAAAATGGGCCTCCTAAGGAAATTATAAAATAATAGTGGAAATAATAAAATAATATATGATTACATCATCAAATTTTCGAGCGAAAAAAAGAAAAACTATTTTTTCAACTCGTATTTTCAACTTATCTCCCTATGGGTTTACTCAAATTTCGAGTGGAAACACTCGTTGGATGCATAATTTGATTTCGCATCCAAAGAGTACCTATTTTGCATACTTTTGATGGACATTGCTACACGAAAAATGAGAAATACATGAAAAACATGATTGTAAACATGTTTTTTCATGTATTTCTCACTTTTCGTGTAGCAGGGTCCATCAAAACTATGCAACATGGGTACTCCTTAGTTGAGGAATTAATTTTTTCATCCAATGAGTACTCCCGCTTGAAATTTGAGTAGAAAATTAGAGAGATAAGTTTTAAATACGAGTTGAAAAAGTAGTTTTGTTATTTTATTATTTTTTAATATTTTTACCCTTTTATTTAAAAAATGGTAAATCATCCCCCATGGTTGACATCATCATCTTGAATCCTATTGGTTGTTATAAAGTTTAATTTTTTTGTACATTTTTCTTAGGAGGCCCATTTTAGACCTCAAAATTCCCCTAATGTGCTTAAATATTTCCAGCTGAGAAGATGCAGATAGGGTTATGAAAGAGTTACATGAAGGGGATTGTGGAGGCCATCTCTACTGGAAAACCACTGCTAACAAGATCCTTAGGGTTGGTTATTATTGGCCTACTCTCTTCCCAGATATCCACAAAATGGTAGCTACATGTCATAAATGCCAAATTTTTGAGGGAAAAAGAAATTTGTTGCCTCTGCCTTTACAGCCAATCTCTGTTGAAGCTCCTTCCTTTCCAGCAATGGGGTTTAGACTTCATTGGCAAAATCCACCCTTCCTCCTCTACTCAACATAAATGGATCCTTACTGCTACGGACTATTTTACCAAATGGATAGAGGCCATTCCTTCCAGAACTGCTACTGACTCAGTGATTATCAAATTCCTTGAAGCCAACATCCTGTCCAGATTTGGTTTTCCTAGGAAAATCTTTACAGATAATGGTGTTTCTTTTAAGTCTAAGAACATGATGGATTTTGCCACAGATATCACATTTCTTTGGGGTATTTGACAGCTCATTACCCTCAAGGTAATGGAATAGTTGAATCCTCCAACAAGATCCTGGTGAACATCATCAAGAAGTTGTTGGAAGACAACATGAATCCTGGCATAACAAATTGGTGCATGCATTGTTGGCTGACAGGCTGACAACTAAGAAATCAATTGGCATGTCACCATACCAATTAGTTTATGGAATGGATGTAGTTTTCCGAACATCCTTAGGAGTGCCAACCATGAAACTCATTCAAGAAGTGCAGGCTGAAGAAAATGATGTGCAAAGAAGAATAAGCCATACCATTTAGCTCCACAGTCCAGAGAAGAGGTGTACAACAGAACTCAGGTGGTGCAAGATAATATGAAGAATATTTTTGACAAAAGAAAAAAAGCAAATGTTTTCCATATTGGATATAAAGTGCTGAAATGTGATTCCAAAAGAGAAGATAAAGGTAAGCATGGCGAGATTGACAACCTGTGGAAAGGCCCATACATTATACATTCTTTCACAGGAGATAATGCATTTTTATTGCAAGAGATGGATGGAATAGATCTGTTTGGAGGTCCCGTCAATGGCAGGATACTAAAACATTACTTCTCCTAAAAACTCAAAATATACTTTCATCATTGTAAATATCATAGTTAAAATTTTCAATAATCCATTGGACAAGGTTGAAGCCCGAAGTGAAGGCCATAAGCCTAGTCTGATAAGAAAATTAAAAAAAAAATAAAAGGAAAAAGAAATCCCCACACAAAAAATAAATATTTCTGAAAGTGTTGCAAGTCAAAGTTCCACTACTATTGAAAAGAGTCTTGTGTAAGGATACAGTCTAAGCATGATTGTACAATTTTGAATTTTCTACTGATAGGTTAGAAAATGAAGATTTTCCAAACCATTTAATCTTATCTTATCAGTAGATAGGTAGAAAATGACATTGGTTCAATAGCCTAATCTGAACAAATAGGAGAAATAAGGGATAGGTGATAGGTTAGAAATTCAAAAAATGAAAATGAGGTTAGGGTCCGCAAGTCTAAATGCACCCCAAAATGAAGAAAAATGATTAGAATTGTAGATGGGGTAGGTAGGTGTGTAGATGAGCTTAGTAATTTGAGCATTTTTTCAGTTTTCAGTTTCAGGTTACTTTTCAGTTTCAGGATCAAGTATGTTCCAGACTTCAGTTTGCAAAAAGTGTTGACCTCAGCTTGAAGGTTTCAGCCCCATAAGTTGTATCATATTAGGTTGCAGGGTTGGGATCATCCCAAGTGATCAGGCCACTAGTCTACAGTGTTCTTAACACCTCCTGAAGACATTTTCATCTCCAATTGGAGCCACTGTTAGACCCCTGTATTTCACAGTATCACCAGGTGACTGATTATTATCTCTTTGCAAATTTTTCATACTATACATAGATGTAAATATTCAAAATATTTTCCAAAACAAGGCAACAGAGAAGCAGTTAAGGTAGAAAATAGCAAGGGTGGAGTATTGAACGAGATTGGGTCAAGTCGTTCATGCATTCGGGTCGAGTCGTGAATGCGAGGAAATTATTTTACAAACATTTAAGAAATGAACGTGCGCAACCAAAGAGACAAGGTTGGAAAACCATAGTAAGGGAGCAGTGAGGACTGTTATATCTAGGAAATGATCAACAACGAAGATTCAATCACAATGGAAGATCACAATTTTTTTAGGATGGGCGCAAGGGTAAATTTAAAAGTTAGTGAAATGTGATTTGCGATGAAGTGGGACCCACTCACTCGTGGCGTGCAAATAAGCCTTACTTGTTTCCCGCACTTCACAGCCCGCAGTTTTTTAACCTTACCTCTTAAGACTTATGCCAAATATTTTTTTTCTGCTGATGCAGTGAAGTGAGACCCATTCACCCACGACACCTCCTTTCCATTTCAATCCCCTTAAAAATCATTAAACCTTACCTTTTTTCTGCCTTTCTGCTTTAGCTTTCCCCTTTACCTTTCATTGTTATATCATTGTTTTACCTTCCGCTTTTCCAATTTCCCCAATTGCGATTAAAGTGGGGCCATCCCTCCATGTCACCCTTTCTCCCCACCATCCATCGCATATCGGCAAAGATAATATTTTGCATCGCAACAAAACCTTAAAACCTACGATCATTGATTTGCGATATATCGCATCGCATGTTTGTTAACTTACCTTTGAAGCGCTCGCAATGTATTTTTAATTTTCGATGTGGCGGTTGGCCCCACGACAGCAGATCTGCCCTCCACTTCACAGTCATTTGAAATACATTGAAACACATATCATATGAAACATCATAAACTTTACCTTACCACAGAAGCTTTCTGACTTGCGATTGTAATGTAGGTGGGTCCCTCTCCTCGCACTTCGCAAGTTTTAGATTTTAACTCCCGCTGCTTATAAAAAAAGGATAAGATCTATGATTTGCGATGTAGTCGGTCCCACTTGCCCCTGCCATGTAATTTACCTCCCCACACTTCGCACTTCATGTCTTTTAGATTTTTCCTCTGCACTTATAACTAAAACTTAAGAGTTGTGATCTGCAGGTTGCAGTTTGGTCCCACCATCCCTCCATGTCACCTCCCACTTTGCATCACATCACCAATTACATTCTTTATAACTTAAATTGTAAATATTACGAAGTGCGCGGATGCGATTTGGCCACATTTTTAAGATCTAAAAGTTTCTAGATGCGATATATTGATTTTTTAAGCAGTTTTTCTTAGAAAAAGGGTTAAAACACAGCGAAGGGCTCGGGTAGCAAAAATACACCAAGGGTCGAGTTGGGTAAGGCATTTTGGAAAATTTGTTATGGCTATAACTACAGAAATAGAAAAGGCAGCAAAATCATCGACACATTCATTATTCAATGTAAAGTGGCTAGCCCTGCACCAGACTTAATTACCCAACGTCGATCTTTTGAAAATCAGGGCCAGGTTTCAGAGCCATCATTTGTTGCCTCTTTGAGATCATCACATGACACTTTCAAGACTACCTTTGATCTTACGAAGAGCCATCGAAGCTGTTAGATACATGAAGAGCTACTCAAAATTAATTTTACAAAAAATGTGTTGACAGGAATCATTTTCTCAAAGCCTTGCATGGCCACACCTGTTTAATTTCAGTTATTTGTAATAAATGAAGTTTTCCAAATTAGATTAGGGCAGCTGACTCAAGTTTATTTAAATACTGCTAGAATTTTCATTATCAAGGGTTGGATATTGTTAGCCCCTACATTGTAATAATTACTATATTGGAGCACTATAAATTTTGGAGCTAGACATCAATAATCAAAGACCGTTTACATGATTCTTGAGCTGTGTAAAAATGGTGATGTGATACTTCTCTTTTTAAATGTTTCTATTGTTTTCCCTGATGTCCCTCTATTTGTCTAATTATAAATCAGAAATTTTAGATTAAGATTTGCTGTCGGAGCACCTTAATTATGTATTAATTTACAATCTAAATATTTTTTGTTGAAGTCCGATTAAAGAATTCTTAACTCCTCTTTATTCGTTACTGAACCTCACTATTTCTTTCACCTCATAATTCATACAGCTCTAAAGATCCATTTAGCACAGTTAACTTGCCCTGTGATTCTCTCGAATTTTGATGTGCCATTCCAGTATTTTGAATCAATAGCCCAATGGATAATTCCATGTAGACCTTCTCATCCAACCACCCAATCAATCAATACAAACAACCCTCATAATCACTGTAACTATCGTAATATCAACATTTATAATTATCAAGATAAATCATAAAAACAAAGAGAGGCCTCTCTGAGTCTAAGAAGGCTAGGTCCTGGACTCTAAAGTGGTTTGATTTTGTCCTCTATCATTTTTTCTTGCCAATATTCCAAATTATATGGGGCTAACACTATCCATACAGTGAGATGAACTATCAGGGGGACCCAGACTTGCCACTTATGCCCGGTCGAGCATGGGGACCAGATGGTAAGTAATAAGTTGTTATATTTCATGATGCATTTCAGATTTTTAGAATAATATATATGGTACTGATTCATTACTTTTGGTATATATATATAGCACCGGTGAAACCGGCCGAGTATATGGGACGACCCACAGCACTAGGGGCTACAGGGTCTAGTATAGCTAGAGGAGATGACCGATCAGATTCAGATGCACTATTGGAGGATGTCGACTACATATGAGATATATTGATGATTGGGGTATCAGAGCATGGCTGGCAAGATCTAGATGACCGCTACATTGAGGCATGTGTCGATCTACCCTCAGAGTGGCAAGGGGTCATGTAGTGCATGTTGATGGCCGGTCAGGGTATGCAGGATCTGCGTGCTGCAGGAGCCAAGCCATTGGCTCAGGGCCCCCCAGATAGTGACTAGATGTAGGGGCATGAGGTGCCCCCATTTTTATTTTTGTAACATGCTATGGGCATGTCGGATGTATTAGAGTAGAGGAATCCAAAACATTTAAGATTTTGTAGACACATACTATGGATATGCATATTTTATATATGACGAGCATGTGGCTCACCTTTTGTTTAATGTTATTGTCTGGCGTTAAATGCATGTGATAAGTGCCAATCTAGAATATTTTTTGCAATGCTATCTACATAGTGATTTTGGGCTCTAGGTACATGCCTGAATGTAATGGTTTCAAATTCATGCATTAAGAGCTTCACTCATAAATATCTCCGAAAAAGGACAAGGTTATGCACACAGTAAACGCCATTCAATTGTCTGATAAGAAGTAGGGAATATAAATGAACATGAAGGTGAAGGATGCAATGGTCAAGGGAATCGACTAAAAAGCCTATCACTCCATCATATTCGCCCTTATTATTGGTGGAATATCCAATACATACACCGTTGGAAAGGACTAACAAATGTATGGGCGTAAAAATGGCTCAGACTGCTGAGGCTAGATTCCGTGAGTAGCGACTTGCACCATCGGCATAGTTGATGTATGGTGTGGATGAAGGATCCATTAAAATGGTGCCACAAGATAGCAAAGGAGAAGATGATGGAAAATGCAAGAATTCTGAATGCACGGTAGAAATAAAACATGCATGGGGGATGCTATGGGTAAAATTTATGTGCCCCTTACACTTGGTAAAGATATGGTCTATACATGGTGTAGGGAAGTTGTCATGGGGGAAAGCTTTTTTCAGGTCACAAAATTCCATACAGACATGGATGGTGCCTAATTTCTTGAAAACAGGATAGGAACAACCATCTTGCTTGAGCTTATCGATTGCATTTTTTATAGCCTCTCGTTGAGAAATGGGTCTCAACTTGTGACGGACAGGATAGGCATCAGGGTGTGTGTCGATATGATGGCCAACAGCCACAGGATCATGTCCAGGCCTCTCAAAATAGGACCTGGAGGAAACATTACAGAATATTTTGAGTAGCTTGGTGTAAGCCTCAATTTCATCTGGGGTGCAAGGTGCCCCCAAGGCAATGTTTTCTTCGACGAAAGCATTAGGTGCAGGAATGGGATTTTCAAACTGGTCAAATTTAACAGAGGTAAAGTCTATAGAATCCATAGCATATTAGTCAAGGGACTGCTATGGAAAGAAGTATGCATGATGGTGCATATCTTCCCAAATAAAGTTAGGGGTGGTCATTTCTTCTAGGATGTCTTCATAAGAGTGAAATATGGGGGGCCCGGCAAAAGAAAGACCACATGACGCAGTGGAGCTACCTCACACATCATCATGAGAGATATGGCTCACATATGCCTTGCTATGAAGGGTAAATGAAGAGCTAGTAGATGAAACATCTACCGATATTGAGCCCAAGGTGATCATTGAAGGAGGTTCAGTCAAAAGAGAAGGGAACTCGCTGGAGGGGTGTTCCACCAAGGATCTCATGGATGATGACAGATAGTGGATGGTGGCCATAGATTCCGTCATCTTGACATCGAGAGGAGGTATAACAATGTCCTCTAGTTCTATCGAAGTAGAACGCACAAGTAGAAGGGTACATGATCCACTACGAGTAGCCTCTATTTCGCAAACAACTTCAAAGGTGTCGTGAAATTTTTTGAGACATGGACAGAGGTGAGAATGGTGGCTATAAATATCACACAAAACACAAGGGTGGTTTTTGCACAACGATTTGAGTTTTTTGGCTGAATCTAGTAACGTAACATGGACCTATCGGATATCGAACTCAAGAAACGACTTGTTGACCACAGGTTTGAGACAAGGAAGTTTAGGGAAGTTATGGGTGGCATGCCCAGAAACATCACATAAATCACACAGAGGTGACTTCTTTGGAGGCTTAGGAGGAGCAATATTTGTTTGGGCGACCTTGTCCTTAGGTTCCTTCTTTTTATTTTTCCCTCCCTAAACAAATGTTTCGCAACGATAGTAGATTCTTGTTGAGTGGCAAAAGGCACTAAAGCAAAGGTAGGGTTAAATGGCCGAAATAGGTTGGACCGGGGTCAAAACGGTCATGGGTTGATTTCCTACTAGGGTGGGGTTTCGGTTGGAGGATCGATGTGCCATAATAGGATCCCCGAGGTCAAATTAAAGCCTCAAACGTAGCCATAATAGATACCAAAGGACTCTCAAGGGGCAACGATGTCACGGCCCGGAGGGTAATGTCTTGGGAGGAATCACTCCCAGGCGGTTAGAGCTAGGGGAAATGGTTCCTAGTTGACAAAGAGAGTGGAGGAGACACCGAGCGGAAGAGGAGGGTCCTTCAAGCAGAAGACCATGTGCTCCATTGGGTGACCACTAATCAGGTTTCTAAGGCTTGGGGCTGTTGGGTGGTTCCAGCAAGCCACTTTTGGCTAGTCTGAGACAATTGCATCATGCAAACATTCGATGAGCTGGGATTTGCGACAAGAGGAGGGGGACCAGGGAATGCACCAAGTAAGGTGGAATCTTTATAGACTCCCGGTGAAACACTAGTAAGAGGTGTGACTGATTGCTTATCAGCCATCGAAGAGATGATAGACTCGGGAGAGTGTTGAGACTTCGGTTCGTCATATGTCAACTGATCTATGGTGACAATATTTCCATTGTGAGAAAGCACATCTTATGATGAACCGAATATGCGACAACGGAAATCCCATAGGTGTAGCTACGACCCAACATGATGTTGTAATCCAAGGAGTATCAATGACTTCAATGTCAATGCAAACAGTCTTGCCCGCAAGAGTAAGAGGAAATTTGCGGAACATGCCAAGGGGCTGACAAGAGTGACAATCCCAAGCATGCAAAGTGATAGTGGATGGGACTAACTCAGGTGATTTGAGCTGATTCCAAATAGAGGTGGACATCACGTAGTTAGATGCCCCCTCGTCAATGATACAACACAACACATGGTCATTCCGGATCTTGACAGGTATTTGGAAGGCGACGGATGAAGGTAAGGGGGAATGATATGATTTTTCAACATCAAATACATTCAAATGATCATATAAAAGATCCATAGTGCCCAGAGAAGATAATAGAGCTTTTCTTTGTGAAGGGCATGACTGGAGGACTTCCAGCATTCACATAGCAGTAGGAGATTATGCTAAGTCATCTATTATGTTGTAGTTATGGGTGGCTTTTGCAGAAGCAGTTGTTTGGCATAATGGCCCTTTGGGTATCTTTGGAAGGACCTCTGCACGTGGATGAGGGATTTGTAAAGGAACATTCGGTGTCAAACTATACTCTATGAAAGCAGTGGTTTGAGGCTCGGTTGCAGAGCAAGAAGGTGGCTTACCATATTGGCGAGACCAAGTTTGAAGGTTGAAATCGGGGGTATTAACCATGTCAGAATTCATCATTAGAATCTGGTAATCATAGGTACCAAAATGAGAGGTTTGAGGGGTAGCCTGACCTTGAGGGGTTTGGGCAGCCACATACCCTTTCTAAGGGAAGGTATTAGCAAAAATAGTCAGTTGAACAGGCGCTGTATTTGGAGGAGCTGAAACTAAGGCTCGATGTCCTCTAGATTCTGCTTGTTCTTCCCACAATTGACGCATTTGGGCTAAAAGTGGACAATCATGACTATAATGGCCATGCACACCATAACAAGAACAAGGCTTATTCGTACGAAGAGGCCTGCCCTGCTTGGGCTAAGTGCCCTGTTACTAGTTGTTAGTGTTTAGCTAGTTAGGTTGACACCCTTGATTACCTTGTGTTGGTTGATAGTGGTTTCCTTTCCTCCTTTTCTTAGATATTGGATGATCATTCACGCTCTGCTGCGCATATTACACCTGAATCGGAGGGGGAGGTGGTTGTTGCGGTAGAGGCTGAGAAGGCATAGGAAGCTCGGGTGCTCATTCCAGAGGGGCTGGAGCACTAGGTTGTTGATACGGATAGGAAGGAGGTTCAGCAACATTGTGGTAAACAGGTTAAGAAACCATAGGCACTGGCATCCGATGATATAATGGGACAAATGTGCTTTGTCCTGGATACACTTTTTCAAGAGGAGGATAAGTGCTGGAGGAGCTAGCCCCTCCTTGAGGGAAACCATAACCCAAAGGAGGATGAGTATACGGATGTGAAAGAGCTCCAAGGATACCATCGGTACCGTAAGATACCCCTGGTGCATTGGCATGAACAGGTCTAGGAAGATCCAATAAAATCGTGTCATATAACCCTGCCGAGCATAGGTGAGATCATGTTGAGGTCTGAAATATTACAGATGAAGAGGGAAAAAATGTCCTGAGAAACCAATCCATATAGACACGGTCATCAAATTTAGGAGCTTGACATAAGCTCCCCCTTCTATGCCATTATTAGGCATGGTGAGAAAGGAAGGTGGCAGAAGTTTGACAGAATGAAGTCAGCAATTCGGTACAAGTATCATATCGGAGAGGTAACTAGAAGTAGGATAGAAATGCTTTCATGAGTCTCAAAATTGGAATGAAAGACAAAGGCATGGTCTACATACCACTTAGCAGTGTCACCCATAAGTGTATGTTGGAATAACCGAAGATGAATAGAGTCAGCAGTAATGGAGTTAGATGAATGCCACATGTGGAAGGAGTGAACGTGATTGGTAGGGTTCTCTCCAGCGTTGCCTACGAACTTTGGGATGTCAGAAGGAATCTTAGTCGGCATAACAAGCCAACCTAGATTATAATGTATAGGGCCATTGATTAATTGGCTAAAATTGAGGAGGTTGAAACCTGCCATAAAAGGTAGCAAGGGAGTAGCCGGGATGGTTTCGGTATCGGTTCCAGTACTAGTAGCTCCAAAGTTAGGTACAGGTCTACCACTATCATTAGGACTAGTGCCTACATTGGCACCTAACATGGTGGGAGAATGAGGTAGAGGGGAACTAGGTTTTGAATCAGAATGAGGGCCCGATGGACCAGAATCAGAGTCGGTATAGGGACTCAGCAGAGGAATGAATCGGTGGCAGTGAGGTGGAGTAAATATTCCTAACAGAAATTGAGGATGAAGGCATAGGAGTCTTAGGTATAAACTCCTTGGGGGCACAATGATCACAAGACAGAGATACCCAAATCAGATGGAAGAGAAATAAACATAGGCGTAAAGGGGAAAATAAATTAATTATGATGTTTATGTCTTGGCTTGGCAGCGTAAACCAAGCGCTCTTCGCTTTAGGTGTGCATGTGTGTGATCATTGTGTTAATTTTAATTAAGCCCAAATTCTTGTGTATAAAGAAAAATAAAAAAAATTTTATAACGATAAATAAAACTGAAAGGGATAGTGGAATAAATAGCTAAAGATTCATAAATTCGAACCTGAAAAGAAGGGCTCCCAAGAAATTGTTCTAAAGGTGGGTGAAATTGAATCAAAACACATAAAAAGGGTAAAATATCTAAGTTCTAAGGGACATGGATCTAATGACTCAGATCTGTTGAAAAGAGGATCACAAAACAGCAAGAAACCAGAGGGAAAACTGTTGAAAAATGGGAGGCAACAGGTTAAAACCCTAAGGGAAACAAGAGGGACCCTAAGGGAGAGGTTAAAAAAGATTTAAGAGGGATTTTTGGATGAGATAATAATTGATCTAAATGTATTTGAAAGAAAGAGGGACCAGACGCTGAAAAATGGCTAAAAGTGATGTAAAATCTCAAACTACCTACTCAGCTAAACCCTTCCTAAAAAGGTGGAAGTGTATTAAAGCCTAAGAGGCTTGTTCCCACTTCAAAAAGAAAAACTGATCATATCTAGACCCGAGACAAGTGGAGATAGATGTCAATCAACCCTGAATAGTACTTTCGGAAAACCCTAGAAATTTCGGAAAAAAACCAGCAAGAAACTGCAACTCGCAGTTACAGACCTATTGACTCGTGAACTTGCAGTTTTTGGCCTAAAAGCTACCATCTAAGCCTTGAACTCACATTTTTAGGGCTAAAAAGTGTGAGTTGAACTTACGAGAGTTTCGGTGATAGGTTGCGGAAAAATTTTCCGTTTGTGTCACGACTAATACCTGTTACCTGCGGAAAACACCTAGAAACTTGCGGAAGTTTGATTTTTTACTATTTTATGGCATAAAAGGTAAAAAAAAAATCAAGAAGCTAAAAAAGAGCTGAATAAAATACCCTAGGTACTGAAGCAGATGGCCATGTAGGAAAATATGAATAAAACCCATTGGAGTCACCTATTGTTAGTATGAAATCTTAACGCAAGTGTACGAAAAGAGATCACTTTAGTTGCACATGAAAAACAACCCTAACAACAAAATTGACTATTTAACTTCTTAAATCTACAATAGATGGTCGAAAAAAATGGAAAATAAACCCAAATCTATGTAAATAAAGCAACTAAACAGCGAAATGAAATAAGAGTTTCTCCAATATATCCAATGGACAAGACAAGAATTATAAATAATTGTGTTTATTATGTAACACATGGGAAGGGAACATAGAGATTCCCCCTCAATGGGATGGGTTCTTAGCTATCCTCAAATGCTTCAGCTTCAAAGTTTCTCTCTCAATGGTGTAGAATACCCGAGACGTGTAAAACTCAAAGGGAGCTCAATAAGCAAAAGAAAATAAAAATGAACCAAAGATAGACACTGATAAGAGGATCAATGTCTGACCAAGATTAAAGGATCAAAGGTAAGAAATGAATGGAAAACCCTTATATTTATAAAAAAATATTGATTTATCCTCGATAATGATGCATAATAAAATATTATTAACCAAAATCTAGATATAACTGCTTGGAATATTTAATTATATTTTGTTGGAGGGAAAAGGAATTTAAATTGGTTAAATCCCTTTATTTAGAAATAATAAACAAATAAAATATTTATTTATCATTTCGAGGATGGGATCAAGGAATAATTAAACAAATAATGATTTATTTTATTATTCCTAAATGATTTAGTCAACTTTAACAAGGAATATTAATTAAATAATGCTTTAATTAATTATTCCTAAAGAATAATAAGATAAATAATGATTTATCTAATTATTTCTCATTAACTGGGTTAAATGTGACCAGGAATATAATCAAACAGAGGTTTAATTAATTATTCCTAGAGGAAAATCAAATAAATAAGAATTTATTTAATTATTCCTCATGGGGTTTTCTATTTTGGACCAGAAATAACTTAATAAACTATTGTTTATTAAATTATTTCTTAGTGAAAGAAATTTTACCATGGTAAAATTGGTCTTACATGGTGTATTTCGATCCATCTAATTACACATGGTTAGATGACCAAAAATTGGTGTAACAGATACTATTGAGTAATTTTGATCCTAACAACATGACAGCACAACAGCATTTCAAGGGCCAAATCATCAATAGCCTTCTTCAAATGAGAGACACATCATCCAGTAGTTTCCTTCTTCCTATTATTTGATATTATTTTCGTAATCAAGTTTAGATATTTTCTTAGTCTTAGAACTAGTATAAATAACTCTCATCACGAGTTATTAATGGTTGCACCCTTGGATGAGAATTTTTGTAAGCAGCAATGTACAAGCTTTTGATCATTAATAATAAAAGAAGGATTATGGATTTGCCTCATACAACCTTGTTCCCTTGTGATTTTTTCCAGTTTATTATTCCATATTGTTTTCTACATGTATTTAATTGTTATGAATATAACTAGGTAAGATTAACTGAGTTTCAGTTGTCTTAAATTCCTCCCGAAGTTATTATCTGTATCAGAGAATGATTTACTGAGCTATCTTTTTATGTAAGTCCCTCTCATCAATAAATTATCAGCATCTTCATAATGTTAAAGATGTTTTGTTAAACTTTTAGACATAGTTTGAAAGTCTTCACACTTATGATTGTTTAAACTTTCAATTTTAATATTTAAATAATCATATCTTCTTACATATTCATCTTAATCACCTGCAAAATCTAAATCACAGCGTGGAATAAAGAAAAAACCCTATGTCTTATTAATTAATACTATCTAAAGGTTTAGACACAATTGCTACAAATTGTTTTATGCATTGGTCATCCAAAATTCAAAACTTAAAACAAAACAAAACATTATAGATGCTCTGGCATAATCATTGACCTAAATTATCTCAGAGGACAACATTCACATCCCTTTCTGACCATTTAGTGTGCTCTGCAACCATCTCATCTGCCCACAGTTTTCAGAACAGGCCTTACTTGACCATATTTTGCAATTTATCCTTTGTAAAATGCCTCCTGTGTGCACTCTAGAGCGTTATAACGTTTTCTTTTCTTGTGAACTAGGTGTTAGTCTAGCTATTTACACACTTTACTCTTTGCTAGGCAACGTTACTCAGCCAAAACCTAGCTATCACACCCCTACTATGATTTCCTTGGCTATTGAGTTGTTGGTTTTCATACTAGTTCCTGCAACTGAATCTCTTTGCTTGGTTGCTTGTTGGAATATTAGTTTTTCTTTTCTTTTTAAAGTTATCCTAGTTTCATTTACTTTCTCAAATAGGAAAACAAAAAAATTGTTTTTCATTTTTAGTTTTTCTGATATAGTTGTATATATTATGTAGGATATTCAGTTAAATAGTTGTTAGAGAGCATTGGTATCTATATCTTTCATAGGTTAAATTGAATTATTGGATGTGTTTTTGCATGGATGTAAAAATGGATTTCTCCTTGTAGAATAACTCTTTCATCGAAGTGAATTAAAAATCATTTTCTTCATGTTTTTTTTCAGAGTCACATAATTTCATACGTCCAATCCCCCTCTAAAGACTTAAATAAAAGTACACTAAAATTAAGCGCTTAATAAAATCAATAAATAACTCTTTTATGAGATTACACAAATATTAGTTCAGGCTAGGATCTTGGAATAGGTAGAGTGAGAAAACTTCCCAAGATCACAAAACTTGATATTAGTGTCATTAAAGAGTGAAAATCCTACTACACTTATACTATTGGGACCACTCCCCTCAAAAAGGAGTTAAACGTGAGACAACATTGGTGTGTGTGAGAAGGTAGCCCACCTTCACTCATATATCTAGTGGGAATTTTGTGTATTGGGGTTCCCTTCTAGGATGTTGAAACTGGATTGAGGATTGAGGTGTTTTTCCCATACAACATCTTTTCCTGGACCATGTCCCCCCTGGTAGTGTCTGTGATTTGAGGTATCCATAGTTTCCATATTTTAGGGATGAACACAAGGTGACTTTGGCGGGCTACCCTGGTACTTGACATAGATGGACCTACTCTATATTCGGTTTTTGGGAGGGTACTTGTCTTCACGAGACTGCTTGGCCCCATTATCTGATGTACGAGAGAAGCTCAAGAGTAACCATAATTGTACATATGACCAGCTCTCTCTGTTTTCTATTGAGATATTGGGTTTCATCTCTAGTGAATGGTAGTTCTCAAATATGGTCTTTCCCTTCTGGCTACTTGATTGATTGACTTTTAGAGTTCTTTTATTTTTTAACATGGGTATTTTTTGAGTCTAGGTGACCCATATTCTTCCTCGGAAGAACAATATCTAGTGTTGAGACCTGTCTCACACAATGTTCCCCATGATACTATTTTTCCTGAGGATCCTTTCATTGTAGGAGTTATACCTCCTTATCATCCTCCTCTCACTTACCCTCTTGGGCCTCTACTGATTCAGGTAGAATTAGTACCTGCAATGTCTTTCATTACACCCGCATCCAATGTACAACCGACAACCAATGGTTTTTTACCTGAGGTGGCCAACTTGCTTCCAGCTCCACCTCCCTTGCCAGTAGTTATTTATTTACAATTGTCTCGAAACCCTATTAGCCAGAATATGTCTAATACTAGCACCTTGGTTACACCACCTGTGACTGGAGTTCTGAACCTTTTGGCCTCCATTCCTTTAGTTTCTGCTACTGGACTTATGGCTACTACTTCTTCTAGCATGGCTACCACAGTTCCCTTCAGCAACCCTTTTGGTTGGAATCCCTTGCTGAGTTCAAACCCCTTGGTCTTGATACCAAGGGGCAGTGTTACCAATGCATATGTGTTAAGGGGAACTTCAATACCCCTACAATCTATGGGACAAGCAGGTCTATCTATTGTTAATTCCATTCCTCTTAGTGGTCAACCCTTTCCTGTAGGATCTATACCAAATGTAAATTATGAGGCCACCAGTATCCCAAACATTGTTGCGTATATTTAGGAAAACCTTCTACAAACACAATTGGGGCAAGGGGTAACTAGCCTTTTTTCCCAAAGTTTAATAATCCTTATGGATAGCCACCTTACATCCCTACACTGCCACTACCAGGAAATTATTATCTAACAAGTCCTGCATATCTCGTTGGAAACACTTTGATAGGAGGACCGCGTAGTCCTATTAGTCAACCAACACCTCCTTGGATAGACTCGGGGGAAACAACGAAATTGCCTTTTTTGGCAACTCTAGACATCCCTGACCTATATAAACTGACCAATGATCCCATCAACCACAACTCTCTTTGGCATCCTATACCGCATAATATTCCGTCAGATATCCCTAATTTCGATGGGAAACAAGGGGAGGACCCGACCACACATATCACCACCTATCATCTATGGTTTTTTTCTAATTAAATAGTGCATGATATTATTTGTCTCAGGCTCTTTCCTGGCACCCTCACAGGAAACACTACCAAGTGGTACATTGAGTTACCACAAGCTGTAGTTAACACATTTGGTGCCTTAGCAATGGAATTTCTCAAACATTTTCATCTCCCTATCTACTATGAAACTAGAGCTAAACTTACAACCATGTTGTGCCAAGACACCGCCACCCACATCTCTAATCACATCCATCAATGGAGGCGTAGGTAGAGGCTTGTCAAGGCCCCAATTCCGGATCATCTATTAGCATATTGGTTCTGCAAGTCACTCCTTCTGCCCATTGCTAAGGACGGTTCCTTTATTGGTGCAGTCACGGAAGATCAACCATCCATAGTGCACAACATCTAGATCTTATATATTCGCAATATGTAACTTTGTATGACATATTACCCCATGCCCCTAGAAACTCCAATGCTCCCACTACTCAGCAACCCAAAGCACATGTCGACAGTCTCATCAGAACAACCTCTGGATTTTTTGTAAAACAGCTCAATGGACATGCTTCCCAGCCATTTTTGGCTGCCACCATTGCTACCCAATCAGCTCCTCTTCCAATCACTAAGGTAAACTCTGTGATGTCTACACAAAAACCCAACGGTAAGAACAAGAAGAAAAAAAAAAATACCATTCCTTCTGAGGAGCAGCCGAATACTCAGAATAATCCAAATAAGATAAATGCTACTAAAAAGGACAAATGGAAAGAAAAAAATACTAGAATCCCTTGAAAAATATGTGCCAAGCACCACTTGACATATATATGTCCTCGCCATCAAGAATGCATATAATTTATTACGCAAAAGGATACTGAGAGGACCCTTGATTTCCTACATAACCCTTTCCCTAATCAACAGCAATATGTTAGAGCAGTAAACTCCACCAATAACCACCTATAAAAGAAACTTATTATGAACAATAATTCAAACCTTTCTCCACATAAATTATCAACCTGAGGGCGTTAGTTATTTCAAGACTAACAACAAAGTATATGCAGATACAAGTACATGACCTGCTATAGATCATAGGTTTAATTGCACAACACACAGACCAATGTAAAAACAATTAAATAAACTGCAGAAATTAAAGGGAATTCACAGAAATTAAGAATAAATTGTAACATCAATAAAGAAATCACAAGAAATGCAACACCGCAATAAATGGAACGCAAAGACTCCGATCGAAGATCAACTAACTCTTTTTGTTCAGTATACGGAAAACTCACAGCTTACAAATGGAATAGCAAAACACTGTGCATTCAATTAATCGAACATGCTTCTGTTACAAATATGTCTCTTCTTGCTTAACCCTCTATGCCTTCTCCTATGTGTTCTATCCTCCCCTTCTCTCTTATTTGTGTCCCTTTAAATATACAAAAAACAAAGGGAAATAGACTGATTACAAAATTTCAATAAGAAATATGAGATCTGAAATATATTTCCATCATGATTCAGCTGCCGCAAGTCGAATATGGCAATTACAATTGGGGCAATTTTGGAAAATGCACAAAGCAATAAAATCTGCTCATCTCGTTCTTCAAGAACCCAACATCTTCTCAATAATATCGAATTTTGAAAAAATACTTGTTGTAAAACTAATTTTTTCCTGCTCGCATAAAACCATGTTTTGACGTGGAAACTGATTCTTCCATTTGCTAGAATTGCTCAAACTGTCTCTTGTTATTCCAGCGAATTTATGAGTTGGAATATTTAATTATCAGCTGAAGATCAAATCTGCAATCTGGAAGAGATCTTGGAGGCTAAAATAGTGAGTTATGTTATAGCAAATTCATTAATAAACCATCATTGGAAAAATCATGCATACTAATCATTAATTTATTAAAATAAAGGAGAACAAATATTATTTATCCAAAAGAGCATAAATAATTATGAAATTGAATTATATAATAAATTATGTTAAATAATGTGATAAAAGAACATTAGAAATGGATGAAATGGATGTTAAGAAGTGATAATAATAATACAAATTAGAAGCCCAACATCTCCCCCAAACTGAACATGTTGCATGTGCTCATGCAACCCAATGCCTCAGTATTAACCAAGGTGTAATACAATAATCAAAATGCTCACCCCAGCGCATGATATTGATGGAAGAGAAGGCTTCTTCCTCATATGCTTCCTTAAAATAATTTTCATGTATACTTTCAACTGTATGTATATGAAGTTGCAACAAAGTATGATACAAGTAAATACAAACTTCATTAAAAACCAAATTTTCCTGAAATTTTGTAAGCAAATTTATACTATATTAATGCTTCTCCAATCCAAAAATAAAATCAATGTAATGAAAATATTTCAATATATCAGCAAAATGGTTTTAGGTAATAATGCATGATTTTTTTGGAATTAACAAATTGGTTTATCTTGAAAATTTCTGGGTTTAATGATACATCTTTGTTGTCCACAAATCAGAAGAATCCAGTTGATTGTTTTAAGGATATACACAAATAAATTTTAGGATTGTATACCTTAAATGAAGAAGAAATGAGAAATCATTCATCATGCATAGAAACCCTTCCCCCAAACTAGAGAATTATCATGCCCTCATGCTATGCTAGAAAACAAATTGAGGTGGTTGCTACAATCATGCCTTAAATCTTTGTTTGGTTATAACAACATGGAATAAGGGAGATTTTGAGAATGAATAATGAGATCGATGGATGATAAAGAATATTAATGGCATGTTCATGATAATGAAAGTAACACTCCCCCAAACTGAAATATTTTGTCTCTGAAAAATGGGAAGTAGTAAAGAAGGGGAAATAAAGGTTGAAAAATATGAGTGAATTATGCTCAACGGTTTTTCATGACATTCTCCTAAACATTTAATAAATCAAAACCTTATGCTATTTTACCTCAAGTTTTACCTCCATAAAAAAAATGTGGAATGACATGTATGGATTCTTATTTCTTGAAGCTGATGTAGGTTGAGCTGATGCTGAAAGTGATGCAGAAGGAGGAAGCCATGCAAGCTGAAAAAGTAATCAGAAAGTGTAGCAGGGTTTCCTTCCACCAAACTGATTAGTTTCCCTGTCATCTATAAAAAAATATCTCATGAGTATCCTTAATCAGTAATTCATCACCTCAATTACCTCATTACATATAAAAGTGACATAATCATATTATGAATGACATGGGATAATAATGGATAAGAAGGGAAAA
This sequence comes from Pinus albicaulis, assembly GCA_034641835.2. Classification (NCBI taxonomy): domain Eukaryota; kingdom Viridiplantae; phylum Streptophyta; class Pinopsida; order Pinales; family Pinaceae; genus Pinus; species Pinus albicaulis. Next base: position 193,318,661 of record CM076579.1, read on the forward strand.
GATGCATTCCCTATACCCATAAGCTTTGGTTGTCATGAGCATAGAAATTATGAGAATTAGTTATCTTAGTCTTTGCTTCTCACGGTTTGTCCAATTACATGAGATTTAAAATCAGAATCAGGCCTCTTAGTGGTGTTTTTAAGATATGAATAAACGATGATTCATTGGGAAAGCAACTATCTTTGGTTAAATGTATGATACTTATAGAATAAAGGAATTATAGATTAGATGATACAAAATGTCAAATATCAAATATCCTAAAAGTTTCATCCCTAAAATGTAAAGTAAATATTTATAACTCAATAATAGATATAAACCATAACCACCATCATCTAAGAACTGATTAAATATTACCCCATGGACCATGAGTTCTGGAAAACTTTGTATATGCAACAATAAGTTTTATCGGAAATTAGCTTTGAGAAAATAAGGTAACCAAGTATATTATAGTATTAAATTAACTTCTATACCATAGGCATAGCCACTGCTGCCAACAGGTGTCCATAGCCTCGACAGGGATACCTTTTTAACCCATTGAGATGCCAATGTCCCATCTATTAGAAATAAGTACATAGTTGCAAAAAGCCTTTCAATTTACTTATATGCCAACTGAATATCATTGTTCTAGCGTGGTAACTAGTTAATAACAATGCCATTCACGGGAGCTAACAAAAGTGAAAAATTTAGCTCGTGATGAGACCTCTTGTCCTTCAGTTTTATGATCAAATGCCATTACCTTGGCTTAGTGACCAACAGTGGTAGTGTCACTTTATTAGGACCTATGATCATGGTAGGTTAGCTCGTGATGAGACCTCCTATCCTCCAGTTGACCATTTATGTTTTAAAATTCAACTATAGTTTTTGTTAATAAATAACATATTACTTAATAGATGGGGTGGCAGGTCAGCTCCTTAAGAGCTAGGGATGGCGTAAAAAGTTGCGTAGTAACTATTTTCAACTTTGATAGTTTTACTTCTCAAAAACTAATAACCTTAAAATGAATGCTGATAAATATATTTTTCATTGCTAATATTGGGGTTGAGGAACAGTTTAGTAGATAATGGCGGAAAGATTTAAATACAATTTTGTGGTCATCACCATAAATTTTAAAAAATAATGGATTTGACCAATTAGGAAATTTGAAAGTTGACATGATGAAATCATCTTTGCATAATTATTCCTTGAAAATAAGATTATGTTTATAGATAAACAAAGATAAATTGACTACCCAATCATTATGTCAAAGAGGGCCTAGACCATTAAAAGTATTTCCCATTCACCGAAGAAAAAAAAATCAGAAAGACCTACATATCTTGAATTCAATGTGAAAATTGGCCAACAACAATAGTTGTGACTGCGGTAACAACCATGACTTAGGTAATAACAGGGAAAGGGGAAAAATAACGATGTTAGGAAGGTGACATGAAGGAGGATTAGTCACTTTACAAAATAATGAGGGGTTAAGAGTAAATCATTCCTAAAAATACTTACCATAATAATCATCCTTATTAATAAAAACGAGACCTCCCCCCAAGTAAAGTATGTCTGCCATCAGTCATAGTTGATCATGTCATAAGTAAAATACCAAATAAATCCACGGAGTCGGTCGAGGACGTACCTAGCGACTTACCTTGGTAGAGTAAAAATGATGGAGGAGTAACAACACCAAGTACTTAGAAAAATATCACCATGGAGTAACATCACTGGAGGAGTAATAACATCATAGGAGAAAAAATACCAGACACTTAGAAAATTTTAGAAGGAGTAACAACATCCAACACTTAGAAATTTTTTTCGGAGTAACAGCAGTGACGGATTCACAGCAATGACGGAGTAGCAACAGTGACAGATTCACAGCACTGACAGAGTAACAACATCTGGAGTAACAACAGTGCGAGTAACAGTAGTGCGAGTAACAACATCCGGAGTAACAACAGTGTGAGTAACAACATCTGGAGTAATAGTGGTATGAGTAACAACAGTGCAAGTAACATCATCCGGAGTAACAACATCTAGAGTAATAGCAGCGTGAGCAACAACATTCGGAGTAACAATAGTGTGAGTAACAAGAGTGTGAATAACAACATCTGGAGTAACAACAGTGCGAGTAACAACATCCGGAGTAACAATAGTGCGAGTAATAGCATCCGGAGTAACAACAGTACGAGTAACAACATCCGGAGGTAACAACAATGTGAGTAACAAAATCTAGAGTAACAACATTACGAGTAACAAAATATGGAGTAACAACAGTGCGAGTAACAACATCCGGAGTAACAGTTGTGCGAGTAACATCATCTGGAGTAACAATAGTACGAGTAACAGTAGTACGAGTAACAATAGTGCGAGTAACAACAGTGTGAGTAACAACATCCGGAGTAACATTAGTGCGAGTAACAACATCCAGAGTAACAACAGTACGAGTAACAACATCCGGAGTAACAACATCCAGAGTAACAGCAGTGCGAGTAACATCATCCATAGTAACATCAGTGTGAGTAACAATAGTGCGAGTAACAACATCCGGAGTAACAACAGTACGAGTAACAGCAGTACAAGTAACAACATCCGGAGTAACAACAGTGTGAGTAGCAGCATCCGGAGTAACAACAATGCGAGTAACAACATCCGGAGTAATAGCAGTACAAGAAATAGCATTCTAAGTAACAACATCGCAGAGTAGTAGCATCCAAGGAGTAACAACATCCTGAGTAGTGGCATCCGAAGTAGTAACATTAACCAAGGAGTAACAACATCAAGGAGTAACAACATCCTGAGTAACAACATCTAGAGTAACAATAACCAAGGAGTAACAACATTACGGAGTAGTAGCATCCAAGGAGTAACAGAATCACGAGTAGCAGTATCCAAGGAGTAAAAACATCACGAGTAGCAGCATTCGGAGTAACAACATCACGAAACTTAAGAACTTGCTCCTTTTATTTTGAGAACAAAACAAAGAAAATATGACTTTGAAGTAAACAATACCTGAAGAATAAAAACATAAGAAAAATCAGAAAATAAATGAATCTTTATTGAAAACCAATAAATAAAAAAAAATCTTTAAGTTACAATGGTTATGATTTTTGTTACAAGAATGTTGTTTGTGAATGGTGAATAAATGATTTTTTTTTTTTTTTTTTTTTTTAATATCGGAAATAACTTGGATATTCAAATAGAAATCAATTCTCATTACTCATGTTATAAATCCATTGAATGATGAAAATTATTCCTGTTTTTTTCTTTGTGTGAGGAAATGTCTTTGAAAATATTTTTATTTCATTATCATTTCCTTCAAGAATTACTTGCTCATAAATTGACCTCATTTATTCTCCTCGGACCTGCAAAAAAGAGTGTCTACCTGCAATAAAACATGAAATCATGGAAGAAGAGAGGTGATCGGGCTCTTCCAATCCAAGAAATATGAAAAAAAACAAGTATTTACTCTATAAAACAAATCCATGAAAAAAAATAACAAAGTAAAATTAATTTATTACCTGTGGGAGAGTGGTGGCCAACCATACTAACCAACAATGTTTCAATGATAACTTCTTTGTTTTTCATCCGATTTGAGTGATTCCAAAGCCAAATGAAATTGAATTAAAAGAGATGCCTCCAATTGAAATAGGTTTTAAAAATTCCATGTAATGGTATGTTAAATTTGCTTAGAATAACTTGCATAATAGAGTCATTTTCGATTTTCTAGCTCAGACCAACAGTTGATATTTCAAGCATAATTTTTTCATTTTATGACGGATTGAACCGATTCAAATTGTAGATTAAATAATATTCATTTATGTATCTCCAATAGAAACAAGTTTTAAAATCAAGGCTAATTGATGGGTCAAATATGCTAGTGAACGACCGAGAAAACATAGTTTCAAGAGTACTGATTTACGATAAGCAGTCATTATTTTGGTCATAACTTCCTCATACGATGTCCAAATAAAGTGATTCAAATTGTGTTGTAAACTAGATTCATAGGGGAATATACCATGGAAACAAGTTTCCAAAATCTAGTCATTTAAGCCTCCAAAAACGGACTGTCCCAACTCTGTTCCTTAGCTGCCTACTAGACATCCTGTCATTGTTTTGGTCATAAATTTTTCGTTTGAACTCGAAATAAAGTGATTCAAATTGGGTTATAAAGTAGACATGAAGGGATATGTAGGATAGAAAAAATTCTTGAAAATATGCCCATTTGGTCCCTCAAAACATGACCGTCCTGACTGTTTTTCCAGAATTTTCATCAAGCCCGCAAGCCATAAGATATGATAATTAATAAAATTTTCCAAGAAGGTGATAAAAATGAATATGAGTGTTTGTAGAAATTTTATTTTCAATATAATTCATCTACATACATAAATTAATTTGAATATTGATCACCAATGTTAATTTTCACAATATATTGCAACAAAAACAACTAATTTTACATATAAAGAAATTTATTTATTTATGCCTTTATTCATTCTATATTCTACACTACATTATGCTACTTTGAAAAATAAAATATAATTATGTATAAGAGTACCTCCAATGAAGCCATTTTAGAAATAAGGCTTCAAGTATGCACATACCCATAATTGAGAGATGTATGTTAATAAATACATGGGGTATGAGAGACCAACTTCCCTGTTAAGGATGGTGCCAAGAGTTGCTGAAGTGTGGAGTGATGTTATAAGCAAACAACAGAGTGAAACCAACCTTCAATATAGTCTTCATTTCTCATATTTGTAACATCGTGAAGTTCCTTAACTGAGATCCATATTATGTTGATGCTTTCTTTCTTGACCTCATCCTCTGCCTTTTTGTTAGATCTCCATTCATAGAAATTGTGAAGAGGGTTCATCAAAGTAACAACAATCGCTCAGGACTTGGAGCAAGACAGATAACTTCCTCCTCGAGAGGAGAGAATAGATTCAAACAGACAATAAAAAGATAAATAAAAATTGAAATTCAGGACGTGAAGCAGAGTAACCACATACCCTCCTCAGGATGAGAATTTGGCCCAAAGAAATATAAATAAGAGCAAAAAAATGGAAAATATGCCCAGGACTTAGTGTAGGGTTACAAGATACCCTCCCCAAGACGAGGGATTAATTTTAATAAAAAAATAGAACAATGCAGAAATAAAAACATCATGCTATGCTCAGGACTTGGAGCAGGGTAATAAATGCCTTCCCCAAGACGAGAGATAAATTCTACAGAAAAAAACAATTAAAGGAAGAAAAGAAAAAAACAAAGCACTTATGCTCAGGACTTGAAGCAGGGCAATAAATCCCCTCCCCGAGGTGAGAGATTGACCCTTAGATCTGTTGCAGATCCTGTTGTTGCACCTGTTAGCCTTCCCCGGCAACGACACCAAAATGTTGGTGTCCGAATATGAATAGAATTCAAACCTTTCTCCACATAAATTATCAACCTGAGGGCATTAGTTATTTCAAGACTAATGGAAAAGTATATGCATATACAAGTACATGACCTATTGTAGATCACAGGTTTAATTCCACAACGCACAGACCACTATAACAACAATTAAATAAACTGGAGAAATTAAAGGGGATTCACAACAATTAAGAATAAACTGTAACAACAATAAATAAATCACAGTAAAACACAACACTACAAGAAAAGGGGAAAACGCGGCACCTGATCAGAAGAGTGGGCCCAGCTCTCTGATCAGGGCTGCGGTAAACTCACAAATTACAGAAGAAACAGCAAGATGTTGTGCATTCAATTAATCGAACATACTTCTATTACAAATCTTTCTCTTCTTGCTTAACCCTCTATGCCTTCTCCTATGCATTCTCTCCTCCGCGTTCCATTCCCCCCTTCTCTCTGATTTGTGTCCCTTTAAATATATAAACAAAAAAGGGAAATAGGCTGATTACAAAACCTCAATAAGAAAGATGAGATCTGAAAGATATTTCCATCATGATTCAGCTGGCACAAGTCGAATCTGGCAATTACAATTGGGGAAATTTTGGAAAACAGCCACAACAGAAAATCTGCAAATCTGTCCTTTGAAGAACCCTGCGTTTCTCTCAATCAAGACCGAATTTGGAAAAATGGCCATTAACTAACTAATTTCATCCATTCTGCACAAAACCCATGTTTTGGATTTTCAGGATTATTCTCCATTTGCTGGAAACGTTCAACGCAAAACTGTCTCTTGTTATTCCAACGAATTTCTGAGTTGGAATATTTAATTATCAGCTAAAGATCAAATTTGCAATCTGGAAGAGATCTTGGAGGCTAAAATAGTGAGTTATGTTATAAAGAATTCATTGATAAACCATCATTGGAAAAATCATGCATAATAATCATTAATTTATTAAAATAAAGGAGAACAAATATTATTTATCCAAAAGGGCATAAATAACTATGAAATGGAATTATATAATAAATTATGTTAAATAATGTGATAAAATAACATTATAAATTGATGAAATGGATGTTCATAAGTGATAGTAATAATACAAATTAGAGGCCCAAGGGGGAAATGGTGGTTCTCATCCTTCTGGTAAAGGACCATCTGCCATTTATGGCATGGAGATAGTTGAACTCCAAACTCGAGCCAAAACCTATAGAAATCTAGCCACTGATGCTCAAGAAGGTGCTTTGAGTTCAAATCCAACACCGCCTGACGATATTCATATAGAAAGGCCTATTGCTAACCCTATCATTCGTCCCCCCAAAGGGACCCTTTATTGCACAACTCATAACACTTATGCACATGCTGCCTAGAACTACAACATTATAGAAGACTTTACACAAGCACCATCAGCTATGTCTGCTCTCGAAGTGTTGGAAACCCGCCCAATGCAAAGGAAAGCTCTACTTTCAGTCATTGGTGGAATTGACCCTTAAGATTCTATGCTAGCTATATTTGACATGGAAAAATGAAAACCTCACATTTCTCATTGTTATCACTGGAAACTCGGACAAGCAAAGATGACATTATTAAATTTTAGGCAGAAGGATTTAGAGGACTGAGGCACATTAGAGAATCTGAAGATTTTAAAAATCTCTAAGGTCCAGGAGAAAAATCAAATTGCACACTAAAGAAACCAAAAAAATGCACCTTTGCGCACACTTTTCTTTGATAAGTTTGCCTTTGCATGGCTTTTCCTCAAAAATCTGCACGAACCTGAGAGTGGTGGAAGTCACTTTCTGGGACCATAAGGCACACTCCAGGAAATTGATCCCACACTTGAGGCCGACTAAGGACGGCCGCCCAAGCCTCCTTAGGACCTCAAGGGAGCACAAAATGGAATAATGTGGCACACAATGGAATCATCCTCCTCTCTTGGGTCACTATCCACCAATGTACCAAGAGAGGGAAGGAGAGTTTGAAATCTCCTAGAAAAGGCCACCAAGAGATGAACAAAGGGAGAACACATTGTTATGTTGGTCAAAATTTCCCCAAGAAATCCAGCAATGTGTGATCTGGAGTAGAGATAGAGGACATTCAGTTGTTTTCCATCCGACAAATCCAATCCTTCAGAGTAGAGAGAGAGGGACTTTTCACCAAGCTAGCTCGAAAGTAAAGACATCCTTGCATTGGGCCTTAGAACTCCGTAGTTCTAAGGGCCTTGGCAAGTTGGTAAACGTTTCATCCTTTATTCCTACCAGCACTCAATAAGAGGGGACGTAAGCACCACCATTTGGATTATTGAAGTTTTTTGCTTATATTTAGAGCTTTTGTATTATGTGTTTAGTTTAATTTTGTTTTGTTTCCAAATAGGCATGATATTTCACTATTTAGTATGTTTTATTTCCTAGCATGTTCACTAACTTGCTTGAATCCCTTAAATTTCTTCCTGTGACCAAGAACTTAAGAGGAAAAAACCACTCCTCTTAAGTAGGTGTGATTTGGTACACTCGTGTGCCAAATCCACCTACACAGTATTAGCAACTCCACTAATTTTATTTCCAAGTTTATGTGGTTATGCCTTTTCCAAAGACCTCTTGCTTTGCTTTGGAGTTTGGCTGGAACTGCCCCTTTTATCTCCCTCACTGCCTCTTCACCCTCAGTGAGAGTTCGAAGCTCAAAAGCTTGAACAATTTATTTTACATGAAAATTGCACGGCTTTTTCACATACAGATGCACCCGACTATGCACGTTCAGCAGTGACCTATGCGCAAACTTCACACATGTCTGAGCCTTTTGCTCGCGGAAACCAGAAGCAGAATTTTTTTTTTACTTCCTTTCATTTCCTACTTGTAAAGTGACTTGCAGCCCATAAGGAATCTTCCAGCACTGGTTGAGGTGTCCCATGACTTTTGAAAGCTCACTCTTGGTTGCATTTTAATAGTTTAGACGTTAGTTTTAAATTTCAAGTTTATTTTTGCAAAGTGAACACATAGTTTAAATAGGGGGAAATTAACTTGCATTCTGAAATAATTTGTTTTTTTTGAATTTAGGCACCAAAAAACACTTAGGTAATTAGCCAAAGTAAGTGGCCCCAGTCCACACATTCTTAGCTAAATCTTTTTTATTTTTCTAGTTTAAAAGTCATTAATTTTAGTTCAGTTTTTTGCACTAGGATTCGGGACCAGGATCGAATTATCTTTAGAGAGCAAGTAATATATACTGCCTTTGTACCCTTGGGTGATCCTAGGCAAGCATATGAACACTCTCTTTTTATATTTCACCATCTCCCTATAGTTGATCATTTATATTAACTAGGAAACATTGTAAGCGGCCAACATCTGCATATGTTTTGATTTTGAGCAAGGAACAACCAAACGTAGTTTAAATAGGAGATTTTTAAAAGGATCACCGCATATCCACATGTTAAAATTATGCGCTTGTTCACCTCTTGATCACACACATTCACACCCTAAGCAAATCAAAATCCACCTGAAAATAACTTAACTAAACTCATTAAACTCTCCCCATAAGGGCCACAAGAGAATTTATAGTTTAAGTTAATACCAAGGGGGTAGGCATCCAATAAGCTGCCTTGTTCAGTTTACATCTTGAAACATAGAAGTTTAATTTTTAGGGAAATTTTAAATACGTCTATCCACCCATGGCAAAGAAAACTCGAGCACCACAGAGACGCGATCAAGAGGGGGTTAAGCTTAGGCCCAGTCCGTACGGTATTAATCAGGGCTACCTGACCCGTCTAATACTCGGTATTAGTAGCTGAATTACCAAGAAGCTCAAGACTCTAACGCTCACGTTGGATGACATTAATTAGTGTCCAAAACTAGGGCATCCTTCCCTATATGTGATGGTGCAGGCAGCGCTAGATCCTCTACCCTTACCTCAATCGATTTTCTTCGGTTGACTGGGGGCATCACTAGTTCTTTCAGGACGTTGTGCCAACATTCGCAAGATATATTATCAAGGCCAAATTACATTTTAACATGTGAGGATGATTAGGTCTTCTAGGATTTGAGTATCATACACAAAAAACAACAAAAAACCATATTTTTTTTATTAACTATTCACATAGGATTAATCTAAAGGGAAAATTTATCTTTTATTTTCGCTTTTTTTTATGTATCCGATTGGATTTTTTCTTTGATTGTAATCTCTATCCTCTCAAATGTTTCCAAAACCATACCTAGTTGACACCAGAATGGACCCAACGAGACCTCGTCGATCTAGACGTCTTTTGGACCTCCCCCCATTACCGTCAGGGGTTCTAGGTCTTTCGCCATTTAGGCATCAAAGACGAAACATTTCCACCCTTATTGGTTCATCATTTATTGGGGCATCATTAGTTGGGAACCCTTGTCGATCACCCAACGCCACACCGGTGAACACCCCTACAGGTTCACCACATACCACTCCTCCCACAACCCCTAGGGGAGAGAGGAGTGCTACCCATTCGGGAAGCCAGGTGAACTCACAACAACGTATGTTGCAGACAAACCCTATACCTAACCAGAAAATTTTCTTTTCACAAGTTGCAATGGCTACAAACTCGAAGTCACCTTTCTTAGCTTTGTTAAATCTATTAGATTTAATCAAGTTGAAAAATGACCCCATTGCACACAACCCTAAATGGACTCCCATGCCCACGAAGCTCCCTTCAAGTATTCCAAAGTTCGAAGGGAAGCAAGCGAAATAACCTGGAAATAATGTTATGACTTTCCACTTGTGGTGTTCATTGAACAACATCGTTGATGATACTATTCGACTAAGACTATTTCAACGCACCCTAATCGGAATAGCTAGGAAATGGTATGTTGAGCAGCCATCTGCGACACATGGAACCTTTAGCGCCCTCCCTACTACATTCCTAACCGATTTTCAATTACCCATCCACCATGATTCTGGAATGGAATTGCTGACTCACTTTAGGCAGACACCCATCGTCCATATCTTGGACCATCTCCATGAATGGTGGCAGCGTCATAGTTTTTGCAAAGCCAAACTCGACAATCGAGTTTTGTTAGACCTGTTCCTAAAAACTCTCACCGCAGATATTTCAAAGGATATGGCACAACAAAAGTCCATATTCAAAGAGTATGCCATCAGTAAGGCCCAACAACTCAAGCTGGTCTATACGCAGTCATGATATATTTACAATATCCTACCTAACGCCACGCGCCTACAAACTTACAAATAATTGTCAGGCACGTTGAACTCTGCAGATGATTTGATTAGGTCATTGAGCCAAAATAAACTAATAAACAGTGTTCCATACCCCGGTTACGCATATGATTCTACCCAAAACATACCGCAACCCAGCTACCAAAGTCATCATGCACCTTCGCCAAATGTGATTAATAGGGTGTCACCATACCACCACTTGTGGGGAGTTCCATACCCTCCATCTCAGGGGACCCAGTATGCAGCTAGACATGCTAACGGAAGAGCTCACCCCAAACATTCATTCATAAACCATGGACAAGGACTGCAATATGCCCAGTCGCCAGCACAAAACCCACCCATGAAGAATAATGCATAGGTGAACTTTTTGCAACCTTTCCAAGCCCAATTGAACCAACCATAAAATTAGGAGGATCCAAATTATCCTCTTAACATGGCTAAGAAAAAAGTAAAAAATAAGCCTAAAAGAAATCCTGGATAGGGGGGCAACAATCAATAATGCCCTCCACAATCTTAGGCTAGAGGCAACTCCAACCGAAATCAAAACCAGGAGCCAAGCAACCCCCAAAGGCAGAACAAGAGGGAAAATATTCGGATGAACTACTCTTGTTCAATCTTTGGTGAGTACGACCATTACACTCACCACTGTCCTGACCTCCTTGAGCTGAAGAAGTTTCATGGTAACCATGGGCAAGGGGGATCCTCAAAACAAACAATAGTCATGGAGGAGCCCTTCCCCCATCAAGGGGAAGTTAGCACTCAGCAACAACAAAAAAACTTCTGATGATTCTGGAAATAATAGCCATGAAATCTACATGACTAGTGAAGAAATGCCTTTTCAGACATGGAAGCGAAATTATGGTACCCCATCAGACACCAATGTGTTAGGGGCTAGTACAAGTGCACCAACAACACCTTTGACCATATCAAATATACCTATTGAACCTTTTCCAAAAATGGCTAAGGAACCAACTAGGTGGGCAGGAAACCATTCCAAAGCGGCCCATAACTATAGCATTGTCGACGATCTAGCTCAATCTCCCGCTACCATGTTATCTTTGGAGGTATTACAATATTTCCCAAATCAAAGGAAAGCCTTGATTTTTGCATTAGGTGCCATCGACCCTACTAGTTTGTGCTTGATGGCTTTTGATTTAGATAAAGCCACCCCTAGGCTTCGCTCGATGGTCGCCTTTCAAATACTGGTGTCAGTTCAAAACATTACCATTCACCAATGTATCATTGACGAGGGTGCATCCACATGCATCATGTCAAAGAACGTCTGTCAGAAGTTTGGGTCTCCTGAACTAAAGCCATCATACATCATGCTTAGAGCTTACAATGGACACCCTTCAACCCTCGTCGGTCTCCACCAAAACGTCTCGGTCTTCTTAGCCGGAAAGATAGTCCTTATAGACATTTAAGTATTGGATGCTCAACTGGATTACAATATACTCCTTGACCGAAGTTATATGTATGCCATGTTAGCCATAGCCTCCTCCATCTTCCGAAATATGATGTTCCCCCATGAGGATCGCATCATTACTGTCGACAAGTTGACACACAGTGAAAAGTGACCCCTAAAAAATACCGATGTAATTTTACCCTATGTAGACACATCTGCCAAGATGCTTACATGGTACTAGGAATATGGCCTCGGCAAGTTCAAAACATCATCCATCCTAGGGTCATTCCTAGGAGATCCCCCTGTTATACCTGAGTCATCACCTAAGGTCACAGGGACTCCAATGTGCATGAAGTCCTCATCAAGTACCAAAGTCAGTCAAGACACAGAGATGAGCAATAATGACACCGAGTCCTTGGCCACGGCAACCTCTCTAGGCTACGTCACCTCCCAAACTTTCCTCTTCCCCCCAGCTAGTTTTTTGTCATGGCAGGTCATGGCCACGGTGGTCCTACCAAACTTATCATTTGCAATCCCAGTTTGGTACCTAGTCCTACCTACCACCATGGGAGTCGTGCACATCACCTCTACAGGGTTAATCCCCCTCAATTCTAAGCAGGCCCCAACTATTCAGGAGACTATCGCAAATATCCCTTCAAAGGAAATTCCCATTGCAAATCCGATGGTTATGACTAAGAAAACCAATAGAAGAGGAAATAAGGTGGAAAATCGCACCACGCCACGGGAATCACCACACTGCGCCATATGTGACGTAGTAGGCCACCCTACCAACATCTGCCAAGAAATAGATGAGTTAAAACTGGTCCTTAGCTCTGTGATAGACATCGTGGCACCAAGTTCCTGTAAAAATGAACCTACCACCAAAAGTAAAGGCAAGGAATTGCGTACAAATCACGCATCCGCTATGTGCAGCAATTATGGACACTATACCCATCATTGCCCAAATATCTCACGATATATGGATGCCTTACATGCCATTGAGAAATCTATCAAGAGGGTCCCTCCATCCAATCATCTCGAGATAAACCTCGCATAATTCTATACCTGCAGGAGGAACGAAAGTCACCTGAGAGACTATCATCCATTCCCCCTCCCCCTATCGAACGTTAGGTACTCTTTGATGAACGCAATAATTTCATCGCCGACTGCCCAGTCTAGAAATGTTTAAGCGATTTTATCCAGTCCATGTAGTATATTGCATCGATCGAGATACCTAGTATTCATGTCAAATATGTGGTGGAAATCATTTTTTACGCCATTGTCACTATATCCCTAGATTTTGTGCAGCGCTAGATTGTATGCAATTGACTATAGTTCGCCTCCCTCGAGAAGATAGCTCTAACTCTGAATCCATGAGAATATCGACAACTCAAGAAGATGTGATGAGTAGATCCATCCTCTTTCTATCAGCTGAAAAACAACCAATCGGGGAACGATTAGTCACCCCCAACCTCCCACTGTAGAGATGACCAACATGTGCATTGTGTAAAATGCCCAATCATATGGTCGCCACATTCCTTGACCTAGAAGTGCTACGCAGCTGGTACCCAGTCATGCCATCAAGTGAGCAAGACAGAAAGCATCTAGGATTTTTTTCCTAGTATGTCAGGGAACTCACCATGAGAAAATTTTTACCTATATCCCGCGATTATTCCATCTCATCAAGATGATACATCTATTAGAGAAAAAACGTAGGGACCTTATCAACCCAAAACCTAGCGACCAACATGGAAGGTAGAATTCACCTAGCAATCTATTCCATACCCATGTCTACATAATGGGCAAGATGGGAAGGCGCACCCACCAAGCATGACCTAGGTTCAACCTAGGATAACATGCATACTATGCGACATGATCAGCGACTGGGTAAATCAGTGCAAAGAACTGAAGCACCTTGTAGACAATTTTCGCATAGTCTCTTCCCTTCCGCAAGGAAATCTCTCTAGCCAAGAGAAAATCACGCATAGCTATGCCGGATTTGCTCACACTTCCATCATACAATAAAATGGTAGGGTCTCCCAAATTTTAGAGCGGAAAGAGCGGCGTTAAGTCTACACTCCCCAAGAGAGCTAGACATACCCAAGCCAAAAACTCATAAATGGAAATAGAGGACCCTCTCCTCTATGTTTAACCCCTTTCGAGCATCCACTTTTGAGACAAACAGTAGTGTTGATTCCCACACAATCTACTCGGTTTGCATAGTGGTACCATGCACCATTTGCACCGACCATAACCACAAACCAGAGATATTCCCTCTCTCATTTTCTTTGTAGCACATGTCTTCCAATAATATTTGAATAAAAAATATGCTTTCACTTGGGGTATTTTTTGCAGGTATCGTGCAAACCATCCATCGCTTCATCCACTGAAATTTCAAGAGTAGGTATCATTCTACCCTCATCATTATAGAGTCCCAAAAAAACTCTACATATCGTGACATCATTTCTCCATAATAAATTAACTATAGGTTCCAAGCACCCGACCATGTTTATCATCACCCCACCTTGCACATGATAAACATCCTCGTTGGTCAGTAGAGGCTCCCCTCCATGGAACCCATCACCCAAGGTAGACTACACATCACAAAATTCATGACTTCATGGCCACATCACTTTAGTCCGGGAAGCACCTCATGCCCACTTCACTCACCATGCATCAGGTCAAGTTTTACCATATCAAAATAAAACCCCTTTCCCGGACTACCAGGTTTTGTATGCATAGCTAAAGCGCTCTATTGCGCCTTGCATTTGTCCTACCATACCTCCATCAACATAGCCCATCTGCGACATTTTCCATCCGCTTCATCAACCCCACACATGATACCAACCAATGGGGCCCCCACCCTCAGCAAAACACCTTCCTCACATCATCAGTGAGCGAACAATTTTATTTTTTGGGGCACCCGTCTCTGTGTTTTGTATAATCCAAACCCTATTATTTCATTCTTTTGGTAAGTGTACAAAGACCAAAAATGGTGCACTATGTCCCCCCATTCATCCATCCATTTTTTCTCCCATGGCAGCAGTCCCTAGTCACCCTTGGTCGGAGTATCATACCCTCATGCATAAGCCACCATGACATTCAGAACCAACATATACCCACCCTGAATGTCCTACCGACTCCAAGGATTTCCCCATTAGAAATAGTTATGACTCCTGCCAAGCTTATTTTTATACTTTGACCTTGGGCCACTAAATCCCCATCATTAGTTTTCAGTCACCCCTCACCATCATGCCTATGTTAAACCTATCACATCCAGGATCCTGATCCCTTGCATCAGTGACTCTCTCGTTCGATTGAGACTTCCTTTTTTCAACCTCAACACCTATTTTCCAAAAAGGAAGTGTTACCTTGGATCACCCCTCTCCACAAAAGGGACATCCTCGGGTGGCACTGTGAGAAACATCATTGCCCACAGATGTCATAGATCCTCATAACATTCGACTACAACACAAGCTTTCATGTCAAGATGGTATTGTACCTTAAAACCATTGCACTTTGATCAAATTCATCGAAGACCCATGCCTTTATAAGCACCTCTTTCAACAATCCTTACACGGGAAGGTCCCAATTAGACACCCATGCGTACAATGCACATTTATATGCCATACCAAGTTTACGCATATGGGTACCGCATTCCACCTATTGTCAAAGAAAAAATGCCCCCAAGGGCATCAGAAGTCATCGTCATCAACCAATAGATCAATACCATACTAGTGACAGTGATAGAATCTGTATATGTCAAATAGATTTTTTTAGCTAGCCAAAGCATCACGAACATGGGACATGCCCACCTCATAGAAAATTTGTATGTATTGTGTTATACCATTTCTTACAAGGTTCCCACAGGAAATGATCACTCTTTGACCCAGTGCAAGGTATCTCCAACCCCGTGCTACACGCAAGTCTCTTTCTCTCTCCGCACAATACACAGAAAATAAACTATAATGTATTTTGGCTATACAGTTCTTCCTAGACCTCACACATTGGGGGAAAATTTTATCACTGGAAAATTGGATAAGAAAATATTACATTATTAAATGTCAGGCAAAAGGATTTACAGGGTTGAGGCACATTAGATAATCTGAAGAATTTAAAAATCTCTAAGGTCCAGGAGAAAAATCAAATTGTGCACTAAAGAAACCAACAAAATGCGCCTTTGCGCACACTTTTCTTCGATAAGCGTGACCTAAGAGTGGTGGAAGTCACTTTTCGGGACCACAAGGCACACTCTAGGAAATTGATCCCACACTTGAGGCCACCTAAGGACAGCCGCCCAAGCCTCCTTAGGACCTGAAGGGATCACGTAATGGAATAATGTGGCACACCATGGAATCATCCTCCTCTCTTGGGTCACTATCCACCAATGTACCAAGAGAGGGAAGGAGAGTTTTAATTCTCCTATTAAAGGCTACCAAGAGATGAACAAATGGTGAACACATTGTTATGCTAGCTAGAAATTCCCCAAGCAATCCAACAGTGTGTGATCTGGAGCATAGATAAAGGGGATTCAATTGTTGGCTATCCAACTACTCCAATCCTTCACAATAGAGAGAGAGGGAATTTGTGCCAAGGTAGCTCGGAAGTAAAGACATCCTTGCATTGGGTCTTAGAACTCCCTAGTTTTAAAGGCCCCTTGGTAAGTGGGTAAACGTTTCATCCTTTATTCCTACCAGCACTCAATAAGAGGGAACGTAAGCGCTACTATTTGGATTATTGAAGTTGTTTGACTCTATTTAAATATTTTGTATTATGTGTTTAGTTTAATTTTGTTTTTTTTCCAAATAGGCATGCTATTTCACTATTTATTATGTTTTATTTCTTAGCATGTTCACTAACTTGCTTGACTCCCTTGATTTTCTTCCTGTGACCAAGAAATTAAGAGGAAAAAACCACTCCTCTTAAGAAGGTGCAATTTTGTACACTTGTGCGACAAATCCACCAACACACTCATCAACTTTCCTTTCAGGTTCAAGTTGTGTCGAAAGGCAGGCCAATACATCACATTGTCATTGACAAAGGTTCTTCGACCTGCGTAATGTCAGTTACATGTTGTCTCGCCTTGGATCATCCTACTTTGTCTCCACCATCAAAATCCCTCAAAGCATTCAATGGCCACACCTTCCTCCCAAAAGGCTACCTTGCTAGCTACACCATTACTCTTAGTGGGAAAAATATAAAAGTGGACATTGAAGTCATAGATTGTCATTTTGACTATAATCTCCTTTTGGGCCGCAGTTGGTCTTATGCCATGGCTACCACTATCTCTTCGTTTTTCTGACTCATCCTATTTCCTCTAGATGGGAATATATTTACAGTGGACCAGCTATCCTTCTGTACCCCATATTATTCTACATTATCTAACAGCACCATACCTCTAGTAGGAGGAATCCCTATCTCTTACGTCAGCATCGGTACTGGTCTTTTGAAGGTGTCTTCCCTTATGGGTTTTTTTCCTCTCACGTCGCCTGAGGTTCAAAAAATGGTCTCAATGATATCCACCATCTTGGATGGCTATATTGACCCCTGGATCCTACCGATCCCTTCAGAAATTGATTCCTATGTAGAACAGATGTCGCTTTCATCAGCTGAGTTGGCTTATCAAGCCATCCAATCTGCATTTGAAACATCCACTTCTTTGGTTTCGACCAATGGTACCACACTCTCACCCAACATGACTCCTTCTAAATATCTCCTTGATGAAGTCCTACCTTCGAACGAAGCTATTCGAGAGATCATGTCTCTAGAACAGTGACCTTGGGCTGAGTTTCACCACCATGCTTCGAGGACTAATTCGGACATGGCCACTATGAAAATATTTCCTTTTGAACCACCTAATATCATTCCATCCATGTACAAGACTGTTCAAAATATCAATGTAGAAGGTAACTTGGGAAATATTTCCAATACTATGCTCATAGACATCTCGGTCAAAACAAGTATCATGGAAAATATATAGAGTGGATCAGATTGCAGTCCTGAGGAAATTACATGCTTCACATCCCTTTTTAAGGAGCTTCGCGATGTTTTCTCTTGGTATTACGAATAAATTCCCAGCATAGATCCTTCTATATTCGAGCATGAGATCAAGATTTATGACAATTCCAAGCCTTTTCGGAAAAGGCTCTGACCTTTCCATCCCTGCAAAATAGTAGCCATCAAGACAAAAGTAGAAAAAATCTTACATGATCGTTTCATCTATCTCGTTCCTCTAATGGAATGGGTATCCAATCTGTTTCCCGTAGATAAGAAAAAAGGCACCATCTGGGTTTGTGTCGATTATTGTGATCTGAACATCGCATGTCCAAAATAAAATTATCCCACTCCATTTATAGATCATATTATCGATGATTGCATCGGGTGGGAATCTTTCTCCTTTATAATGTGATCTTTCTCGGGGTATAACCAGATCATTATTAAAAAGGATGACCAACATAAAAAAGCCTTCATTTATCCTTGGGGCAACTTTGTGTATCGAAAACTCCCATTCGGTCTCAAGAATGCTGGAGCCATATTTCAAAGGGATATGGACTATGGATTTCATGATATCAGAAACATTTTTCAATCTGACTTGGATGATCTTATTGCTCATTCCAAGAAATGAGCTCAACACCTCACTCATCTTCAAGTAATCTTCGATAGGTGTAGGTTCTACAACATCCATTTGAATTCTCATAAATTTGTATGTTTTTCGAGTCTAGACGATTTCTTAGGTTCATTATCTCTAAGCACGGGATTAGGGTTGATCCCGATAAGGTGAGGGAAATTATTGAATTACCTACACTATAATCTGTCTTACAACTCCAATGTGTAATATTCCCAATTAGTCCTAAGCTAATGGGAATATTCATTTCTGTTTTATTTTTCTGTTTCAAGAATAAAATTGTAAAGGAGGTTCATAAAACTCCTAAACAGAAAATAAATCAAGGCCAAATGTGAAAAAGGCTAAATCTTGGGTATGTAAGCAAGCACCCTTAGGTGTGAAAGGGGTTGGATGTTTTGACTGGGTCAACCATGACCAAAAAAACAATGTTGTCTTGGAGGAGTGGCCATCAATGAGGTATAAAACATTTTAGATGGAGATGGATTGTGTGAAAGAAGCTATTTCATTTAAGGTGGTTTATGGTTTACAAGCTCTTAACTTATAAAAGGAAGAGGATGGCAGCATGAAAAGATTGAATGATATTTGATTTCTGAAGTATTGTCTCTTTAGACATACAAGCTTTCTTTAGTTGTTTAGCCTAGATTACAAATGTTGTTTAGCATTGGGTGTTCCTGATCAGGAATCCCACCTCTTCCCATTGAGTAGCTCTTGGGAGAGTTTGTATTGCATATTCCACTATCTGGCTTGAGGCTAAGCTTCTTCTTCCAACTACAACGCAGATCCTGTTGAGGGTTTGGTTGTCTTTGAAAGTTGCAGCAAGTGGAGGCTAGATCTACTCAGATGTAGACCATTCTAGTGCTCCTTTTCAGTGGGGAAGGATTCTATCCCATTTGCAAGTGAGTATTGGATCTTTGGAGCATCAATTTCAAATCTTGGCATGTGGCAAAAAATTATCTAAACCCTATAGCACATTTTTACTTCTAGATTTGCGTTTTTCTGTAGGTGTTGTTGCAGGGTCACTTTGGCACATCTTTTGGAGGAGTGATTTTCATGTGTTGGGGATCTTCCCTTCACCTTTGATATCCATTGAAGAGGATCATTTTATTGTACATATCAGATTAGATCTGAATATTCCTGAATATCTGAAGATTTCTGCAGATCTGTAGATTTAGATCTCAGATCTACTCCTTGCACATGATCTTTTGCTAAAAACCCCAAGGGGAATTTGAAGAAGAGGCTATCTAGTGTATGGATCGGTTATAGATCTGACTTTTCATGCACTAATTTTCTCTAGATCTGAAGTGTAATCAATAGCTACTGCAGCTCAATAAAATAATGATGTCAAGCCTTTTTCAGTCTATACATGTGATTGCAGCACCTCTTTTTGAGAATTTCTTTCTGTTGGAGACTTGTATTTCCTATTATACATCATATGGGCCTCATTGTACATATGATTTTCTATTATAAATGCTAATAAGAGTCTCCATATTGGCCTCCTACTCTTACTTTGATGATCTGCATTATTTTTCCTGCATATCTTTCATATATTTTTACAATCCCCATTTCGGAATATTACAGTGGTATCAGAGCATCATCTTGGCACAACCTATGCATTATAAGAAGCCAATATGTCTTCTGAAGAAGAATAACCTCTTACTGACAGAGAGAAGAGGTATCTAAAGAGAAGACAGAAGAAATTTTATTACACCAATGACCATGAAGACAAGGGAAAAGCCCCTACATCTGGGAGTGATGAAGAAGGAAAGGACTTTGCTAAGATCCTTTTGAGAGCCATGCAAGATGTTGCTAGAGAGATCAAAGAGATGAGATTGGAAAAAATCGAAGAATCTCCTAATAGATTTCATCTTAGTGAAAGCTCTGGCATGTCTCACCACTGGAATGATCAACCAGTGCATTAGCCACAAGTTTCCCAACACTCTACCATGCCTACCCTTTTGGTTGTGAGAAATGAAGGGTTTCAAGAGCAAGAATCCCTTGAAGACTATTTTGAAGAATATGAGTCTCAAAATCAGAGATTCAAAGATCAATTGATTTTTCAGGAGTTTTTTCACCTCAAGGACAAAAGAAGACCAAGGCATCATCATAGAGATGGTGGATTCACTCAAAATCATGATCGACATCACTCTATGGGTAGATTATTTTTACCCAATTTTGATGGGTCATCCAATTTTTCTGCCAAAGCATGGGTATAAAAACTTGACATCTACTTTCATTTGAACAAGGTTCTAGAGATGGAGGCTATCAAGATTGCAGCACTGTACTCTGAAGGTGAAGCACATGATTGGTGGTTCCATGGCTTGTCTACATTGGGTCATGCCAATGTGACTTCTTATTCAGAGTTCACTAGAAGGCTGGTGGAAATATTTGATAGAAGAGATCCAGAGGCACCATTCGTGAGCCTTGCAAAGTTAAAGAAATCAGGTAATACAGGGTCTTACATTTCTGAATTTTTGAGATTATCTGTTCTAGTTCCTGATTTGTCTGCAGCTAGGAGGGTGTACATGTTCATTGATGGTTTAGATGAACCTCTTCATGGTTTGGTAAAATATACCAAGCCCACTACCCTGCATGATGCTATTTAAAGGGCTAGAGACCTTCAAGATTCCTTGCCAAAAACAAGGGCAACTTTTCAGCATAAGCCCTCTTTTCCTTCAAAGGGAAAGGAAGAAAAAATTGCTCCTTCCAAGGATAGCTCATACAAGAAGCCTCTTGATGATGAATTCTGGAGAGATCTAAGAAGGAGGAATCTATGCTTCACTTGCCAAGAATCATGGGCACCTAGACATAGATGTGCTGCTGGAAAAGCACATTACATAGAGGTCTTCTCAGATGTTGAGGAGAAAGAAGAAGATGAACCAAGAAGAGGTCACAGCGCTAACATTGCACGAGGAGAGCCAACACCATCATGAGATGGGGATGGAGCATTTTCTCCTATTAGAGGGGCTCTTACATCTTTGAGAGGAGTACTTAAGTACTTGACCTTAAGAGTTCAAGGTTCCATCTTGAATCAAAGGATCTCTGTTTTGATTAACAGTGGGGCAACCCACAATTTCATTGATGCCCATCTAGTGCAAAGGAGAGAAATACCCACTGATAATTTTGAGGGATACTCTGTTTTGGTCCCAGGAGATAGAACAATGCAATGCATGCACTATGTCCCATCACTTTCAGTCACCATGGGAACTTATACTTTGGTTGATCACTTCTTTGTGGTTGACATACCGGACACCAATGTGATTTTGGGTGTTCAATGGTTGATTACATTGGGGAAAGTCACCACTGATTGGGAGGCTTTGAAAATCGAATGGGTGGAAAAGAAGAGTGGTGAAACTCAAATGAACAAAGGCATGCATAAATATCCCTCACATACCACTTCCACACAAAAAATAGAGATGGATTTGCACATTGGAAGCAAGGACCTTACAGTCCCATCTATCATACTCATGATATTTCTACATGGGACACTTTTATCTAGTGGTAAACCACCTAGAAGGCCACCTGATTCAGATTTTGTGGGAGATATATCACAACATGATGCTCCAAATTTAGATCCAGGAGGGATGGGAGAATTAGAAGATAATGATACAGTGTTGGGAGGCTTGGATAGGCCCAAGGAGGAGGGAGATCTTCTTCCCTTATCATCATCATCACCCACTCTCATTTCTGATTATGCATTGTGGGAAGAAGAGAATGGAAGGAAATCCCTTCCAACACATACCTTTGGCATAGGAGATGTCAAGGAGGAGCGCAAAAACAAGACAGACATTTCTATTGATACATTATCAGCGCTGTCATTGTTGGGGAGAATAGATCCATATTGGAAATCCCAACTGTTGGTGAAATATTCCAAGGATCTTCACACTTGTATGATACTTGATGACCAGCTGCATGAAGAGGGCTATTTAGTCCAAGAAGGAGTCATCTATCATCATGGTAGGATATTCTTATCTAGAGCTTCCAAGCTCAAGGAGAAGCTGCTACAAGGATCCTATGAAGAGTTTTGTTTCAGCCACACATATTCAATGAAGCTCAACAACATCATTTTGAGGAGCTACTATTAGTAGGGCTTTTAAGGAGAACTATATCAGCATTGTCAAAGATGCATGTACCATGTAGAGATGGAGCAGCAACATAACTCTATGGAAGAGTCAATTCAGTCCCCTCTTTCTCCTTTTGAGGGAGAGGATAGATCTATGCACCACTCGATGTGTATAAGGAGTATTGTTGGTGAAGAACATAATCATGTAAAACATGTTTTATTCTCTAATTGTATGCATTATTTCAACATGTTATTGCAGGCCATGACTCCAAGGAGGAGTATTTTATCTTTTAAACTTCATTGCCAACATGGGTCCACAAATATTTCTGAACTTGGCCACTCCCTTGGTGGACAAAGGGAGATTTCTCATCATGATGGGTGCTTTCCTAAGGTACCAATTATATCTCACACTTTCATCCATAGTGAGATAACATGTGCAAAAAGTAAGTGGTGGGGAAACCACTTACCACATCTAGATCTGATGCAAGCAGGAGATGCACTACGTTGGTTCCACATGTGGGACTATGACCCACCACCATATGCACACATTTATGTTTTTTTGTACGTTGTTTTACTTCCATACATTGATGATATACTTGTAATTTTTATGGGAATGTATGGAGGGAGGATGGGAGGTTTGTATGTACCATATGGGATGGAGACTCTCTATGTACCTTATGCTACATGTTTCAGGGAGAGTATTGGTCCAGCCATGTTTGTTTGATTTGAATTATTGTCTCCATGTGGGATGAACTATTTACATCTCATGAGAACTTTGGAGGAGCAATTCATGGAAGGATGGATTGGTGAACACTTAGCTTATGGAGGAAGCTTATCTCATGATGGTGTCACCAATGGAGGAGGAGAAGAGTTGCAACACTCACCTTATTAGTTGCTTGAGGACAAGCAACATTTTGGAGGAGAGGACTGTAATATTCCCAATTAGTCCTAAGCTAATGGGAATATTCATTTTTGTTTTATTTTTCTGTTTCAAGAAAAAATTGTAAAGGAGATCCACAAAACTCCTAAACAGCAAATAAATCAAGGCCAAATGTGAAAAAGGATAAATCTTGGCTATGTAAACAAGCACCCTTAGGTGTGAAAGGGCCTGGATGTTTTAACTGGGTCAACCATGACCAAATCTACAGTGTTGTCTTGGAGTGGCCATCAATGAGGCACAACGCAGTTTTAGATGGAGATGGCTTGTGTGAAAGAAGCTATTTAATTAAAGGTGGTTTGGGTTTGCAAGCTCTTAACTTATAAAAGGAAGAGGATGGAAACATGAAAAGGTTGAATGATATTTGATTTATGAAATATTGTATGTTTAGACATATAAGCTTTCTTTGGCTGTTTAGCCTAGATTGAAAATGATGTTTAGCATTGGGTGTTCCTGATCGAGAATCCCACCTCTTCCCATTGAGTAGCTCTTGGGAGAGTTTGTATTGCATAGTCCACTATCTGGCTTGAGGCCAAGCTTCTTCTTCCAACTACAACGCGGATCCTATTGAAGGTTTGGTTGTCTTTGAGATCTACAGAAAGTGGAGGCTAGATCTACTCAGATCTAAAGAATTCTAATGCTCCTTTTCAGTGGGGAAGGCTTATATCCCATTGGCAAGAGAGTATTGGATCTTTGGAGCATCAATTTCAGATCTTGGAAAGTGGCCAAACATTATCTAAACCCTACAACGCAGTTTTACTTCCATATCTGTGTTTTTCTGTAGGTGTTGTTCCAGGGTCACTTTGGCACATATTTTAGAGGAGTGATTTTCATGTGTTGGGGATATGCCCTTTACCTTTGATATCCATTGAAGAGGATAATTTTATTGTACATATCATATTAGATCTAAATATTCCTAAATATCTGAATATTTTTGCAGATCTACAGATTTAGATCTCAGATCTACTCCTTGTACATGATATTTTGCTGAAATCCCCAAGGGTAATTTGAAGAAGAGCCTATCATGGATATGTTATAGATCTGACTTTTCATGCACTGATTTTCTCTAGATCTAAAGTGTAATAAACAACTGCCGCAACTCAATAAAATAACATTGTTAAGCCTTTTTCAGTCTATACATGTGATTGCAGCACCTCTTTTAGAGGATTTATTTCTGTTGGAGACTTGTATTTCCTATTTTACATCTTATGGGCCTCATTTTAAATTTTATTTTCTATTATAAATGCTAAATAAGAGTCTCCGTATTGGCCTCCTGCTCTTACTTTGATGATCTGTGTTATTTTTCCTGCATATCTTTCATATATTGTTGCAGTCCCCATTTGGGAATATTACATAATGTTTGCAAGGGAAGGAAAAATTCTTATGTCAATTCATCGTAAACTATTTCAAGTTAACGAAAGGCTTTATGCGCTTATTTAAGAAATGGGTACTGTATCTATGGGATGATCAAGCTAAACTATTGTTTGATGCCTTAAAACAGGCACTTGTTTTCACCCCACTTCTTAGTGCCCCCAACTATTTGCGTGACTTGTTCCTCTACCTAGCAGCCTCACCATCCTCTCTGGGAATGGTTCTCGTTCAAGTGCATAATGATGACAGTGAGTGTGTGGTCTATTATATGTCAAAAGGCCTTGTTGGGCATGAATTATGATATTCACATATGGAGAAGTTATCTTTAGTGGTTGTCTTTACTGTTAGCCATC
The DNA here is from genome assembly GCA_034641835.2 of Pinus albicaulis. NCBI lineage: Eukaryota > Viridiplantae > Streptophyta > Pinopsida > Pinales > Pinaceae > Pinus > Pinus albicaulis. Next base: position 193,343,985 of record CM076579.1, read on the forward strand.
TTTCACATTACAAACTACTGCGACAAATTACTTTCATTGCTTTGGATAATCCTATGAGACATATCTTGTCTCACCAGATCATTGGAGTAAAATATTCCAAATGGATTGTAATCCTCCAACAATTTTACTTGGTTTTCACTGCTGCCAAGGCCAAGAAATCTCTAGTCTTTGTCGAATTGCTATCAGATCTTCCCTGAGTTGTCCGAGAAGAAGTATCTCACGATCCATTCCCTGATGAATTTTTCTATCTAGTCGACTCTACTAATATTTGGTATGGAAACATTCTTGTCTACCTCCAAACACAACAGTTCCACCCAGATCTAACGTCAGATGACCGTCGTCAAATTTTTCACCATGCTAGACACTATCTCGTTCTTAACGATACTCTATATCGTTATGGCATTGATTTATTTCTTCAACGTTGTATCACCCTCACTGAGGTAGAACACGTTTTAAATGACTACCATGTCAGGGCATGTGGAGGTCATCTTTCAGGCATAGCTGATTCACAGAAAATCTTGCATGTAGGATACTATCGGTCCACTTTGTTTAAAGATTGCATTATTACGGTCCAGAAGTGCCATGTTTGTCAAATATTTACTAATAAAATGTGCACCCATCCTTCCCCTTTCAATCCAGTTATCTTCGTTGGTTCCTTCGCTAAATGGGGAATAGACTTCGTAACATGTAATCATGCTTTCATTGATGGACACAACTACATCGTAGTTGTGGTTGACTATTTCATGAAATGGGTTGAAGCCATTCCCACTTTTTGAGTTGATGGAGAAACCGCTGCTTTGTTCCTATTCAATCATGTTATCTTCCAGTGTTATATGCCCCGCTCAATTGTCACAATTCATGGTTCTCATTTTCAGAACCACATTATGACAGATTTAACTTCCTTGCTATTTTTTCAACAAGATCATTCTTCGTCCTACTATCCATAAGCTAATAGTGAAGTTGAAGCCATTAATGGTGTCCTCAAGACCATGATTCAATGGTTAGTCCGTAATCACAAAACCACGTGGCATCGAAAATTAAACTCTGCATTATGAGCATACCAAACATCAGTGAAAAATTCTATAGGCTTCACGCCATTCAAGTTAGCATATGGTCTAGAAGCAGTTCTCCCAATCGAGCGTGAGATTCTGTTACTTAATTTGTTCGTTGAACTCGTACCTGTTAGCTCCCTGTAATTTTCTAGATTGATTGAGATAAAAAGGGACAGGGGTAACATCAAACCAAGCTTTGGAATCCAAGGACCTAGCCTTCCTAGATTCAGAGAGGGATCTCTCTAGTAGGTGCAAATATGTGGACTTGTTTGCTGATTAGGGTTGATTTTAGGCTAGATGTTAAGTGCAGGGTATTTTGATTGTTTTTGGTTGGGTATGATGCTCAGATAGATTATATAGAAAACAAGGAATATTTTTAAGTCATTGGGCAATGGAGTCTAACAAGGTCATGATAAGTTTCATCAATGGTTTAAAGAGCATTTGCAAGGCAATTTTAACTTGGTTGGTGGATCTTTGAGTTTGTGAAGGATTATGAGATGGACATTAAGCTTGAGAACAAAAGCTAATAAAGGGAAGACCAGAATCCTTTATATACTTTTAAACTAAGAGAGTTAGAAGAATCATAACCATAGAAAGAGAATCAAAGGCATAAGCAAACCCTAATCCATTTGATTTCAAACTGAAAGCATATAATCATCCAAGACAAACATTTAAATGAAATATAGAAAGGCAAGAAACTTATTTAAATTTCATAGATTTCATCATCAAGAGCAGAAAACATGTAAGATGCACAAATAACTATAATCATAGAAGGGGAGAAACTCTGAACATCTAAGATTATATCTATGAAGGTTCTTTCAAACAATTAGCTAAGAAAATGCAAAGAGTGTGATTGAAACAAACTTCTTTGACAAACCTAAGTAATGGTGCTTTAAATAAATGAATCCAAGAATAGAGCTTTTAGTGGCAACAAATATGTAGGGCTAGCCATAAATCATTCTTGATACAAAATAATCCAAACCATTCAAGAAATAGACAAGCTCAAGAAATCCTTAGAGAGCAAAAGATGAATTCTCTAACATATCCTAGCAGAAGAAAACATTAAGGCAGTGAAGAACAAAAGAAAAAATGAACAAAAGAAAACTTCACCATCAACCAGGCTTATGGATCCCGCAAACAGTCCTCCTCCATCAACAAACAAATCAAGGCATGCATGAACACAAAGACATCAATTTATTTTCAAAACTCCAAGAGACTATGTATTGCTTCAGAATAATTCATCAAAATCCAACCAAATACATAAGAGCCTCATGCTCTATTTAGGGAGAAAATGAGGAGGTGAAAACCATAAGAGGCTTCCAGAAACCCTAATTTTGTCATAAATGTCGTAAATGTGCTTAATGACCATGCAAGGCCCAAGACAAATAGTAGATAAGCTAATAAATGAAAAACATCAAAATAAAAATCCTCAATCAAATCTGGAGTGATTTGTCCAAAAAAAACATTAAAAAACCATTTTTCCATTAATGAGTGTCTTTTGTTGACTTTTGGCACTTTTGGTCCTCTGTATGTAGCGCCAAAATATCAAAAAATAGGTGTATTTGCAGCCTAGTTTTGACCTCCTTCCCGGTGTCATATTTTGCTTCGTGAAGGCTCGTTGGAAAGCTTGATGAGTCTACATTCCAAAAATACTTTATTTGTGCTGAATAAATTCCATTTACTTGTTCAAAAATAAAATCTCCCAAAATTTCTTTGTGCGCAGCACCTGGTCTGAAAAGGAGGCAGAAAGGTCAAATTTGAGATGTTTTTTGACCTTTTGAGGGGGAAAAACTACTCCAATTGACCTGAAATTATGTGGGTAGACTATTGGTGATGTGAAAAACCCAAAAATGTAAACTTGAAGAGCTGAAAATGCACCAATAGTATGCGTAACGCCTAGGGTGTTGTGCTCCTAGGGGTCAAAATTTTGAAAAAACAAAAAGTTTCCTGATTTTCCTCAAATTTGGTGGAGAGACCCTTCAAGGAGTTTTAGATACCTGCTGAGAAGCATCAACCAAGATCTGAAGGCTGTCATGTACTTTGGTCCTTTTTAGGTCTTCCAGCTTTATGAGAGCCTACTTTAGTTTGGCATTAGCAAGCATGCTTTTCCTTGCATAGTGTTTGACCATTTTCTTCTGTAGAGCAAGGCCCCTCTTTACCTATTTGAAATTTTTATGCTCCTATTTATAATAGTATATGACCCTTTGTCCCCTTTCAAAATCCTTTTACCATTATTGAAGCTGTGCATATTTTTCTAAGAGGAGCAACTTAGTACTCATCTCTTGGTCTTCAATTTCACTGTCTAGATCAATGAAAAGAGGCCCTTGAGAAGTCTTCTTGATCCTTTTGTTCCTTCTTACTTGTACCTTCTGCTCAATTTTTTCCATCTTTTCCTTTCCCTTGTTCAATGTTTTGGCAGCTTGAGAGGAGATGGCCCTTTTCCTTTTAGAGGCAGAAAACACATCTCTCCTCCCTCTGTGTTATGTGTATGTGAGAGGGGTAACAATGGCAGTTTTGAACGTGGTTTTGTCACCACTTTGATCCTTAAATTGATCAACATCTTCCGCACTTGCCTCATTTTTATTTTCTTTGTCATTTACAGGCTAATTAGTGTCAAGACAATCATGACAGCTATCATGACTTTCATGATTTTTTCCTTGACTGTCTTGTGCACTTTTCTAGCCATCCTCCTCATCTTGTTGCTTTTCTTCTTCATTTGGTTGCTCTTCTTCATCTGGCTACTCTTCTTCATCACTTGGTTCACTATTTTCAACTCTGTTTTCCTCTTCATCAACATACTCATCTTTGTGGCTACTCCCTTCTTCTTCACTGTTTTCTTTATTCTCATCATCTTCTTCTTCACAGCTTTCTTCTTGGCCATCATTATCTGTCTCAGTTTCTTCCTGACTGCTGCCATCTATTTGTTCTTCACTAGGGCTACTCTCAGCTTCTTTACTTGGTATATTAGGAGAAGAAACATGAGGTGAATTTCTTTGTGGAGAAGGCACATGGAGAGATGATGGAGGAGTGGAGGTAGATGGTTGTGAAGTGGAAGGTAAAATATATTGAATGAAGGCTCGGGGGTTTGTAAACACATCATGTGAGATGAAGGTTTCCAAAGATATTCCTTGCTGCTCTAGCTTATATAAGACAATCATTTTGATCAAGGAGTGGTGAAAAAGGCTCGTCATTTGGTGGTCATAGCTTTTCTTCTTGACAATAGAGGCCATTTTATGAATTATTTGGAAAAGGTGGTAAGGTAGGTTCTGTTAGACTCCTATACCAATAGGTGTCATATTTCATGATTGACTTGATGAGCTATGTAATATGTTCATACCTTTTCTTGTTGCAAAGGTTTTCCATATTTTAAAAAAATCAAAAAATTTAAAAAATGTAAAGAGGGTATACCCTAAAAGAAAAATCAAAGGATGAAAAAATAAAAAGGCCAAAAAAGTGAAAGAAAATGAACCCCACCAAAATAAAGGCTAAGGAAAGTGTGCAAGTCTAAATGCCACTACTTTTTGCTCTGATGTAATAAGTAAAATTGTGTTCTACTTGTATTTTATGCCACAATTCATGAATAGTCAAACAGTTTAAGCTTGGCTAGTTCATTTTTCAATTTCATGTTTTAGAGATAGAGAATAAAATCTGACCAAACTGTTTAATCTTGGCAGAAAAATAGATAGGTAGAGTGAATAAAAGGAGCTCAACAGTTTAATCTGAGCCCTTGTATGTAATAAGGTTAGAATTAGATAGATTTCCACTTGTAAAAGAAAAGTGTGATAAGGGTTTGCCAGTCTAAGTGCACCCTAATAAAGAAGAGAAAATGGTAGGGTAAAGTAAGTAGGGTAGGTAGACGATGTTGCAGAATTACATGTGATGAATAATGGCTCTAAATGTGTTAATCTTTACCTTTATCAAAAGGCAAACACTACACCGGAAGAAATTTCAAGGTACAAAGTCGCACTATTAATCTCCCTTCATTTTTCCTCAAAGATTTCACTAATTCCCCCTGAAGTATTAAGGTATTTGAAAATTAAAGGGGCTCAGAGCATTTCTCTGACTTTTGGAGGGACCGGACCCTCGGCCCAATGATTTAAGAGCCTAATTACTTAAAATCATCCATAAACCATTCATTTGATTTCATAAACTCATTTCCTAAGTGTAAATTCCTACTTTACTTAGGAAAATACATAACATCACCTAAAAAAACCCCTTTTTCATCTTTAGCCTAAGTTTGAATATATACGTGAAATGTTTTAACTTGGCGCTTTTCATTTCATAATCATATTAACTTTAACACATAGTATATAACCCCCAAATAAATTTTCACCTTTTTTCCATATTACTTAATTATATATAAATCCCCAAAGTATTATATATTCCTGCCCCGGTTAAATATAACCATAAACTCTATTTAAAAGGGATTAATAGATTTATCCAAAATTTATTAATAACCATCCCCGCCATATCAATAAGGGTTAATTAATCATCATGATTAATTAATAACTTGTATCCGCCAATCAAATCACCCCCGATGCGATTAATTTAAAATAAATTACATTGGGCCCGCTCGTTATCTTTCCATCATCTCGTCACCTCGACCACCGTTCGATCAACAAATCTCAGATCTACGGTTGATATCAATATCACTAGCCATCCTCGTCTGAATGATAAAGCGCGATGGCCAAGCGGTTTTCTGAACAGTACCGCGCCATGCGTCGTTCATCGTATGGAATCGCTCGCCCTCTGCCCAAAACCACCTTTCCCAAAAAGCGGTGTGATCATGTACCACTTACCGCCTCCCACTAATGACAAAACTTCACATCATCAAGTCAGCGCCATCTGTCCACTGTTCATTCAAAGGTTACCCGCCAATATCAACCGTTTACCTGTTTAAACACAAACACCCTAGTGTTGCTCATTTTCACCTGATTGTGCAGTAAAACACTTTGTAACCCAGTTGTGCCTCCTGAAGCCTCTGTTAACAAATTCGAGCATGGTTTACCTCCCAAAAATCATTCTAGATTCACTCCATAGACCTCTCAACATCAAATGAAACCTTTTCGACCTCCCTTGCAAACCAATGCTTTCTTAACAATTTGTTTTGTTTTACAGGTGATCAGAAGACCACATCCTTGGATAAACAGTATTAATACTAGTCATAAGACCTGTTTACTCCAAGAGTGTTATCAAATCTATTCAAACAGAGATGGAAGATAAAACATACAGTTGAAAGACAAGCAAAGGAAACAGGATATTAAACAATTTACTATTGAAACAGACAGTAAAAACCTAAACTATACATTGAAGGTAAAAGGAAACAGTAAAGAACATTCAAAGAGTTCAGGATTAAAGAGTATCAGATTGAAGACCAAGTCAAGTAAATCAGCTAGCATGAAGATAAACAGCAGGGAAGATAGTTACAAAACAGAACATACAAGTTCATGACAAAGTGAAGACAGATAAAAAATAGAGCGGTAAAAAGTAAAAAGTAAACAATAAACAGTGAAAGTAAACGTGAATATATTAAGGGTTAAAAAAATATGAAAACAATTTCACCAGCCACAATGAATTTTATCCAAAGTAAAAGTGAAAAATAGTCAAAAGAAGTTTAAGGTTAAAAGATGAAATTAAAGCAAAAATGGTACATTCTTCAGAAATTTCCCGTTTAAGTCTTAGTTTTTCAGAAACTATTGTGATCAATCCAAGATGAATTTTTAAAAATTGAAGGAGGTTTATGTTCTTAAGAGGACTATATACGAAAACCTCTCTCACTTTTCTAACAGCTATTATGGGTTTGGAAATATTAAACAATGTTGGAAAACACTTTTTGCAGAAAATTCCAGTTAAGTCATCATTTTGTAGAGAAGATTGTGGCCAATACGAAATACATCATACAAAACGGAAGGAGTTTTTGTTCCTAAGAGACCCATATACAAAAACCTATCTCACTTTTTGCACATTGATTTCAGAATCAGAGATAAATGCACATCTTTAAAGGCTATTTTTCAGACTCTGTAAAACTCTGTTTTACACATATTTGTACAGAGACTATTGTGCATAGCTGGAGAGGGATTTTTGGAAACTGAAAGAGGTTTATCTCACCAACATATTAATCCACAATAAACTCTTTCAATTTTTACATATCTATTACGGATTGAGAAATAACAAGATATAATTGGACCCCAAGTTTGCAGAATTGTTGGAGCAGAATGCACAAAGAAAGGAAGCAGTTAGTGACTTGGATGCATCATCATCAACTAAGAGTTGGATCAAATTCGAATTCTCCTCTTTGTCATCACCTATCCATAAAAAATAGTGCCAAATAGATGCATTAGTTTGAGTGTATTTTACTTAAGTTATATTTATGTGAAATAGTTGGAGAAATTTGTGAACCAATCTTGATATTTTTCAAGATATTTTAGTTTAGAATTTGTATAAATACTTCACTCTTGGAAGTATTTTGGGTGGATTTTTTAGACTCTGCTGTAACATTGACTATTTTGAATAAAGTGCTATTGGAGAAATTTTGTGTGGCTAAGCTGGATGATGAATTGAAGTGAAAGACTTTTTACAGGATTCATGTGTCAGACTACCGATCAATAAGTCATCTTTCCCTTGTGTTTTAAAGTCTTTATATCTGTTTATTATATCATTGTGTTTCATTTATGAATGACTAATGAAAAGGAATAAATCAGAAAGTACTTAAGTGTAATCTGATTTCAATCATTTTTATTCTAAATGTTTTCTTCTAAACTGGTTTTAAACAGTGAATTCTTAATTGCTCCTGTTTTTCTAGTTTAAACATTTTGGTTATTTAATAAAGAATTCTTAATTTCTCTTTGTTAATAATCACTCATTTTCCCCTCTTATGAATGTGTTGAAAGATTCTTAATTTCCTTTCATCCATTTTAAATCCATTCCATTCACTTTAAATCTGAAATTGTTCTCTGTTTGATTATCTTGCCTTGTAAAACCATCTTTTGTCTAGAAACTTAATCCAGTGAAACCATCTTTTTGACTCCATATCCCAATGGCCTGAACTACTCAATCTTGCCCTCAGCTATCGAATTCCACCACCCAAATTCAAACAAAACCCCTGAACATTATAACTAGCCTAATATCTTCTAAAAACAAAGCTAAATTATACAGAGAGAGCCCTCTCTGGGTACAGATTGGCTAGATTCTGTACCTAAAAGAATGGTTTGTGGTTACCTCGGACCCCTTTCCTCTTCCCAACAACTTCAAGGAAAATCGGAGTGATAACATAGTGGCGACCATACTGGGGACCTGAATAATTTTATTGTTACTATTGTTTACTTTATAAACTACAGACGGAGCCTGAAGTTAGCCAGGTAGCCTTTGAACTGCTTTTTCTTTGCAATTGCATAGTAAATAAATGTTGCTTCAGTCTATCTCCGGTCTAGTTTATGAACTGAACTTTGGTTTCAAATACTTGATCAGTTCCTCTTGTCAAATAAGTCTTTAAGAAAGTTTAAATCTCATATCTAAAGCCTCTCAAAGAAATCATAGAAGTTGTTTTGAAAATTCATAAAAAAACAAAATAATCATAAAATACTCAAAATTTGGTTTCCTGAAGAACTAACTTTTTCTTCAGAATTGTTTTACAGGTTTAGATCTGATCTATGATGGTGGAAAGGGATCAGACACACAAAGGTTAAAATCATCCACCTGGCGACTCCAAAATCAATTTCACTACTAAGACTCCACTGGAGGAATGAACCTGGAAGAACAATATGGAAAGATCAGGCTTTCAAATTGGATCCTAATCCAAGACATTATGTTCTTTCTCGTTAAGATTCAATATGTATTGTATTTTATATAAGGATCTGACTTGGTTGTACAAATAAAGTGGCTTTTCATTATGGCTGATTTTCAAGATGATCCAAGAATAAAACGAAGATATGCTGCCATGAGCAGAAATCACATACTTGGATTTCCACACAAATTACCAAAGGTAGATTGGGATAGCAATTTGCCCAGATTTCAAGATGAAAATATTGATAATCCTTTGTTGCATCTCATTAAATTTCACATACACTCATCAAGATTGAAGGGTGATTGGCATGAGGATTGCCTCATGAAGATATTTATGGCATCCTTAGAAGGAAAAGCAAGGGAATGGTATGAAGCTCTCAAACCTGCTAGTATATTTTTTCTAAAAGATTTTCATAATGTATTTTATGAGCATTACAAAGAAGATTTTCCATTTTTATCATTAGCTGAAAATTGTTGTGATCAAGCTGAAGATCTTATACATTACCTTAAAAATATTGATGAATATTTTGGAAATTGGTTTTCTGAAGATTTATTAGAAGAAGTCCAAAACTTTCATTCTCAAGTTAAAATTCATAATAATCAAGAGGATTTAGACAAAGATGAAATAAATCAGGAGATAAATCAAGATCCACAAAACCCCTCTGTATTAACAAATGATGTTTCATTTAATGTTTTGAATGGAGTTAAAGAAAATAATGAACCTCATGATCAACTTTTAGATAAGGGAAAAAACAATTTTCATTTCAATCTAAGAATTCAGAGATTCCCACCCCCCCTCACCGAAGAAGAAATCAATTTGCTTCTAAACATGCAACCATCCTCAAAATATTTACATAATGAAGAGATTGTTTCTACTTCTTCTAATGTTGATGAATGTAACAAAGTTTCTATCCATGAAGGAACAGAAGAACAAGTTGATGCTCATGTTATTCTACCTTCCCAAAAAGGCCCATTGCTTGATATCACGCCTATTGAACAAAACAATGATTTTCAAACAGAATGCAACCAATCTAATCAAGATATATTGGGATTGTTGGAAGAGAAATATGATGATCCAATGTTTATAATTGATGACATTCCTTATTCTGAAGATTTGCCTAAATATGATCAGTATGATGATAATTATGATAATTTCACAAAACAATCACTAGCTATTTTGAGGGATGAGATATTAGAACTTCAGCTTGATGAGGATTTTCTAAGAGCTTTCTTTCTTATTTTTAAATCAAGAAAATGTTCTCCTAAAATTAAAAAATGGATTCTTGATATAATTTCTGAAAATTTTGAAACTGAAATCAAACTTTTACATTCTCAAATTCAGTCATACAATTTCTGAAATGTGAAAGAATTCTTTGAAAATATTCCCTCTCCTAAGCAAGAGGAAATTGTACTATCTTTTGAATTGCATATTGAGGATGATTATTCTTTCAAACACATGACTGAGGAAATAGTTTCAAGGATTAATATTCAGAATAGAACTGAAAAATTAGTCATTGAAGTCCTAGAAGTAAATAACATACATCATGCTTTTATTGATCCTACATTAGATTATATGGAGAATATTTTTAGCCGAAATCTGCAAACTTATTTTATCTATGAGGATCAAATATATCAACAATTGTCATTTCACATCTTATCATTGATTATGAAGACACGTGATCAAGTTATACTTCCAATTTTGATGACAAGCAGTCAAGTTATCCATTCATTTCTACAGCTACTTGATTGGCTTCATTGGAATTTTTGTATTACCTGATTCAATAATATTTTTAGTAGATTGAGTAGGTAGATGAGTGCCAATAAGCTCAGAATTTTGAGCATTTTTTTAGTTGTCATTTTTCAGCTAGTTTTTCATTAAGTTGGTTTGAAATTTTTTATGTGTTGTTTTAGTTTGAGATCAGATTTCAGGTTGTAGAAAAAGGACTATATTCAATTCAAAATTTTCAGCTGCATCAAATGCATGTTTGAGATTGGACCAAGGCAGAAGATTTCCAACTGGGAAACAAAGTTTTAAGTGGATAGTAACTTATTGGAGTTGAAGCCCGAGGAGAAGGCCCTAAGCTTCAGAAGTATTACTGTCATACATACAATAAAGCAACAAGTATAAGAATATTCCATGGTTCAACCAAAATCATTTTGAGGCCAACTGACCCGCTGTTCTTCACTTTTCACTAGCAAAAGCCATCCCCAAGTGGAGCCAGTGTTAGACTCCTATACCAATAGGTGTCATATTTCATGATTGACTTGATGAACTATGTAATATGTTCATACATTTTCTTGTTGCAAAGGTTTTCCATATTCTTAAAAAATAAAAATAAAATTAAAAAATGTAAAGAGGGTATACCCTAAAAGAAAAATCAAAGGGTGAAAATAAAAAAAATTGGCCAAAAAAGTGAAAGAAATGAACCCCACCAAAAGAAAGGCTGAGGAAAGTGTGCAGGTCTAAATGCCACTACTTTTTTCTCTTATGTAATAAACAAATTGTGTGCAACTTGTATTCTATGCCACAATTTATGAACAGTCAAACAATTTAAGCTTGGCTAGTTCATCTTTCAATTTCATGTTTTAGAGATAGAGAATAAAATCTGACCAAACTGTTTAAACTTGGCAGATAAGTAGATAGGTAGAGTGAATAAAAGGAGCTCAACAGTTTAATCTGAGCCCTTGGATGTAATAAGGATAGAATTAGATAGATTGTCATATGTAAAAGAAAAAGTGTGATAAGGGTTTGCCAATTTAAGTGCACCCTAATAAAGAAGAAGAAAATGGTAGGGTAAAGTAGGTAGGGTAGGTAGATGATGTTGCTGAATTACATGTGATGAATAATGGCTCTAAATGTGTTAATCTTTACCTTCATCACAAGTGCAAAGGAAAACACTACACTGGAAGAAATTTCAAGCAAAAGCAAAGTCAAAATTATTAACTTCCCTTCTCATTTTTCCCTAAAGATTTCACTAATTCCCCCTGAAGTATTAAGGTCTTTGAAAATTAAAGGGGCTCAGAGCATTTCTCTAACTTTTGGAGGGACTGGACCCTCGGCCCAATGATTTAAGAGCCTAAGTACTTAGAATCATCCATAAACCATTCATTTGATTTCATAAACTCATTTCCTAAGTGTAAATTCCTACTTTACTTAGGAAAATACATAACATCACCTAAACAACCCCTTTTTCATCTTTAGCCTAAGTTTGAATATATAGGTGAAATGTTTTAACTTGGCGCTTTTCATTTCATAATCATATTAACTTTAACACATAGTATATAAATCCTAAATAAATTTTCACCTTTTTCCCGTATTATTTTAATAATTCCCAATTAATATAATATCCCGCCCGTTGGTTGAAAAATAACCATATAAATTTAATTAATTGGTTGAATTTCCAATTAAATAAACTCCGCCGTATAAAGGAATTAATTAATCCTCATGATTAATTAATAACTTGAATCCGCTAATCAAATCACCCCCGATGCGATTAATTCAAAATAAATTACATTGGGCCCGCTCGTTATCTTTCCGTCATCTCGTAACCCCGACCACCGTTCAATCAACAGATCTCAGATCTACATTTGATATCAATATCGCTAGCCATCCTCGTCCGAACGATAACGCGCGATGGCCAAGCGGTTTTCTGAACAGTACTGCGCCACGCGTCGTTCATCGTATGGAATCGCTCGCCCTCCGCCCAAAACCACTTTTCCCCAAAAGCGGTGCGATCGCGTACCGCTTACCGCCTCCCACTAACGAGAAAACTTCACATCGTCAGGTCAGCGCCATCTGTCCACTGTTCATTCAAAGCTTACCTGCCAATATCAACCGTTTACCCGTTTAAACACAAACACCCTAGTGTTGTTCATTTTCGCCTGATTGTGCAGTAAAACCCTTTGTAACCCAGCTGCACCACCTGAAGCCTCTGTTAACCAATTCGAGCATGGTTTACCTCCCAAAAATCATTCAAGATTCACTCCACATACCTCTCAACATCAAATGAAACCTTTTCGACCTCCCCTGCAAACCTATGCTTTCTTAACAATTTGTTTTGTTTTACAGGTGATCAGAAGACCACATCCTTGGATAAATAGTCTTAATACTAGTCATAAGACTTGTTTACTCCAAGAGTGTTATCAAATCTATTCAAACAGAGATGGAAGATAAAACATACAGTTGAAAGACAAGCAAAGGAAACATGATATTAAACGATTTACTGTTGAAACAGACAATAAAAACCTAAACTATACATTGAAGGTAAAAGGAAACAATAAAGAACAGTCAAAGAGTATCAGGATTAAAGAGTATCAGATTGAAGACCAAGTCAAGTAAATCATCTAGCATGAAGATAAACAACAGGGAAGACAGTTACAAAACATAACATACAAGTTCATGACAAAGTGAAGACAGATAAAAAATAGAGCGGTAAAAAGTAAAAAGTAAACAGTAAACAGTGAAAATAAACATGAATATATTAAGGGTTAAACAAAGATGAAAACACTTTCACCAGCCACAATGAAATTTATCCAAAGTAAAAGTGAAAAATAGTCAAAAGAAGTTTAAGGTTAAAAGATGAAATTAAAGCAAAAATGGTACATTCTTCATAAATTCCGTGTTTAAGTCATAGTTTTGCAGAAAATATTGTGATCAATCCAAGATGAATTTTGAAAAATTGAAGGAGGTTTATGTTCTTAAGAGGACTATCTACGAACACCTCTCTCACGTTTCTAACATCTATTATGGTTTTGGAAATATTAAACAATGTTGGAAAGCACTTTTTGCAGAAAATTCCATTTAAGTAATCATTTTGTAGAGAATATTGTGGCCAATAAGAAATACATCATACAAAATGGAAGGAGGTTTTTGTTTCTAATAGACCCTTCTAAAAATACCTATCTCACTTTTTTCACATTGATTTCAGAATCAGAGATACATGCACATCTTTAAAGGTTATTTTTCAGACTCTGTAAAACTCTGTTTTACACATATTTGTACAGAGACTATTGTGCACAACTGGAGAGGAAGTTTTGGAAACTGAAAGAGGTTTATCTCACCAAAATATTAATACACAATAACCTCTTTCAATTTTTACATATCTATTACGGATTGAGAAATAAAAATATAGCATTGGACCCCAAGTTTGCAGAATTGTTGGAGCAGAATGCACAAAGAAAGGAAGCAGTTAGTGACTTGGATGCATCATCATCAACTAAGAGTTGGATCAAATTCGAATTATCCTCTTTTTCATCACCTATCCATAAAAAATAGTGCCAAATAGATGCATTAGTTTGAGTGTATTTTACTTAAGTTCTATTTATGTAAAATAGTTGGAGAAATTTGTGAACCAATCTTGATATTTTTTCAAGATATTTTAGTTTAGAATTTGTATAAATACTTCACTCTTGGAAGTATTTTGGTGTGGATTTTTTAGACTCTGCTGTAACATTGAATATTTGGAATAAAGTGCTATTGGAGAAATTTTGTGTGGCTAAACTGGATTATTAATTGAAGCGAAAGACTTTTTACAGGATTCATGTGTCAGACTACCGATCAATAAGTCATCTTTCCCTTGTGTTTTAAAGTCTTTATATCTGTTTATTATATCATTGTGTTTCATTTCTGAATGACTAATGAAAAGGAATAAATCAGAAAGTACTTAAGTGTAATTTTATTTCAATCATTGTTATTCTAAATGTTTTCTTCTAAACTGGTTTTAAACAGTGAATTCTTAATTGCTCCTGTTTTTCTAGTTTAAACATTTTGGTTATTTAATAAAGAATTCTTAATTTCTCTTTGTTAATAATCACTCAATTTTCTCTCTTATGAATGTGTTGAAATATTCTTAATTGCCTTTCATCCATTTTAAATCCATTCCATTCACTTTAAATATGAAATTGTTCTCTGTTTGGTTATCTTGCCCTGTAAAACCATCTTTTGTCTAGAAACTTAATCCAGTGAAACCATCTTTTTGACTCCATAGTCCAATGGCCTGAACTACTCAATCTTGCCC
>CM076579.1:193358935-193684935 GCA_034641835.2 Pinus albicaulis
ATATTAGATTTAGTGTGCTAGAATCAAGATTCGGCGATTACCCAGTAAATAAAAAGAATCGACAATTTCAGCATGGTAAAGAAAGTGCTAGCTACAGATTCGATCTCTATTTGAAACTACCCCAATTACAAACATCTAAAGATAGAAATAAATAGATGCAGATTTAACGTGCATGTCAAACCATACCTTGTAGGCAGATTGTTGATGTAGCTTATGATCATCTTAAGCTTACTACCGCCCTCGAAGGCCAAGCCTGCGTTCATCTCGACAATTAGAGAATCCACCACATTCCTGAGCTTCTGCATGGGAGTCAAACACTCGTCCTCGAAGTTGCGGAGAATGGCAATCACCCATTTCAGCTTGTTCTTATTTTGAGCACGATGGCTGACAATCAATGCCACTACAGCACATGTTGTGGCCGTGCATACTACCGCATTTCCGAGTGCTACCTTGTTGTTGTTCACTTGATTTATCTATACAAATGACTCTGAAAAACCAGAATGGAGTTGTAGGCCAAAAACAAATTTCAAAAATATCAGGCCACCCTCGTGGGATTCGACCTTCGGACCATCAAAACCTCAAGTGGAAATGAGAGGTAAAAGACAAACGATAAGGGAATTGAGAGGAAAATGGGTGCGATTTGAGCACAAACGAAGAACAACCAGATGAATTTATGGTGAACAGGAGCCTTGCCACTAGGAATGATTTGGATAAATAGACGATAATGGACTTCTTATAGTATTGCCAACTGGTGTTCGCTCTTCGTATATTCCGCATCGGGGTGGCCTTATGGTCTGAAATAAATTGAGCGTTACAGAATTTCAACCATCAGAGAAGACATGTTAGGGGCGTTGGAGAATGCTAACATCACAGCATACAGAACCTATGAACCCTTTCCGCCATTACATTCCATGTTTCCACCCATGTTTGCACGTTTTCACAGCATAGTAATCACGCATAGTAAATTTTTAATGACAATTTGATAAAAAAATAATTTAAGGAGGGTTTAAAAACTTGATTTAGACATCCAAGGAGGTTATGGCTTTTTATTTCATTCATTCATTGATTTAGAATATACGGGAATCTTTCAATCTATACCATCGAATGAAAAAGATTAATTAGCAAAAATATTAAAGTAGCCAATTCCAACAGGGGGTTACGCCTATCCACGTAATTAATATAAGGAAATAACTCAACATACATACTCTAAATTAGAATTTTCTTTAAAAATAACTTAACTCCAACTAGAGCTCACTAGACCTTGACTCACTTAACCGACTTCTATGAACCAAACAAGTCAACTCTACCATACTGGAGTAATTACAATTTCTAACATGCTGCCAACCATGGAAATAACTAAACTAATATGTGAATAGCCAAACAGAGATTTGCCCAGATGCATCACCCACCATAAAGAAAAGCCTCTTTCACCAGCTAGTGCACCCATATATGACACATTAGGATGCTGTAGTCACAGCAGAAGAAGAGGATGAGACAAGCTTCAAAGGAGTCTGCGGACTTCTCCTCTTGGGATTGTTGTCAAATATGATGGTGAGTATAACAGAACTTGTAGAAAAGGTAAGAGACCCAGGTAGTCATTTTCCTTCTTCTTCACATGATAGGGATAATATATCATCAACAAGCCCTCCATTTTTCGTCTGGGGCCACTTGTTATCTGAGGTCCTGGAACAATTTTCCAACATAAAACCTTAAAACCTATCATCATTCTCAAGAGTTCAGATACCTAGATGTATCTATCTATTATGGTAGTGCTCAGAGGGATTGAGACCAGAGGTGAAATGTCTCGCTCTTAAGCACAACACGCCAGCGATCATGAGAATTCTGATGGCATGGAATTGAGCATTTATTCCCTACTCTCCTGTGCATCCTTTGTTGCCGCCTTTGACAGGAATGGCATATATTATTTCCAAGCGATTATTATATATTTATCAGTCGCTAAAGGCCGCCCTTTCGGTATAGAAAGGGTGAAGTGAGAATGAACATCCATGAAGGGACACCTAGTGGTGGGATTCGGGGCCAGTGGTGAAGGCGTATACCAAGCTCTACAATTACTCGAAAGTTATCTATAACATTAAATGCTCTGGGAGTCTACCACTACTACATGTGGGGGTGTTTTAAGACAATAGTTAAGACACCTACGCTGAATTGTCTTAATTAGAGATAAAAAGAAAATTGTGTATTGTCTTAAATATTGTCTTTTAAGCGGGTGTCTCAAATTTAATGTCTCAAAATTATGTCTGTAAACACTGCCTCAAAATTAGTGTCTCAAAGAATTGTCTCTATAAAGACAATATAGAACACATACTATATATTGTTCTATAAAGATATACGTTATTGTTCCCTCTAGAGACAATTTCATTTGTCTAGCAATTTGTCTCAGAGAGCACAATTTCATTTTTACACCTTTGTAGAGACAATAAATGATTTGCTTCTCATAGATAAATAAATTTGAGATCAAAAATGTAGCTTGTCTTCTATAGAGACTATATGTCCATAATTCAACCATTAACTTTCTAGAGACGAGTATGAAAAAAATATTTTAAAAAAAAATAAAAACAAATCATTTTAAATGTTATTTTAAGGTGGTTTCAACATTTCAAGTTTCCAAATAGTGATTTTAATTACCTTAAAATCTGCTTTTTATGGAAAGAAAAAATAAATTCCATTTTTTTTAAAAGCTAACACTACTTCATTTTAAATCTAAGTTAATAAACAATTTTCCAAAACTTAACAATTCGGGAAAGCAACCTTTGAAAATAATAAAGCATCACACTTATATTCGCTCGAAATAAATTCATGCCATTGAATTTGAATATACAAGATCCTCATAATTTGGAACTTCATTTCATGACTATTATGAGGTAAAAAGAAAAATGTACAATATTTCTCCATCTTACAAAGAGAGTTTAATCTCTCCGACATATAAATCTGAAAAATAAATTCATATCCAAAGTTGGTTAGCTCCACCATTTCAACACCTTGTATAATTGGAATTGGCTTCCTTGATAACAAAAATAAGAAAATGTATATGCATCCAAATGTGTACAATTGATTGCCCAATTTACACTTAATTCTATGTCATAAGGATGTTCTCAATACGTGAGGATTATCCACACATATTCTAGTTTTTCACATTTGGGAGAGGAAAGGAATCAGGCTTGGTCTCGACTCTTGTCCAAATCGGGGTGCCGCCGCTCCGAAGAGTCCAACACCCGCATGTAGAGTAAAGGTGCTGTCCCGAAGAGTGCCAATTCCCAATTCCCCAATGTTTAATTTAGCAAAACCGAACTCTCATCCTCCAAACTATCAAGAGTACTTTCCATTGTTCCTTGAGAATCTCCCATTTCGTTCTCACCAAGATCTTCAAACCGCACTCATCCTCCAAACAAACGTTTAAGAGTACCTTCCAATGTCTCGAAAGTTTCCATTTCTGGTTTCCTGGTCAAAGATTCTTAACCGCACAAAATACATAATCTGCCTAGTTTCTAATATGCATAAACATAAGCAACAAACTCTCAAAAAGGACAACATAAGTAAAGGAGGCCTTACATTTTTGCTCGTTAATGACTCAGATAACTCGTACCAAACATCCCTTTCAATATGGAGAAGTGTTTCTTCCTCTAATGATTCTTTGTAGCTCACGCCTAAAATATTGAAGATTAGATATCTATGTAACTTTAAGATGGGAGGGCCTTTTCATATTGAAAAAATCAATACACCAAAGGAATCGATGAACTCATTATACAAGCAAATATCTTTGCAAAATTTCCACCAAAAAAATTTATTTTACCTAAATTCCCAAGACTACAAAATCTTGCAAGGCCATGATTAAATGAATCAAAGAAACGCACAAGCATACCTTGCTTTCAACCCGTAAAATTCATCAATCGTATATTGAACTCTCGCATCCGTTAGACGCATCCGCAAAGAGAAGTGAAACCAATGTCACATGACTCGAGTGGAATTATAAAATTAGAAGTATACTTAGGTTTCCTGAAAAATTCAAATTAAAATTAGCCTAAGTCAGATTATTAAATCTAGAGATCCGTTAAAGGTCGGTATGATAAATATTAGAATGAGGCGCAGCTACTTAAGCAAATATCTTGTCAATGGCCCATCAAAAACAACCATTAAGAATATTTCCACAAAATAGAGTCCAAGTTCATAATTACTAAACCATTGATTGGGGTTTTCCTTGCTAAACAAAGTTTTAATCGTATACTTTTGCCTAGCCATTTTACAAATATACTCCAGGTTATAGGCTAAGGTGGGACTTCTAAGTTTCTTCAATTCCATCACAAGGAGGAAAAACTAGTTAAAAATATATAAACGATATTATAAGCAACCATATATTACCCAAGGCATAAACCTAACAAGAAATCTCATTTATTGTTTATTGTGTGATTTGAGGATCAGCGTAGGCACCGATGCCTTACCTTTCTTACTAGCTATGGTTTTCATTCAGATGCAAATTCTCAACACCGCATCACAGCCCCGCACATGACACAGGGAGGCAATGCATTGTACAATCATTGCCCGAAAAAATTGGTCACCTCTTTCATCAATTCCCTATATCATATAAAGTTGTCCAACTCAAAAGATTAATTTTGAATCATATTCAAACTCTTTTCAGCAGATAAAAATGGAAGCAGAGAAACCACTTCCAATTTGCATTTTTCCCAAACATTCTTGGTTTAATACCGGAGGAGACAATGGATATGGGTGACGAACGATGTCTAGCAAGGGATAGATGTGGCAGCTTGTGCAGATAATAAACGTTTTCCAAACATTATTGGTATAAACCCGGAGGAAACAATGGATATGGGTGCTGATCCACCTCTAGCAATGGATGGATGGGCGCTTATGCAAACATCGAGTATACTAAGAAGTCGGAAAGGAATTAGTTTAACTTTGAAAGGAATTAATATTCACCTCAATGGTCTCGATAATATACCTGAGAAAGCAAAGGAGATAATAACAATGAGGCAAGAGCCGCACAATAGAATTTATGGATCTATGGATGGTTCTTCCTCATCTTCTTCACCTTCTATTTCCCCAGAACACAAGTATAATGTTAATGATTGTATGGTGCCAATGAAGTGCCAGGACTTGTGCCAATGTTATATTGACAATTTATTAAGTAATTTGTACCGGCCTTCTTCAAACAGCTTCTGCCCGTGTATCCTTAATTGGAAGAACAAATATGCAAGATAAGCTATCACACGATGATGCCGCCGACTCTAGATAGTTGTAATGTTGATACAAACTGTTTCACCATAGTTAATAGATTGTTTAAGAGCCAAGTGCAGCAAGGAGACATAGTGAAGCCATCATAAGAAGACTCGAGTTTATTCAAACAACCTACATCATATAGCAATCTAACACCCATGGTTAGGCCCCTCCATCCATAAATATCTAGGAGCAGCTTCTAACTTGATTTAGTTATTAAACAAAACTAAAAATATCACTGGGCTTGTCAAACCGCTGTTCTTTTTCAAAGTTGGCTATTCCTCCAATAAAAAAGAGATGTGCCAAGCACCATGATTGGAAAGAACAAACATCCCAACAGAATACTTGACCACATTGGTCTTGCCATGGCAAAGTGCAAACACTCGCAATGAGCATCTCGCAGATTTGACACGTGGCATTGAGTGCGCATTAACCGTAGGATAATGAACAATAGAATGGCATCGCTATTTAGAAATGTCAAACACTTTTCAAATATAACAATTAGTCTCTGAGATCCGGCATCCACAAATATGAGTACATAGTTCATATATATATAAACATCCCACTCACATCCAAGCAGAATGAAATTTGTCCGGCAACAATTTACAACAAAATATCAGACTAGAACCAACAAAACATAATATTTTATGAAGTCACCGACCATAATTCCAAGTGGCAAACAATTGCAATACAAGGTGCTTCAGGGACCGTAAATAGAGTATAGAATACACGAACTTAGGTATATATACCATTCAAATTTTCGCCATCAAAGGACAAAGCCTAGACGTTCACAAGAGGTGCTAGACCAAGCAAACTTGGCGATGAACACCCCAAACCCGCAAACAAAAGGCAATCGCACTTGTTGAGATCTAGAGATAGTTATATATATATATGTGAGATCCTTGCAAGTATAGAACCCAACACAAGTTGCTCCGCGAGATAAAGAAAAAGACAAACCTCATTCTAGCACCTTTCGATTGACATGATGCCGCAAAACCATTGATGAAATAGAAAATAGGCAAAGTTAATACCAAATTGTGCTCAATCATGAACAAAGAGAGCAAAAATATAGACTCCCAAGTATTACCTCAACCAAAGCTAAACGAGATTCATTGACAAACACTTAAATTCCACCAATTAAATTAGCAATGTTAAAATTCAATTGTGACAGAGGGCACCTCTAGAGAATATATTCCATTATATTGTTTACTCCTACTTCCACCACAAGATAAAAATCACTACACCAAAGGAAACTGATGAACTCATTATACAAGCAAATATCTTTGCAAAATGACCAACAAAATTCTATTTTACCCAAATCTCAAGACTACAAAATTCAAAGGCCATGATTAAATGAATCAGGCGCCGCAGCAAGCATACCTTGCTTTCAACCCGTAAAAATTCATCAATCGGGATATTGAACCTCTCGCACCGTTGGGACGTATCCGTAAAGAGTAGTTAAACCAATGTCACATGACTGAGTGAATTATAAAATTAGAAGCATACTCAAAGCCTGGAAAAATTCAAATTAAAATTAGCCTAAGTCACTCTATTAAATCTAGAGGATCTGCTAAAGGTCACAAGTGATAAATATTAGAATGAAGTAGTCACTTAAGCAAATATCTTGACAATACCCCCATCAACAAACTGGTCAAGAATATTTCCACAAAGAGTTCAAGTTCAGTAATTACTAAACCATTGATCAGCTCTATTGTTAAACGTGCTATAATCTGCATACTTTCGCCTAGCCGCTTACAAATATACTCCAAAGTTACAGGCTAAGGTGGGACTCTAAGTTTCTTCAATTCCATCACAAGGAGGAAAATCGGTTAAAAATATATAAATCATATTATACAAACCATATATTATCCAAGTGTATAAACCTAACAAGAAATCTCATTTATTGTTTATTGTGTGATGAGGATCAACAAGAGGCACCGATGCCTTACCTTTCTCTACTAGCTATGGTTTTCATCTAGAAGTGTACCAACATCTCGTATCATTGCACCCCCGCATATTATTAATAGGAGGCAAAATGTATCAGACAATCATTGCCCGAACAAATTACGTTCCCTTTCATCAATCTCTATGGCATCATATAAAGTTGTCCAACTGTAAAAGATTAATTTGAATCATATATTCAAACTCTTTCATGATAAAAATGGAAGCTAGGAAACCACTTCCAATTTGCATTTTTCCCAAACATTCTTGGTTTAATACTCCGAGGGAGACAATGGATATGGGTGATGAACGATGTCTAGCAAGGGATGTTTGTAATGTAAAGAAGCACGATGCAATGACAAAGTAACACAAAGAAGAAAGACTAAACCTTTCATGTAGTTTGATGTTCCATCCCGTACAAAAATTAATTACATGATATAAATAAAAGTGTAGTAAATATTATTTAAATACCATAACAAAATAAGATATAACTATCTTACCCTTTGGATTATTTACAAATCAAGGGTAAGATGAATCAAAGCAGTGTATATTCCTATATTTTCACTAAGGGCAAACGATAGCGAAATAAATTTTGTATATAATATGCATTGCTATAGGGTATCATCCATACATGGTAATGCTTTCTGTGACCATACCTGTAAGATATATGCTATTATTAGTACAAAGGGCAAATAGAGCAACAGCTTTCTAGATATGAAAATCCAAGTCCATGGGTTTTCCCATAATCCATGCTAGAGCACTATAAAGGGATCTCGAAAGACAAGCGATTGATATTCAAGATCCGTTCAATAAAGACACATTACCAAGATCACCCTCTTATATGCATCATACCACAAACATGGCAATCAGGCGTAACCCATAGCCACAGCCAAGGATATATCCCGCATCGAAGGAGATGTATTAAACCTTCAAATTTCAAAATAATAAGGAAAATAAGGAAAAACATGACATCGTTGTCATGTGACAAATAAAGAAGCAACACTAACAAAGCTGTTAAGGTTACTCGTTTAATATTACACACCCCACTAACAAAAATATTTTAGCCTATAACTTTGGTACTCACAAGTTTGTTTTTTAGAGTGGTCATCACTAGCGCCAAAGATGCTCCTGGCCGCATTGCCTACTTATCGGTAACAGTATTATACCGATAAATTTCCACAGATATTTCCCATGATTCACGCACGCCCCGATCCAAATATCAATCTTAACGAACAAGTAGAATATAAATTCGCAAAATTAGTTTAACCTTTGAAAGGAATTAATATTCACCTCAATGGTCTCATAACATGGCCGAGAAAGCAGAGATAATAACAGCTAGGAGTGCGTAGCCATTAACAGAACTTATGCATCCTATGGATGGTTCTTCCTCATCTTCTTCACCTTCTCGTTTCCTGTAACACAAGTATAATGTTAATGATTGTATGGTGCACGAAGCACCAGGACTTGTGCCAATGTTATAGTTACAATTATTAAGTAATTTGTACCGGCCTCTTCAAACAGCTTGCCTATGTGTCCTTAATTGAAGAAAAAATATGCAAGATAAGTCATCAAGATGATGAGTGTCGCTGACTTAGATAGTTGTAATGTTGATACAAATTGCTTCACTATATGCCGTATTGTTTAAGAGCCAAGGGTAGCATGAGACATAGTGAAGCTATCATAAGAAGACTGGAGTTTATTCCAAACAACCTACATCATATAGCAATATAACACCCATGGTTAGCCCTCCATCAATAAATATCTAGAGAAGTTCTGGATTTGATTTAGTTATTAAACAAAAACTAAAAAAATATCACTTGCCTTGTCAAACCGTTGTTCTTTTTTCAAAGCTGGCTATTCCTCCACAAAAAAGAGATGTGCCAAGCACCTATGCAGATTGGAAAGAATTTAACCCAACGAGAATATCACCACACTGTCTTGCCATGGAAAAGTGCAAACACTCTAATGTGAGCATCTTCTTGCATTTCCACACGTGGTAACAGCAGCCCGCCAACTCGTAGGATAATGAACAATAGAATTGCATCGGTTACTTAGAAATGTCAAACATTTTCAAATATAACAATTAGTCCGATATCTCAAGCATCCACAAATATGAGTACATAGTTCATATATATATAAACATCCCACCCGTTGGTCCAGTTGTAGAATGAAATTTGTCTCGCAACAATTTACAACAAAATATCGACCGTAGAACCAAAGAAAAATACTACATAAATACTACAAATACCAAACACGACATATACCTCAGTCCTGCTATTTGTATATATTCCAAGAAAGTAATGTAACAAAATCGCAAAGAAAATGTGTATCGTTAGTTAGGTTCATTACATAAATAATCACGAAATATATGACAACTTGTATACCAAAACCTTACTATTTTGTTTCTGATTGTAAATTCAAAAATGCAAAGGCACAATGAATAATAAGTGCTCTTCAATGGGAAATGGACTCGTGATGAGCTAAGGCATTCCTAAGTCACTCTCATTAGGCTTATACAAATCAAATTATTGTAGTTACATTGTGATTCGATGGCCTAATATTCATAGAGAGCCACACAAAAGTTTTCCAACAACCAAAAATCAAATGTTATTTTGTTTTGAGATGAAATCCCACATATAAAATTCCATATACATATTCGAGCAGTTAATGCGCATGAGCACGTGTACATCGTAAAATCCCATTAATAGCTATAAAATAATATATACATTTTTTTTATATATGTGCAAGAAACATACCCTAATAAGTCACCTCACTGTTGCTGGCATTCCGTTGAAAGGAATGTAGTTTTTGTTGCAGAGTATAATTTAGTGTCACTAAATAAATCTGTTTTTCAATACTCATAAGCTGTCCAACCTGCATTTCAGCTCATGGTGCTCCTCTGCCAACGCCCGATTTGTCACCTGCACCAGTAATTGAAATATAGCCTCAAGTTTCTCTATCTCTTCATGGTCTCCCCAATCTTCAAGTTTCTCTATCTCTTCATGGTCTCCACAGTCTTCAGATCAACATGGGCATACAGAAATGGATCCAAAAAATAATCAGGAGCCTTTTGAATGGCCCTGTAGTTGAGGTGAGGTGAAATATTGAAAGCTTTTGATCAAAAGAGTCCGGTGGTTCCTCCTATTTTCTCTCCATGGACTTCTATTCCTGTCTTATCGTGAATTATCATGAACAGGTAGGCATACTTTCTCTTCATTATTGTACTTTCCCTTCATTATTGTGTACCCAGTCTTAGCCTAGTTGCTATGATTGACACGTTGCCAATCTAAATATTGTTTGTAGCAGCTGGTGCATATGAGTTTGATCTGGTTGAGTTTGGTATGTGAATAATTTGGAACTATATATATGTGTGCTCTACAGCTGCAATGCATAGAGCTGGAAAAAGAATGATTGGGTATCAAGCTCCCTTTTTTCCTGTCAAGAATATGTACTTTTATCAGTGTATGGAAATTTTGGCAGAGTTTCATGATTCTTGACTGAGAAAAACAGTTCTGTATTCTTCCTAAAGTTGAAACGGGATTCTACATAATATCTCTTTTGAAGTATATATATCGTAAATGCATTATATGCCATTTTAATGTAAATTATGTTGGGTCCTA
The DNA here is from genome assembly GCA_034641835.2 of Pinus albicaulis. Lineage (NCBI taxonomy): Eukaryota > Viridiplantae > Streptophyta > Pinopsida > Pinales > Pinaceae > Pinus > Pinus albicaulis. Next base: position 193,369,747 of record CM076579.1, read on the forward strand.
ATGTTGGAGGCTTTGAGGAATTGTCTCATACAGATTAGATCTTTAGAATCACAAACACACAACATTGCACCAGAACCCGAGGATCAGTCTGTTTCCCAAGGTTCCTCGGATCCCCTCAAGGGCAAGGAATCCAAAGCCTTGAAGAGCAGTTCTCAGGTCGCCAATAAGCGACCCAGGGATAGTACCAGTGTCCCCAAAAGGTCCAAATCCAGAAACAAATCATCAATCAAGGATGAAGAAAGGCAACAGTTTTCATTTGTATTTGGTCAAGCAGACTCATCTGAAGTAGAACCTGATATGGAAGCCATTGCCACCATGAGAGAGATGATCTACAGAGCTGCAGCATTCAGGCTTGTGAATCTGGGTATGGAGATACTGGAGAAGCCTAAACGTAAGAATGTGAGGATTTCCAGTGACCGACAAACGGTTGCAACACATCAGAGGAGGGAGAGAATCAGTGACAGGATTCGAATCCTGCAACATTTGGTTCCTGGTGGAACCAAGATGGATACCGCTACTATGCTTGATGAAGCCGTGAATTACCTCAAGTTCCTCAAGGCCCAAGTTAAAACTTTGGAGTCTCTGGGCAATAAGGTTGACAACATGCACATCAATTCCACCATGCCCACCTGCTTCATGACTTCATCCAGTAATGCCCTCAACTCCTACTCCTTTGATGCCTTGCATTCCCATATCTATCAAAATCATATCTGATCTTCACTTGCTTCATTGATAATAATCTTTTCAATGCATCAAGCTGGTATTAGGTTTATATACATGGTTAGATCAACATAGTTTTGACTACTAATTGCAGAACCGAAAGCTACAGCGTTGTATCTTATGTTGTAAGTTGAAGTCCAAGAACTCTGCATTGATAACCAACAAGAATTTAGATGATAAATAAATCCAGCGTTTTCCGGTTACTGTAAGTATTGAAGGTCAAATAATTTGGAAACCCCTTGCGCCTACTTGAAATAACAAACTCTTGATCTATGGCTGCCTTTTTTTTTTGATACTTTGTCTCTTGATATTCTTAGGAGCTTCTCACATGTTATAGGGTTGACATCATTGATCAGATTGATAAGTAAATTTACTGTACTCACCTGTTCAAATGATGGATGGCACTTAGTTTTGATATATGCTCAATAGTTTCAACTTTTAATACATGTTCAATGTTTATACCATCTCTCTATCAATGGTATTGCAGGTATGTGTTTTCAATAGCCACGACATAACCTAATTGTTAACCTGTAGAGCTAGTTTTATTAGGTAGCAAATGGAAACGACGTAAACCCTATTCACTCTAAATATTCACAGAAACACTAGCACAAAAGAAATAAGAAACTTACAAGAGACTTACAAGAGAACGAATGTTGTTTATGAGTGGTTAAAATAAAAAAAACACAGAGGGTTGAAATTAAGTAAGGTGTAAACTAATGTGTTCTTAGGGTTGTAACCATGTATTTGAGAATTGGCATGGCAACATTTGTAACCTCAGAATAAAGCAGCAGTAGTATTCTCATGTGATTTGATGGCCTAATATTCAAAGAGAGCCACACAATGTTTTCCAACAACCAAAAATCAAATGTTATTTTGTTTTGAGATGAAATCCCACATATAAAAATCCCATGGCATTGTTTATACTCCTTATGGAAAGAGCTCCTCATCTGTCGAAGCAATGTATATGAGCTCGGAAAGCTTCGTGACATTGTTGCCATTCAAAATCCGAGGTTTACTCCCCGTGCCCATCACAGTGCATGAATGTATGTTAGCGATACCTTCATGCGACTATCTATTTTGAGAATACTAAAGGACCTCTAAGAGGGGTCAACCACAACTTGACAACATCGTTTCTAAGATGTGTGGCATGCAAGGTTGCCACTCAACAATCATGCTCTCCGGCTAAATGTCTCTGAGCAAATTTTGTAGTTTAACTTCATGTTAACCTATAAATATCAACTTGACCACATTTCACGTTAACCTATAAATATCAACTTTGACCACATTTCATGTTAACCTATAAATATCAACTTGACTACATTTTTAGTTTTCTCGACCATATGTTTGCCTGCGTAAAGTTCTACCATAAAGTCCGATCATGCAGAAGTGGTGAAGTTCATCTCACAGACTCGCACACTTTATGTCGCATGCAAAATTGATCGATCCATTGATCTATCTCTTGTTCTAGAAGTTCCGAGGATGGCTGTTAATTTTAGAGTTCATCGTTCGTATATGGCATCCGAAGTCATAGTTATCCTTTGGCAAGGAACTTTGCATGGGATTATTCATCATCAAAACCATCAAACCATCCCGGGCTATTCTAAATAATGTAAATCTGGCTATTTTAGCTTTTTACGTAACCGGACGATTTTATCCGTTTTCAAATTTCCACTTCCATCTTGGAGCTATTTATCGATATCTTCTTTTTAAGCCTTTTGGTGAATACGACCAATTCTCTGGCAACTTGTTTTAACATTTAACATACTTGCCTTAGCTAATGTCGAGCTCCCATTAAATGATGTTCTAGATTTATTGTATTCTTCCACTGCCATTAAATTATTCCGTTGAGGTATAATGCTCTTCGTACGTGGTCGGGTTTGTCAAATGTAAGATATTGATATTAAATATATATTCTCAGGACAATGAAAAAATTTAGCCTCCTCGAATACTCTTACAAAGTTGACTGGCTTGTTGGTCTCGATCAATATATGGTTTACTTAATTTTATTTTAATTTTTTTTAGTCAAAAACCAAAAAGCAAGGGTTTCATAGCGACAAGTTTAACTCTTTAAGAATTAGCTTCTTTTTTATCAAATTGAAATATTTGAACAAGTGAAACAAAAGTCGTGGGACACTTATCTTTTGAGATCATTTGTATCATGGCGCCCAATTTAGCTTTTCGTGAACAAGTCTTCTCTTTGCTTGTACACTTTTTTTTTATGGAAAGAGCTCCTACCCGTCTCGGCTAAAATGGCATGAGTCGGCAAGCTTCTCGTGGACATCATAATATTCAAAATCCGAGGTTTACTCCTCGTGACTACTGTTGTGTGCATGAATGTATGTTAGCTGAACACCTCTTCATGCGACTATCTATTTTGAGAATAAATTAAAGGGACCCTCTAAGAGGGGTCAACTACAACTTGACAACATTGTTTCTAAGATGTGTGGCGTGCAAGGTTGACACTCAATAATCATGCCTTCTCGGGTTAAATGTCTGAGAAAATTTCCTTTAGTTTAACTTCATGTTAACCTATAAATATCAACTTTGACCACATTTCACGTTAACCTATAAATATCAACTTTGACCACATTTCATGTTAACCTATAAATATCAACTTTGACCACATTTTTTAGTTTCCCTTTTCGATCATATGTTTTCCGAAAGTTCTACCATAAAAGTCTGATCATGCAGAAGTGGGTGAAGTTCATCTCTGGCCGTATTCGCACACTCCTTTATGTCGCATGAAAAATTGATTGGGATCCATTGATCTATCTCTTTGGTTCTAGAAGTTCTGAGGATGGATTATTGGGCTTAGAGTCTACCGTTCCTCATATATGGCATCTCGCTAATGTTATCCTTGGCAAGGAATCCTGCAGTATGGACACCGCGTATCTCGCACCATGGAAAGCACTACCCGAGAGATTGCTATATCGAAGGCAAATATTGATTGTATTTGGAGATGTAACGACATTGTTAGAACACTCTGCTTATATCCACCGCAAGGCTGCAGTGGTTCGCTACCGCACAGGTCAGAGATCTCGTGGATGTTTCCACTGTGTTGCAAAAGGTTTCTGTATGATCACAAAGACCGTCAATGGAGTGGGATTTTTACATGACCTTCCTATGTTTTTTTTCCTTCATCTCACTATTTTAATGAAAAACCAGAACAAGTTAAAGAGCAAACAAGAGTAAAATTTCTTATAAATTTCAAACCGCTCCACCTAATAAACCGGATTTCAAACCAAAACTATTTTAAATATTTAAAACCATAATTCCAAACCAATAGACACAACACTCGGATCAGATTTAATGCAACATAACTTTAGAATCCCGTATGAGGTATAGAACATACCCCTGCACGACAGGACAACACTAATTCGATCATTTTCCAGCTTAATGCATAAATAATTTTATCATTTTTTGGTCTAGAGTGCCAAGCTAAGTCGGATTTAGAATGGAAGAGGGACAAATATCCAACGTTACAAGCCTCCGTGTCTATCACCAACACCTAAAAGAGAGAAAAAAAGGCCAAATAGGTTTAGATATCCATAACACATTTAGTCAATGTGTAAGTGGACATAGTTGTTAGAGAGAGAATACTCTCATTGCATTCAATTGGGTACCAACCTATTCAAGCAGAGTCTAAAAGCTGGCAATGAAAATAAAGACCCACATTGATTCGTGCACTGCTATAGATTTTTCCTATAGAAGAACATCAAATGATTCTTATGGTACCCGATTTGGTATGTTGGCTATTCCCGGCTTGGTTGAAAGAGGTGATGCTCATACAGTATTTGAACATTTTAATACAATATATTTTTTCAGTAAATAACCTAAAAATCCACACCATACATGATCTCATTCAAAAATTGTAAACACCTAACCATTGAGGCCACATTGGCAAAAGGAGTCATCAAAAAACAGTTTTAATGAAATGGGTAACAAAAATTCCTTCGATTTTTGATAACTGCTCCCCGGAGGGAAGAGAGTGTATGAAAAGCAAATAAAGCCATCCACGCCAGACGTTGCATAGACATAGACGAGACCAACCTTGCTTCCAAGGGGCAGTGAGAAAGGACTGTAATCAGGAAATACTCGTACCATCACTTCTATGAATCAATCAACATTTTTTTTCACTCTACAAATAGATGTTATACGGTTCGATTTGATGCTCCTTATTTCTCGTAATAGTATATTGAAAATTAAATAAATAAAAAAAGGACAAGCCCGTGTTTCTCGGACTTCCCCTTCATAGACCTCGTTTTCCGCGTTTGAATTTTGTGATGTAATCTCCACTTACAAATTTATCAAACCATCATATAATCTTGTTATTAGCTCGCATTTCTTGTCAAGTAGAAACCTTATGTAGCAAAGGTTTCCCCACTGTAGCTTTTGTTTGTCTAATAGATCAATACAATATATAACGAATATCATTTTATGCTTCGATCTATAAATGTACAAAAAAACACAAATTGGAATAAAAAAAGGTTTTGAAAACATGAAACAAATCTAAATTGCAAACCTAGCGTTATGTAGCCTCTCTTCTAAAATACAACAAAACATGCGCATTTGTCAGATAATGGTGTTAAACGAGACTAAAACAACCCACATTGCAAAGACAAGAGCTTAGGCTTACGCTAGCCTCAATAGCTAAGAGGTTGGACTCAAATTGTCCTCCTGCCCAAGGGGGATTGTTAGCCTTACAGGTAGGTTGTTTGTTCCTCCCTCAATAGCTAAGAGGTTGGACTCAAATTGTCCCCCCCAAGGGGGATACCAAAATTTTCTACTCATTGTTATATTGCCTTACTAGGGAAAGACTCATCAGCCCATTCCTCCATCAATGAGGAACTTTATAATATAGTGATGGAAGGGAGTCCATGATACTCATGGCTCCCTCATGCAAGATGTAGAGGTGAAATGCAAACATATACGTATTACATGCAAAATTCCCCATATTGCTTGAATAATATTTTATTATTTTGTTTATATATTAAAAGAATGCAAACATATAAGTATGATGTGAATTTTCAAATAAAAATATTCAAACATCAAACTTCATAATGTTAAAGTTTGTCCAAGTAGATAGATATGATTAGAGTTCATGTACAACATATTATTGCATTTACTTGCATTGGATTCTATCACACCTCGCACATGTTAAAAACATGTCCCTTCACTCCATCCTGTGGTCGCCTCTTTCAAATGAACAAAAGACAATGTTGGTACATGCTTTTAAAGGAAGAAAACCGAGCTTGATATCATACATTGGAACTTCTATAAATATACAGAATTTTACTCACAAGCATTCAATGCATTATCAATCCTAGGACTCTGTTATTCCTAGTGTTGTTATAAAGTACAGAGTATTATTTCTACATTGAGAGTTCTGCTGGCTTACTCAAAGATAATTTCAGCCTGTATTTTTTCGTATGCACATTTTTGTTCTCTGTTCTGGTGCCGCCACCACTATAACAATGAAGGGGAGTAGGTACAATGTACTTAATACCTTATCCGCCTTCACAAAATTACATATAGGCTTCAAAGTAGGTTCTGGATCTTTTTGTTTGCAGGGATTAATGGCAACAAAGACCTTTTATCCACAATGGAGTCAAGGACTTTGTAATACTATAAGCAACCAATCAGGATTTTGGGGGAAGAATGCACAAGGAACCGTGGGAGGTTATACAACAGAGATCTGCTAACCGGGGAGGGCGTTGGAGGCAAGGTCATGAATCTCATATGGCCTTTTGGCAAGAACAAGATGAGGACTTTCAAATTTGATTGGAGCAATCTCAAGTATAATATCTATCATCAAGACTAAGTCGCTACTAAGCATAATAAACTACCAACTTCATGTTATGCCAAGATCTCGTAATTTTACGAACTTCATGTTATGCTTCATAGAATCCATAATACGTAGGACTGTGAGGTTTAATGAAGTTTATTGTCTGCTCAATGCATTACACTGCTCAACAGCATTACTTCTGCATATCACAATATGATCTTAATACTCACATATATTAGACAGTTTTACAAAAATCTTATTGGAACACATCTCAAAATTTGGATGTGACATTGTTTTTGGTAGAGAAAAGCCTTTTTGAATTTTACTTTGCTGAATGCCCTACTTAATTACTTTATGAATAACCAAAATATCTATTTCCTCCAACCTAGTCTTGAAAAAGATGCAACCAATGAAAATTTAAGAGATATTTCCAACATATCCAACCTTCGTACAAGCAAGGAAAGAAAGCAGAAAAGAAACTTAAATACCTCGATCTAGGTTTTAAAATTATGGAATCTCTCCAACTTGTGAACCGTGCTTGTTGATCAAATGTTAACCCAGCTTATATAAACCCTAACTCCAAACTAAACCTTGAAGCAAATTATTATTGTACCCTTTTGCTGAAAATTTGGCGCCAAATAATATTTCCGCTCCCATGAAGGAATCACAACTTCCCATGCTTCTCCATCGCAACCCTAAAACCATGGCTGATCATGTCGTGGCCGACACGCAGATTGGCCGGTGAAGGCTGCATGGGATGTTCTAAGGTTAGTCACAGATCGTGCGCATGTGGATGGCTTCATTTGTGAGTGGAAAAGCTTCTCGAAGCTTTCAACGTATTGCACCAGGCGCCGGAGAATATATGATTAAATAAGTAGTATTTGAGAGCCAAGGTGCGCAGAGGCAAAGCTTACCGCACTCAAGACCTTAGGTTATAGCTCGAGAGTACCACCCGCCACCAATTCGCCCTACTCTCCAATTGGTTCAAATTTCACAATCAACAAATGATCGACACGCACGCCAATTCGATATTTCATGTCGACAAAGGCCGATTAAGCTCGGATCGAACAAACCTCGATTTTTCTTCGAATCAAATTTTTTGATACAGAGATATACCTAAGACTCCGATAACCATATTCAATATTAAACTAACTTTGACACGGAATATGTGTTTTGGATTTGATTGAAAGAGGGTCGATTGTAAACAACAAATATTATGTTAAAATGTTTCAATACCAACAACGACTTCGCGCCATGTCAAGTTTTATTTCAATGTTTTTAATAAAAAGGTTTAAAAGTTTAGTTAAGAGCTAATAGCAATAGAAATAAGGATTCGCCCTAGACAATGCATTTTTGGTTAGGAAAATTGATAAAGATCTGCCGTGTTATATATTTTTAAAACGTAGTTGATCCAATGGTTCAAACGATTTTAATGATTATATGGATAAATAACATTATATTTTCTAATAAAAATTATAGGTTTAATGAGTATAAGAATCTTTTTCTATATCAATTATAGGCATAATGATTGGAGCATGTAGAGCATATAAATTTTCTTTTCAATGATTACAAAATCTTTTACTACATAAATTATAAGTTTTTAAGTTTAATGATCGTACATGTTGAAAATATAAATAATATTATTTTTCTCGGGTTATGAGTTTAATAACCTGTGCATGGTATATATAATACACTATCTGGCTACAAAATAGTATGGAAATGATATTATTTTTTATTAACAAAAATGAAAGGTTTAAATTGAATATTATTTATTCAATTTCGAGGTTTTGATAATAAGAAATCAAATTTGCATTGAATCAATTTGTATCTCTAGTGTGAGTTGTTGTATCTTTATATCATGTAGGCATAAAGAAGACATGTCATGCTGGTAATATTTATAAATCCAAGCAAGTGGAAAAAATAGTAAATGCAAGCAAGTAAATTAGGAAAAAAATACAAACAAGTGGAGTAAGGCATAAGAAGATTTGCAGGTGGAGCCATAAAAGATTGGTAGGTACTATTTATAAATTCAAGGAGCAAGATGATAGAGATTTTATTCGAATTGGAATTGTTTCTTTTTTGTGAGATGGAAAAAAATTCACAACAACTAAAACTTTTGATCTTCAACACCCACTACTAAGATGTAATTTGAATAAATTAGTGATGTATGCCTGCATAACCTCCACAAAAATAAAGCTATATATATAAATTTCAATAACACAATTTACGATAAAAATATAACTTACAAAAGAATTCATAGAGCTCGTGATATAAAATTTTATTGATTCTTTTAGGGTTACTAGTTGGTATTTTAGTTTCTAGTTACTATTGTGTTTTATTTGAAGACAAAGAAAGGGAGTAAATATATGGTATTGAAAATGTACCAGCCACCCTTACAACGTTTAATACATTGGTGAGTGAGAGAAAAATATTCTTTGAAAAATGAAATGAACAATAGTTCATTTACTAAGTAATAGACACATATTAATAATATATAAGATATATATGATAAATATAAGGGAGCCATTTGTAACACCCACTCCCCAACCATTTTATGTTATGATTAGTTATTATCCTACCTACTAGAAGATTGATTACTTGGTAATTTCTTGTTGATATTATTACTATACATACAAGGTATGTGTATGTTATCTACATATACATAACTCACATGGATATGTTAGTATTCTATGGTTTATTATGCTAAAGCATTTATTAATGATTAAGCTTATGATTAGCATTAATATTGATTAAGCTTGATAATTTTTTTAACTATAGCCTTATGAATAATTTAATATTAAGTTAATTTTGGCCCTCTCATGACTCTTTTACTTTGATTAAATAACTAAAATCATTTGATTATTTATCATGTATTAATTCTTATTGTTTGGGTTTGTTGAAGTTTTGGGGAGAGAGGAGAGGAATAAAGTTGAAAGAGTTTGGATACTAAAGATTCTCTAAGGAGGCTAAGAGAGGTGTTAGCTACTTGACGATCTGAGCACATGGTTTGAAAACACTATGGGTGGAAATTAGGGCTTGGGCACAGAGGGTTAGGGAATTTGGGGAGGTTCCATAGGGCTAGGATGTTGGAAAGGTTGTTCCTAGTTGGTTGGGTCACAAATTTAGTCAGGTGGGCCATGACTCTTTGCCTCAATAGTTGCATGTACCATCGCATCGATTAATATCATGTCGCCGCCCCAGTTTCCTTCAGTATCAAGTGACATCATAATCGATGGATGTAAATTTCAGTTGTACAGCTAACACTGTCAACACTCTGGTTTTGGACCATTCCTCTATTCACCCAAGCTTGGTTCCAGACCGAGAAACCTTTGAGGTTTCCAGAGAGCCTGATTAGAGACTTCAGGTTGTGAGATGGGGCATATTTTTCCTTCCAGAGTGTTTCCCAAGAGGTGTTGGGGCTGGTGATCCATCTCCACCAGTTTTTGGCGCCCATAACTTTTCCCAACAAGTCTGGGTCTCTGAGACCAAGCCCCCCATCTTTTTTAGGTATGCAGATTTTTCTGGGTCTAGATCTGTGTCTCTTGTTGAGTTGAATGGTCTAGGAGGTAATGAGGAAGAAGAGTTTTGATTTGGCTTTATTGATGGAGGTGCCAAAGGCCTGGGAAAAATCAACAAGAATATTGTGGAAGGAAAGGGCTTCTTTGACCGAGGGAGAGCCCATAAGAAGAGTGTCATCCACATATTATTGGTGGGTTGAAGGGGGGTTAGATGGGTAGAGATTTAAACCAGGTATGCTTCCATAATAAGGTGTTTTCCTATAATGGATTTAATAAATTACAAGTAGAGCTTGTGCTAGTTGGAAGATCCATTTACAATTACAAGCATACATAACTTAACTAGTTGATTGAGAGGCAACGAGTAAACTTCTTGATCAACCCGATATGTCAAACAAGTATGGATTTATTATGAAGTGATCATCTGCCATGGTTTAGGTTGTTGTTTGTATGGATGCAATACAAACATGCTAGGGAGTGTGAGGGCCAAGTGTCAGGGAAACACAAGGGAGCACTAGTTTCAAATGCATGGAAATGGAGTATCAGCCAGTTCCAAGTGTGCTAAGAAGGGAGTGAAACGGTATTCTAGGAAGTGCCAAGGCATGTTAGAGTGCTAGGGAAGCATACAAAGATGTTCCAAGTGCCAAGGTGTGCCAATGTGTGCTAAGGAGTGTTAGGGAGTGTCAGGAAAACATAACAAAGCACTAGGTCAAAATGCATAAATGAATGAATAAGAGTGTGTGACAGGGAGCGTTAGCGAGTTCTAGGTGTCTCGAGGAGGGAGTAACATGGAATGATAGGCAGTGTTAAGTCATGTTGTAGTGTCACGACGACATGCATCCAAGATGTGCCAGGTGCCAAGGTGTGCCAACATGCGCTAGGAAGTGTTAGGGACTGTCAGGGAAACACAAGGGAGCATTTACATTGAATTGCCAACATATATGGCTAGGAGCATTTTAAAAATGTAAGGCTAATTTGACTTCATGAAGAAAAGAAACCATGCATATATGGCAAGGTTGAATTGCATCATGTGGAGTTTCCAAGAAGAGGCTCACACGCAAGGTGTGGGAATAAAGGTTTATTTTCTCTAAAATAGTATGATGCATAGAGAGGCTAAAATAAAAAAGGATAAGGTGTATAAAAATAGCAAAAGGCCCTCAAGCAAGGCATTGCTTACTAGGCTAGATTAGAGCTTTAGGCATCCTCCAATTTTGAACAGGTTTAGAGGTTTTGGGGGTTAAGGGTTTAGAGGTTTAGGGTTTTGGGGGTTAAATGGGTTAGGGTTTTAGGGGTTTAGGGGGTTAAATGGGTTAGGGGTTGGGAATTAGGGCTTAAGGGGTTAAGGGTTAGATGTTTAGGGTTTACGAGGTTAAATGGGTTTAGGGGTTTAGAGGTTTAGGGTGTTAGGGGATTTAGCAGTTAAGGATTTTAGGGGTTAGGGGTTAAGGGGTTAGATGTTTAGGTTGTTAAATGGGTTAGGGGTTTAAAGGTTTAGGGGGTTAGGGGATTTAGTAGTTAAGGATTTTAGCGGTTAGGGGTTAAAGGGGTTAGGGGTTAGGTTTTGGGGGTTAGGGTTTGGGGGTTAAATGGCTTAGGTTTTTATGGGTTTAAGGGGTTAAATGGGTTAGGGTCGGGAATTAGGGTTTAAGGGGTTAGGGGTTAAAGGTTTAGAGGTTTAGGATTTAAGGGGTTAAATGGGTTAGGGGTTTAGGGTTTAGGGGGTTAAATGGGTGAGGGGTTATAGCCATTTATTAGGTAAACAAGGCATAATATAGTTGTAGTAACAATAACTTGGTCAAGTTGTTATAGTCAAGGCAAGACTTGGTTGGGATCCCAAGTTCCAAAAAAGTAAGGGTAATTGTGAGGGCATGAGAACTAAGGAGTGTCGGTGTGTGCCAAGGAATGCAAAGGCATGCTAACACATGCTAGAAAGTGTCAATGGATGTTGAGGAGTGTTAGGGAGTGCCAGGACATTGCAAGGGAGAACTAGGTCAAAATGCATGGAAATGAACGAATAAGAGTGTGTGCCAAGTAGTGTCAATGAAATCCAAGTGTCTCAAGGATAAAGTGTGTTAGGGGAAGGCCGAAATAAGACTTGTAGGAGGTAAGCTTATGGTTACATAAAGGGTTGCGCAAAGTAGTTTCAGACAAAGGGAAACTTTGGGTTAGGCACAACATTTATTTTTCATTGACTTGGTTGGGTTCCCAAGTCGCAAAAAAAGTAAGGTTATCTATGACGGCATGAAAGCTAAGGAATACCAAGGTGTGTCAGGGAATTCCTAGAAGTACTAACACATGTTAGGTAGTTCCAAGGCATGATAGGCATGCCAAGATGTGGCAGGTGCTAGGGTGTGGCATGAATACATGCTAGGGAGTGTGAGGGCCAAGTGTCAAGGAAACACAAGGGAGCACTAGTTTAAAATTCATGGAAAATAAATCATTAAACTGGTACAAAAAAAATGATTTTATATATTCACATACAGGACAATCACAAGATATCAGCAAAATCACATACTTATCGAAATCCTCAACCAGGAATATGCTACATTGCTTCTTAATGCACTTTCAACTAGGTAGGCATCAATGACAATCATTACAATGGGTTAAGGGGATCTAAGAGAGAATTATGTAAGGAGTTCCTTCTAGGTAAAGTCCATTGGTATTACTATCATTAAAGGGGGTGGCCTACAAGGATACATTGGTAGCTACTTAGGCAAGAGCATAATTTCAACAATTTATTTCAAAATTTGTACTTGTCCTCCATGAGGTCTTAGAGATTTATAGAAGAGGAAGTTGGTTTCCTTGTTGCCCTATAATTTTGTAGAATTTCTAACTTCATATTTGGGATAGGAAATTTTAGTAATTTTAGGCATAAGTTAAGATGTTTTTATTTCTATTTTTAAGGCCTCCCATTCATTAGGAAAGTTGAGTCTTATGATTAGGATTACTTGTGGCATCCTATGTATTTTTCAAACTCCAATACACCAAGGCAAATATGTGGAGGACATTTGGGGGAAATGTGATTGTCCATCAAATGTAGATCGGATTTGGGGAACTTGTAGCTCTTTTCCTTGGACCCTACTAGTTCTTAGAAGTTAAGGATTTTAGGGGTTAGGGGTGAGGGGTTAATGGGTTAATGGTTAAGCGTTAACAATTTAGGGGTTAAGGGGTTAAGGGGTTAGGGATTTAGGTGTTAGTGGTTTAGGGGTTTAAGGGTTTAGAGGTTTAGGGTTTTGGGGGTTAAATGGGTTAGGGTTTTATGGGTTTAAGGGGTTAGATGGGTTAGGGGTTGGGAATTAGGGCTTAAGGGGTTAAGGGTTAGATGTTTAGGGTTTACGAGGTTAAATGGGTTTAGGGGTTTAGAGGTTTAGGGGGTTAGGGGATTTAGCAGTTAAGGATTTTAGGGGTTAAGGGTTAAGGGGTTAAGGGGTTAGATGTTTAGGTTGTTAAATGGGTTAAGGGTTTAAAGGTTTAGGGGGTTAGGGGATTTAGTAGTTAAGGATTTTAGCGGTTAGGGGTTAAAGGGGTTAGGGGTTAGGTTTTGGGGGTTAGGGTTTGGGGGTTAATTAATGGGTTAGGTTTTTAGGGGTTTAATGGGTTAAATGGGTTAGGGTCGGGAATTAGGGTTTAAGGTGTTAGGGGTTAAAGGTTTAGAGGTTTAGGGTTTAAGGGGTTAAATGGGTTAGGGGTTTAGGGTTTAGGGGGTTAAATGGGTGAGGGGTTATAGCCATTTATTAGGTAAACAAGGCATAATATAGTTGTAGTAACAATAACTTGGTCAAGTTGTTATAGTCAAGGCAAGACTTGGTTGGGATCCGAAGTTCCAAAAAAGTAAGGGTAATTGTGAGGGCATGAGAACTAAGGAGTGTCAGTGTGTGCCAAGGAATGAAAAGGCATGCTAACACATGCTAGAAAGTGTCAATGGATGTTGAGAAGTGTTAGGGAGTGCCAAGACATTGCAAGGGAGAACTAGGTCAAAATGCATGGAAATGAATGAATAAGAGTGTGTACGAAGTAGTGTCAATGAAATCCAAGTGTCTCAAGTATAAAGTGTGTTAGGGGAAGGCCAGAATAAGACTTGTAGGAGGTAAGCCTATGGTTACATAAAGGGTTGCACAAAGTAGTTTCAAACAAAGGGAAACTTTGGGTTGGGCACAACATTTATTTTCCAATGACTTGGTTGGGTTCCCAAGTCACAAAAAAAAGTAAGGTTATCTATGATGGCATGAAAGCTAAGGAATACCAAAGTGTGTCAGGGAATTCCTAAAAGTACTAACACATGTTAGGCAGTTCCAAGGCATGATAGGCATGCCAAGATGTGGCAGGTGCTAGGGTGTGGCATGAATACATGCTAGGGAGTGTGAGGGCCAAGTGTCAAGGAAACACAAGGGAGCACTAGTTTAAAATTCATGGAAAATAAATCATTAAACTGGTACAAAAAAAATGATTTTATATATTCACATACAGGACAGTCACAAGATATCAGCAAAATCACATACTTATCGAAATCCTCAACCTGGAATATGCTACATTGCTTCTTAATGCGCTTTCAACTAGGTAGGCATCAATGACAATCATTACAATGGGTTAAGGGGATCTAAGAGAGAATTATGTAAGGAGTTCCTTCTAGGTAAAGTCCATTGGTATTACTATCATTAAAGGGGGTGGCCTACAAGGATACATTGGTAGCTATTGATGCAAGAGCATAATTTCAACAATTTATTTCAAAATTTGTACTTGTCCTCCATGAGGTCTTAGAGATTTATAGAAGAGGAAGTTGGTTTCCTTGTTGCCGTATAATTTTGTAGAATTTCTAACTTCATATTTGGGATAGGAAATTTTAGTAATTTTAGGCATAAGTTAAGATGTTTTTATTTCTATTTTTAAGGCCTCCTAGTCATTAGGAAAGTTGAGTCTTATGATTAGGATTACTTGTGGCATCCTATGTATTTTTCAAACTCCAATACAGCAAGGCAAATATGTGGAGGACATTTGGGGGAAATGTGATTGTCCATCAAATGTAGATCGGATTTGGGGAACTTGTAGCTCTTTTCCTTGGACCCTACTAGTTCTTAGAGGATGTATTTGGAGCGGTTAGCAGATAAAAGCATAATATGCCCAAGAATATTAGCGTTGGAGCACCTATGGTTTGGGATAAAGTGTAAGGGGTTCTAGGAGTTAATGGGTTTAAGGGTTTAGGAGCAAGGGGTTAACGGTAAAGGGTAAAGGGTTAGGGCTTATGGGATTTGAAGGTTAGGGGGTTTAAGGGTTAGAGGTTAATGGATTAGTGGTTAAGGGATTTAGGGGTTAATATTAACCATCAAGGGCTTACATGTCAGGGGATTTAGGGGTTAAGTGCCTAAGGGTTATGTTATTTAGGTGTTAGAAGGTTAAGGGGTTATGGGTTAATGAGTTTAGGGGTTAGGGGTTATGGGTTAAGGGTCAAGCTTTAAGAGGATATGGGATTAGGGTTTATGGGGTTCAAGGATTCTAAGTTAGTGGTTAGGGGTTAAGGGGTTAATGGCTTTGGGTTTAAGGGATCAAGGGGTTAATTTGTTATGAGTTATGGGTATATGGATTAAGGGATTGTGGCTTCGAGGTTAAAGGGATAGGGACTTTAGTGGTTATGGGTTAAGTGTGTATGGGTTGTGATAATGTGGCCCCTAATCCCCTTGTCACAACTATTGGGGGTTCTCCTATCAATTTCTCTCATTACCTTACCTATAGGTTCCCTAGCCCCTATGCCATAAGGCCCTAAGGCTCCTTCTCATTCTCTAATGTTAGGATTGTAGATCTCAGTAAACCATGCTCGAACCTCTCACTTCTACCCATCCATGCTACCCTTATGTCCCCTCGCCCCGCTCAATACACCAAAAGACCCCCCTCCCCAAAAATTCATGAGAATTGAACATTTAGAGGCAATCATTTAACAACAACTTCACAACTACTCCATTTATAATGGTGTCTTGGAGCTATTAGATGTCATTTCATTGAGCTACAGTGATAGGTGAGAGCTATGCATAGCTCACTAAAGGTGTATCAAGAGACTATTAGTCTATTGGCTATAGAATTTGACTCTTTTTTTGTAACTTAGCGAAATGGAAAAGATGTGGAGACAAACTCCATTCTTCTTCTTTCATCGGGCCATGTAAAATAAATGAAGCAAATAGTCTTAGCCCCTTGGAGAAGGAAAGTTGAGAACAATAATTAGCATGAACAAACAAAGAATCCAATGAGTTAAGCTTAGAGGGGTATCCCTTTGTAAAAAAGCATCCATAAGCTTGTTAGAGTTAGTATGAATCTTTACTAGAGGTTGAGTAGTCTTCACATCGCCAACCACATCCAATAGAAAGGTACCAACCCCTACAATAAAAATGATGTCTCCAAATAAGGTGCAGTTAATACCAATAACATCACCTTATGAATCTATTACAATATGATTTGGAAAGTACGTTTCCATACATGTGTGAAAGAAAAAATCCATTTGGTTAGCAAAAGGAAGTCTTTTTTAAGACCTCCAGAAACCCCCTTGAAGGAGACAAGAAGGGTTTGAAACCATATAATACAAGAAGGGGTTAGAGGTTT
This sequence comes from Pinus albicaulis, assembly GCA_034641835.2. NCBI lineage: Eukaryota > Viridiplantae > Streptophyta > Pinopsida > Pinales > Pinaceae > Pinus > Pinus albicaulis. The sequence continues at coordinate 193,386,352 of CM076579.1, forward strand.
AGGGGGTTAAATGGGTTAGGGGTTAAGAGGTTTAGGGGGTTAGGGGATTTAGCAGTTAAGTATTTTAGGGGTTAGGGTTTGGGGGTTAAATGGGTTAGGGTTTTAGAGGTTTAGGGGGTTGAATGGGTTAGGGGTCGGGAATTAGGGTTTAAGGGGTTAGGGGTTAAGGGTTTAGGGGGTTAAATGGGTTAGGGGTTTAGTGTTTAGGGGGTTAAATGGGTGAGGGGTTATAGTAATTTCTTAGGAGAACAAGGCACAATCTAGTTGTAGTAACCGTAACTTGGTCAAGTTGTTATATTCAAGGCAAGACTTGGGTGGGTTCCCAAGTTCAAAAAAAGTAAGGGTAATTGTGAGGGCATGATAACTAAGGAGTGTCAATGCGTGCCAAGGAATGAAAAGGCATGCTAACACATGCCAGAAAGTGTCAATGGATGTTGAGGACTGTTAGGGAGTGCTAGGACATTGCAAGGAAGAATTAGGTCAAAATGCATGGAAATGCACGAATAAGAGTGTGTGCCAAGTAGTGTCAACGAATTCCAAGTGTCTCAAGGATAAAGTGTGTTACGAGAAGGTCAGAATAAGACTTGTAGGAGGTAAGCCTATGGTTACATAAAGGGTTGGAAAAAGTAGTTTTAGACAAAGGGAAACTTTGGGCTGGGCACAACATCGATTTTCCAATGACTTGGTTGGGTTCCCAAGTCACAAAAAAAGCAAGGTTATCTATGATGACATGAAAGCTAAGGAATACCAAGGTGTGTCAGGGAATTCCTAGAAGTACTAACACATGTTAGGCAGTTCCAAGGCATGATAGGCATGCCAAGATGTGGCAGGTGCCAGGGTGTGGCATGAACACATGCTAGGGAGTGTGAGGGCCAAGTGTCAGCGAAATGCAAAGGAGCACTAGTTTAAAATGCATGGAAATGAAGTATAAGCCAGTTCCAGGTGTGTTAAGAAGGGAGTGACACGGTATTCTAGGAAGTGCCAAGGCATGTTAGAGTGCTAGGGAAGCATACAAAGTTTTTCCAAGTGCCTAGGTGTGCCAATGCGTGCTAAGGAGTGTTAGGGAGTGCCGGGAAAACATGACAAAGGCGCACTAGGTCAAAATTCATAAATGAATGAATAAGAGTGTGTGACAGGGAGTGTTAGCGAGTTCTAGGTGTCTCGAGGAGGGAGTGACATGGTATGATAGGCAATACTAAGTCATGTTATAGTGTCAGGGCGACAATATACATCCAAGATTTTAGATATTCACATATGAGATAGTCACAAGATGTCAAAAAAATCACATACTTATCGAAATCCTCAATCAGCAATATGCTACATTGCTTCTTAATGTGCTTGCAACTAGGTAGACATCAAAGACAATCATTGCAATGGGTTAAGGGGATCTAAGAGAGAATTATGTAAGGAGTTCCTTCTAGTTGGTAAAGGACATTGGTATTACATCTATTGTTAAAGGGGGTGGCCTACAAGGATACATTGGTAGTTGTTGATGCAAGAGCATAATTTCAACAATTTATTTCAAAATTTGTATTTGTCCTCCATAAGGTCTTAGAGATTTTTGGAAGAGGAAGTTGGTTTCCTTGTTGCCCTATAATTTTGTAGAATTTCTAATTTCATGTTTGGGATAGGAAATTTTAGTAATTTTAGGCATAAATTAAGATGTTTTCTTATTTTTAAGGTCTCCTAGTCATTAGGAAAGTTGAGTCTTATGTTAGGATTACTTGTGGCATCCTATGTATTTTTAAAACTCCAATACACCAAGGAAAATATGTGGAGGACATTTGGGGGAAATGTGGTTGTCCATGAAATGTAGATCGAATTTGGGGAACTTGTAGATTTTTTTCTTGGACCCTACTAGTTCTTAGAGGTTGTATTTGGAGCAGTTAGCAGGAAAAAACATAATATGCCCAAGAATATTAGTGTTGGAGCAGTTATGGTTAAAACACGAGATTCAAAGTTCAAATCCCCTTGAGTTGCCAACCTAAAAATAATATTTTTTTTATCTATTTATTTATTAAATTTTTAGAATGTGGTTTAATGAAATAATAAAAATATAATATAAAAGAAATAAATATGACATGATTAAATTTCATGTGGTTTGAATATCGATTTTCAAAAATAAAAAATATAATTTTATCCACTATCCACTCATGATATTTCAATGCAAACTTCCCAATGCTAATGATTTTGTCTTAATTGCTAACTATCTTAAATGGGTTTTGTCTGAATTGTCATTGTCTTAAGTCGCCATTGTCTTAAATATATAGTTATGTCTTAAATATTTTTGTCTCAAAGTGCTTTTGTCTTAAATCTAAATTTTTGTCTTAAAATATTTTTGTCTCAAATTGCTTTTGTCTTAAAATATATTTGTCTCAAACTGCTTTTGTCTTAAACATAAAGTTTTGTCTTAAAATATTTTTGTCTCAAATTCGTTTTGTCTTAAATATAAAATTTTGTCTTAAAATACTTTTGTCTTAAATTTTTTTGTCTTAAATTTTTTGTCTCAAATTGTTTTTGTCTTAAATATTTTTGTCTCAAATTGTTTTTGTCTTAAATAGAAAATTTTGTCTCACACTATTTTTGTCTTAAATTTTATATTTAAGACAATTCAATTGATATTAAATTTTAATATAAAATAGCTAAAATAAAAAGTGACTTTTTTAAGACAAAAGATTTCTTTTGTCTTAAACAAATGTCTTAAAATACCCTTGGTGTAGTAGTGTGAGGCACTGAAGACCAAATAAACTTATCATCTACTTGGCAATTTTCTGTATAATCAACTATATCCCCGCATCCCATTTTTTCAAAGTTCATGGGACAATATTTTTCTTCAACAATGGCGTCCTCGGTATTGTAAATAAACTTCGTCTGTTCAATCAATTGGTGATCCTCGGAATAATGCATTTCCTGTTCATAAAACGATTCCGTTGACCTGAAAACATGAGGCCTATCATCATAAGCTTCGACTCCATTGTAATTTCTGGGCCACCCAAAGTGGGCGGTTAGAATAACTGCCAGTATGATAGTATTGCAGAAGAAGAACACAAAGAGCGTGCAGGGAGGAGTGAAAAGAGTTCTAAGCTGATGCGGCAGTGACAAATTTGTTGGCAGAAACATTAAAGAGCAAAGCTTTACAGCAACCATAGCCATGATTATAACAACCGGAAAGTCCATTACGTGTTTGGACTCCATATATTCTCTTCTGCTGCTACGAGCTCATTAATGGATTTTTTCTGCTACGATCTCCCAAGTAGAGAAATAAGAAGGGCAGTAGTCAACATACATACAGAAATTTAATAATAATAATACAGGAGTTTTAGATTTTAAAGGTAAATATGAAGCACCATGCAGTGAGCTAATTATTGTCTTATTTTTTTTTTTTGAATGATTCATGGTACTTAACTATAACATGCAAAAATATAGTAAAATATTTTCCAGACCATCAACATTATGTATTAAAATGATTAAAACTACCATTAAAATGTAAAAACCTTGCAATTTAACCGGTGCTTCAAATTTGAAATTCCTACCTGATAACGGCGTCAAAGCCTATAGTAAATGCTACCATGTTCCAGGGAAAAATTTAATCTAATTATGATCTGTTGTCTAAGCGTAGAATTATAGGTAATGGCCATTCAAAGTCTGTGGGCAACGCTATCTAGGTTCCTAGAAGAATCAAACTATACTGCGTATAATGTCTTGACGTGAAGTCTGAATCCATGGGAAACTTCCTGTGGACACCGGTGCAGTGTCGACACTTTTTGTGATTGTGAGAGAGTGTGAACAATATTGTTTTCGGCCATGTTTGAAGTCCAGTGAGAGCGCGTCTTAAGCGTTATATGAAAATTATATAGTTTTCTGCAACTACTTGGAAGATTACGGATTTCTAATTTGAGGAAATCAAAATGAAGTTAATGTTATGGTTTATCAAATCAAACACCTTCAATCAGTTGTAGAAGTTACCAAGATGTTCTCTCTTGCTGCCATCATGTAAACATGTTAACACGAACAACATAAATGATTAGAAAGAAAATCCAGCATGCATTACTTATACTCTTTAATCTGCTAAAATGCCTAATTGTATTGTCCATGAATTCTCTGAAACAAAAGAACCAAAAAAACTCAAATTTCTTTTCCACCAGAAAACTATTACTGATATCTTTAGACATCATGTATAGAGCACAACAGAAGCGCAACTTAAAAGATATGTACAGAGTAGAATCTCACAATTTCAAGCTATCACTAGTTAGAACTAAACCTATTCATATTACTAGGCTTTAGATCCTTGTGTATAATCCCATTGGCATGTAGACATTCCATTGCTTGTGTAATGTCGAGTGCAAAACTTATTGCAACATGGAGATCAATTCGAATGGGACGTAAACTCATCATGTACTTCCAAAGTGACATGCCTGGGAGCAGTTAGGTAACTATTTCCTTGATTGGATCTTTGCATGCTCCGATGAACTACAGTCACAGATACATGTTCGATTATAGCTGATTTCTTGAATCACAACTTAATTGAAAAGCACCTATAAGTCATGCAAAAGAAAATCCAAAACAAACTACCCTGACAACATAATTAACCACCCCCCTAAGCAAGAATCCTAGAAGCCAATGAAAAGGTTATGGAATGAAATAAATTATAAGAAACACAAATGAAGCTATCATATTTTTTTTTTGAACACACAAAAGCTCACATCAATGTTGGAAAGCAAACATATTTGTGAGCATATCTCAAATCAATAAATTTAAAGATCAATTTGAATTGAACCCCTAATATGTTTGGGATTCACATGAACTTCTAATTGGTAGAAGACATATTATACATACAACTGAACTTTTCCCTTTGCAACAAAGCAATGGATTATATCAAAGAAAATAAGGAAAATCAGTGAATAAAAAATAAGTACCTTAACAAGGTTCTTATGCTGTACTTTAGACATCATAGCAACTTCTCTTGCAAATTGTGTCTCCAATCTTGCTTTTTCTTCAGGAGTCTCACCCCTTTGAAGTATTTTGACAACAACACTCTCGCCCTGGTACCTATCAGGGACTAACAATGTAGGTCAGCAAAAGCCCACTCTTTAACCTAGGGTTAAAAGCTAACATATTATCAAGCTTAGTAAGTATCAAACTACCATACAATGCAGTGTCAAAGGCCTAACCAACTGTGATAACAAAACAAGCCAACTAAATAAAAGATAGAAAATTTTACAGTAAAGCAAACCTCATAAAAACGACCATAGTTAAATTTATACCCGTACCATCTCAACTAAAGCGAAAGCCATTTAAAACAACATATTTTAAACTCAACCAGACCTAAAAAAAAAATCACCACAGTACACTTCAAATCAGTATAAGCCTATCAAAAAGAGATGAACCAGAGTCAGCCCCCCTCTTAATTTGAAGTAACATTTAAGAAAGAATTGGGGCAGGTGGTTTAGAGAGTAGCTCCAAATCCTTAGGACTGCCATGCGCAAGATCATAAACAGATAAACCACACCGAGAGAAAATTTGTAAGCAACTTGGTGAAAATCTCCCAAACCATATTGAGAACGTGGCTGTGCATTAAGCATTTGAGCCTTGAGTCTTGCCAGCTCAAATCCAAAATCTAAGAGAACTTGCAGCATATTCTAAATAAGCACAAACACGCAAAATAATCCTAATAAGTTATACATTGAAGTATTTACTCTCTAAAAAAAGGGACTAAATTCTTAATCAAAATTATAAGGAGTTGAACTTATTCAAAACTCAGGCTATAGAAAATCTATTATAAGTTGGACACGAGTCTGCAAATCATCGAAGCTTATTTGATAGAGAAGGAGAAGTCTGGCAAAAATTCTGACTTAAGTTGTGTGTGCACCCATCCCTTCTAACACGCCTTTTTCCTTGCCCACCAGCAGGTTATGAGGCTTTAAGTCCCTACACACCCAGATCACCGTCGTTAGACAAAATGGAAGGCAACAGAGCATCAGCGGTATACAAAACTCTCACAAAAGAAAAATAAAGAGAACAAATAATTATCAGAACCTATGCATCATGCCACGGCCGTGGCAATAAGAAACTCCCCGGCACAGCTGGTACATGAAGCTCTGCATTTTATCCGAAATCTCGATCAATCAAACGACAACCACAGTCCAAAAAAAGCCCCGAATCACTATAAAAGAGCAAACACCAACAGATTTAAAGAGCCAAAAATCAATCTAGATTCTAAAGTCACAGTAGGACTATACAAACACCCAATGAATTAGGGTTCTTCTAAAACCCTACATTCAACTAAACTTAAACAGACCACTGCCTTCCTGCCAACAGAAATAATCTCATCTAAAAAGGGCCATATAGCCTAAATCAAACAATACAATAAATTCGTATCATTGTTCGTTCACAGCTAGAGACCCAAAATTTGTAGAGGAATTTACCTTAATCACATCAGGAGGCATTTTAGTGTGGCTGCGACGATAAGTTTCAATGTACTTCTTGAGATTAGAGTCCATGTATTCAAAAACTAAGAACAGAACGGGCTTCCCATCCTTGTTCTCAGTGTGCTTCACATCTAACAGCCTGCATAAAAGGATTTCATCACATGCATACATATACCCCCTCGAACAAACCCCCGAAACACCATTTCCAGCCTCAAGTCATACCATTTCCGCAATGCTAGATAAAACCTAGCGATCGTAATCTTTTGCCGAGAGATCTGGGCATGTGATTTGAACTCTGGTTGGCAACGCATCTTCCCCATTGCCGGAGGAGGTTTTGGGGAGGAATAAGCCTCCGTCGTCCAGCAGAAAATCCACGAATGGCTCCAGCAAGGGATGGAGATGTGATTTGAACTCTAGTTGGCAACACATCTTTCCCATCGCCGGAGGAGGTTTTGGGAAGGAATAAGCCTCTGTCGTCCAATAGAAAATCCAAGAATGGCTCCGACAAGGAATGGAGAATGGTTTTGATGGAAACCCTGTGGAAACACAAGTAACATTCTTGTATCTGGCATCAAATTATGTCTGCCTCCCTCATTTTTATTCCTTCTTACACCCGACTTGGACGGCCGAGCGACAGGTAGTAGGGCTGAGACCAGGGGGATGGTCAAATAAGGAGATCTCACCCCACCAGGTGAAGAAACAGATGACAAGCACTTAAACCGAGCTGTATTCAATCTGGGTGCATTGAATCCCCCTTGGGTAGCTAATCTCTCTACAAAATTTTCTCCACCAGTCCTCGTAGGTGGTTTATGGCCTGCCCAAAACCTCTCGTTAGCACCAATCCAACTGCAAAATTGCCTGAAATACTAAAAGGATCATTATCCTTACCACTCATGATGCTGTTGTTGCTGCCATTAAAGCCCACGGGTGATGAGGGCTTTAGGTTTTGTTCTTGGCCCTACAGGGTTTCGATCTGCGGTCCTACGAGAAGCTGAGAGAAGGCCTGGGAACTGAAGTCCTCTGCCATCATAGAGGCAATAAGCATTGTTGGCCTAGTCAAGGACCCAAATCTAGAAACCCCATATGTTATTTTCTCCGTTCTCACCATAGATTTCGCAGCAGTTTCGCATACCAGTCACCCTTTTGAGAATCAAAACCTGGAAGAAAGTTTGGACTAATTCAATATGTATCAAGGGACTAAGTCACTATGTATCAAGAAATTTAGATTAAGTTAATATTTTAATACACTAATATAAAGATGAATCATGAGAATGAAGTGGTAATATAAAGATCATGTGGTTAGTCAAAGGTCAATTATTAAAATAACTCATGTTTTTGAAGTATATAGATATTCTTTCCACTAATAAAGATGGTAAGAATTTGGTAGAAAATTTAGATATAAGTAGAGTCTACTACAATTTATGGCTTTTTCGTGGTGAAACAATATCTTTTAAAAGTTTTGTTTAGTTCATGATCAACTTAAATAGTAAAAAAAAAGAAGTAAAGTTGTAAATCAATAAGAATTTTAGCTCTTTTTATCATCATATATCAACAATTAGAAAGAAGTTTGCTATAAGATTAGGTAGTTCTTTAAAATTTATCTAGTGTCACAAAATAAGCTAATTGTTTGGTAATGATTTGGTAGAAATTTTAGGCACTGATAGAGCTCTACTATGATCCAAAGCTCATTCATAGTGGAACAGTGCTTTTACAAGTTTTGCCAAGTTCTAGGTCAATCCGTATTGTCAAAATTTCATTGTGGTTTTGGATGAATGAGAATCATGACTATCTGTGTCGTCAATTTTTTCTCACTATAGGGAAGTTTACTAGTGTATTAAATGGCTCTATGATATCACCCCTAACCTCCATATTCACAAAGTGAACATGGGTGTTTAATAAAAATGTAGTTATGATTGAGATCTTTATTATGCACCTAAACCACCTAAAAGGATAGGGCAAAAATTCCACCTTGCCAACAAGGGGGAATTAACTCGATCATAGGTCCCAACTAGACCAGCTTTCGTTTGGAATGGCTAATCCCAATGAGTTTTAAGTATTGTTATAAGGGTTAGGGAATAATGAGTTAGTGGTTAAGGGATTAGGGAATAGGGGTTTGAGGGTTAGAGGAATAGGGGCTTAGGGGTTATAGGTTTAGGGTTTAGGGGTTAGGGGAATAATGAGTTAGTGGTTAAGGGGATAGGGATTGGCGGCTTAGGGGTTAGGGGATTTAAGCGCATTTAGGGGTTAGGGGAATAATGAGTTAGTGGTTAAGGGCTTAGGGATTGGGGTTATGGGAATAATGAGTTAGTGGTTAAGGGGTTAGGGATTGGGGGGTTAGGGGTTAGGGGATTTAGGCGCATTTAGTGGTTAGAGAAATAATGAGATAATGGTTAAGGGATTAGGGATTGGGGGCTTAGGGGTTAGGGGATTTAGGCATTGTTAGGGGTTAGGTGAATAATGAGTTAGTGGTTAAGGGATTAGGGATTAGGGGCTTAGGGGTTAGGGGATTTAACAATTAAGGATTTTAGGGGTTAATGGGTTATGGATTAAGCATTAACGATTTAGGGGTTTATGGGTTAAGGGGTTAGCGGTTTAGGTGTTAGTGGTTTAGGGGTTTAAGGGTTTAGAGGTTTAGGGTTGAGGGGGTTAAATGGGTTAAGGTTTTAGGGGTTTAGGGGGTTAAATGGGTTAGGGGTTGGGAATTAGGGTTTAAGGGGTTAGGGGTTAAGGGTTTAGAGGTTTAGTGTTTAGGGGGTTAAATGGGTTAGCGTTTAGGGGTATATGGGGTTAAATGGGTTAGAGGTTGGGAATTAGGGTTTATGGGGTTAGGGGTTAAGGGTTAGGGGTTAGGGGGTTAAATGGGTTAGGGTCGATTTAGAGGTTTAGTGGGTTAGGGGATTTAGCATTTAAGGATTAGGGTTAGGGGTTAATGGGGTTAGGGTTTAGGGGGTTAAATGGGTTAGGGTTTTAGGGGTTTAGGGGGTTAAATTGGTTAAGGGTTGGGAATTAGGGTTTAAGGGGTTAGGGGTTAAGGGTTTAGAGGTTTAGGGTTTAGGGTGTTAAATGGGTTAGGGGTTTAGAGGTATATGGGGTTAGGGGATTTAGCAGTTAAGGATTTTAGTGGTCAGGGGTTAGGGTTTAGGGGGTTAAATGGGTTAGGGGTTTAGTGGTAGTGGGATTGGACAAGGATATGGGCCGATTAAGGAATCCACAGAGGCGGTAGTGAAACCCTAGCCACAAATCTCTTACATTACTATAGCTCATGGTGGTTAAAACCCAGCCAATTTAGTAATTGGCATGGATCCCAAGGCTTTTGGAGATGCCAGACAAGTAATAGAAGATGGCCGAGTATATAAATACTACCAAGAAATATTCAAGGCTTTTTGGAGATACCAGACAAGCAATAGAATATGGCCAAACCCTGACCCCATTGTCCTACCCCAACGTAGGTTTTTGGAGATGCCAGACAAGCAATAGAAGCTGGACAAAACCTAGCCCCATTGTCCTACCCTAACAACATATGTTGAAGCAGTTAAACCCTGACCCCATTATCCTTCCCCAACAACATATGTTGAAGTGAAAGCTTAATTGACTAAATGAAAACATTGCAATAAATGACACAACACTTAATCAAACTAATACATATTAGATTCCTAGGTTCAAAACCCTTGCCCTTCAATTTCTAAGTCCCTTGCTCGTCCTTGAGCTTGGTAGCCATGACCCATATTTTCCCTTTAGAAGCTGAGACACCGCGATCTTCACCGAAAATCTGTGTACCAATTCCACAATCCCAAGTTTTGTCAAACCCTTGGAGCCTTTGGAAGCCCTCACCTCGATACCCGCACAGCTAAAACCCAAACTCAAACTTCGATTTGAAGCATATCTCTGTCATACCAGTTAGACCCTCAGAACCGTGTAGGATCCAATGTGATTGTGCATTGCAAATATAAAAAACGATGGCTCCCGCAGCTTTTTTTGGCCTGTTGGTCAGCCAGGGCTTTATGAGGCACAGAAAACACACCTCTGATGTGGGAGCCAGGATTTGGGTTGTTGTAGAAGATGGAGACTTCAAAGAATACAGAAGGTGATGAATCCGAAAGAATCAAGGCCAAGGATAGGGATTATGAGTTAGGATATAACCACACCTTCACCTATGATGGGTCGGTTGCCTCAGCTAGGGTTAGCTTGCTCGCTTGCATAACATCCCTTCAATCTATTCCCATGCGCTTGCAAGTTCGCTATTTCCTTGCTCTTGCAAGTTCGAGGACCATCGGTTCGAGGGCTTCTTAATTACTGATCTTCCTGATTTCTGAAATATGTCTTCACGCGATTTTTTTGGGTATTTTTCCTCTTCTTTCATTGAAATAAAAAGCGCGGGCGTTCCAGTGGGACGTCATAGGGAGTCGATTGCAGCACGACAGTTGTATGGCATTTGATCTCGAGCGCTTATCACGACTCACGACCAGAGAGTTTAGAACACAAACAGAATAAGCACACAACAGAGTTTAAGCGACTTGCAAGCTCATAGAACACAAACATAATTTGATAAGGAGCTAAAAAGGGTACCTAATTTAAATGGATTATCTCGTGATTCCATTAGAAAACCCGCACTCGGACAATTCGTTACGAGTGTATTTTGGAAATTGACGAATGAAATTAGTGAATGGTATCTATTGTATATTTTAATTAATATTATTTTGTATTTGAGTATTTTGGAAATGTGTAGAAAGATGGTTGGAAAGTATATGATAGCAAACCCGCGATCAGACAATTCCTTACAAGTGTATTTTGGAAATTGACGAATGAAATTAGCGAATGGTATCATGTATTGTATATTTTAATTAAAAATTATTTTGTATTTGAGTATTTTGGAAATGTGTAGAAAGATGGTTGGAAAGTATATGATATTTTGGAAATGTGTAGAAAGGATTGTTGAAAGTATATGAGTAGGATTTTGACAAATATTAAAACATTACAATTAATTAATTTGTCATTTTTACAATAATAAAAGGGATATCAAATTATTTTAAAATATTTTTAGTGTTGTTAATTTTAGTTTTTATAATTTAACAAGTTATTCAAATTATAAATTATTTTAATTTTATTATAAAAATAAAAATAAAAATATTAAAATAATTATTTATTTATTTTGTTTTTTAATTTTATATTTGAAAAATAATATCAATAATAAATTTTGTATTCAATATTACAAAATAAATTATAATATATGTGGATATGGTATTTTTCAAAAATGAAAGTTCTCTTAGTTTATTTCAACAAACATTATAAGATGGCCTTAACTTTAACTATATTTTTCCCTAAGTTATTTAAGCACTTCATATTAAAAATAACAAATGTATCATTGCATGGCTTGGTTCGTGCACAAACAAAGACAATTAAACTTTCAACTATTTTCTTCCAAAATAAATTGCTTATTGTTTTAAAATTTATAAACATGCTAAATAGTGTGATTAGTTAGAAGTTTTATCCCTGGCTAAGATGAAGTTATTGTTCTCTGCTCCATAATTTTTTGTAAATTAAAATACTTCATATTCATATAAAAATAAGAGATTTACAATAGGAGGTTTACATTGATAGATTAAACATCAAATTTATATACTTCTAAAAGTACTAGCTTCTCCAATGATCACAAGATTGCAGAACCACAAAAACACTATTACAATAATAACAGAGTCTTATTTCAACAACAACTAAAGATTTGCATCAAGATTTTAGGCCCCTCATAAAATGAGACAATTCTAGACAAATAGTGCACATAAACTGAAAATGAATGTGCTTTAGTGATAGTTGCCTTGAAAATGAGAAGAAAATAGAGCTCTAAACATAGAAAAGAGTGTCCTTTGACAGAGGGAAACATTAGTAAATCATAGTCTTCCTAAGGGTCCTCTACACAAAACCACATCTTCCATCTAGCATGAAAAGAGTAACCACTTTCTCAAATGCGAACGTACTCATCCATCTCAAAACAAGCCAAGTTGAAATCATATGTTAAAACAATCTTCAATTGCCAAAATTCAAGTTGCAGGTGCACATCAAATGAGAGGAAATAGAGTATATTTTGATGCTAGCACCAAATCCCAAGGATCATGAAAACATAAACATAAACCGCCAACAAAAGACCAAGTAAGCATAATATTGACAACAATAATGGGAATCCTCCACTTCCAGAGCATGTACAGTGAGACCAAACGAAGATCCGCTCTAGATACTCTCTCCACCATCAACAAGACCATAAATATTCATACAATCTTGTACATGTGACAATAAAACATAATTTCCATGCTTAAGGAAATAATAATAAGAGTTTGTACATGATCAACTGGAGGATCAGTAAGGTCCCTGGAGACAGAGTCACTAACTAGAAAACCTTCAATGCGAGCCAATTAGGAGTCCACCCTATCGAAACAGTACTAAAGGTTGCTAAGAATTATTTTGACATCTTCAAGGGAAAAAAATAGATTATAGGTCTCAACTTGTTTATCTTGAAGTACTAGAAAAACAAAGTAGGCAGTTGTTGGTGTAAGGCCAGCGAATTGTGATAGAAAAGTTGTTTCTTTTGAGGTTTTCTAGGGTCTTGTATCCATTTCAAATCCTCGCCCATCACCTCAAAATATGAGTGATAAGGGAGACCCTCAATCTCTTTACTTTCCAACAATAAAATCTCTTTTCAAACTTCCAAAGGAGCGACATTGAAGAAGGTGGCCATTAAATCAAGAACAAGCCAGAAGAGAAATAGAGATCGATACTGGTTAGAAGTGATTCCATTGAATAATAACTACAAACCCCTATCCATTGAATCAATGTGTATAATATAGTGGTGGCTAGGGGGTAATTTCATCTATATATCTCTACAAATGTATTACGACATCATTCTTGTTGTGGGTCAAAGTATTCAGCATCGATTCTTCAAGGAGGGTTGGGTTGTCGAAAGAAAACGAAAGATTAGAGACCCCGAGGATGTATAATACCCTAATATAAAACATTATTTTAAGATCAATGCTTCAAAGCATGAGACTTTAACTAAGGATTGATGGTGATTTTAATAGCCAATAGAAATGTTTCAAACAGAATAGGTAGAGGATAGAATCTTGTAGGGTTAAGGGTCAAGTTTTAAGAGGATATGGGATTAGGGTTTATGGGTTTCAAGGATTCCATGTTAGGGGTTAAGGGGTTAGTGGCTTGGGGTTTAAGGGATCAAGGGGTTAATTTTTTATCAGTTATGAGTGTAGGGGTTAAGGGATTGTGGCTTTGGGGTTAAAGGGATATGGACTTTAGTGTTTATGGGTTAAGTTCTTATGGGTTGTGATAATGTGTCCCCTAATCCCCTGATCACAACTAATGGAGGTTGCCCTATCAATTGCTCTCATTGCCTTACTTATAGGTCCCCTAGCCCTTGTGGCATAAGGCCCTAAGGCTCCTTCTCATTCTATAATGTTAGTATTATAGATCTCAATATACCATGCCCTAACCTCTCACTTCTACCCATCCATGATACCCTTATGTCCCCTTGCCCCGTTCAATACACCAAAAGATCCCCCTCCCCCAAAATTCATGAGAATTGAACATTTGGAGGCGATCATTTAACAAAATCTTCTAAAAGTTTTATTCTAATGAATTTTTTTGGGGGGGCGGGGGTTGTCCATCAATGCCTCCAAAAGTTACATTGTCATGACCTTTCAGGGTGATTCATGGATTCTAAGTTGAGAACAACAAATACCATGAACAGACAAAGAATCCAATGAGTTGAACCCATAATGAACATTTTCATCCAAAGATTATTCCATGTTGGGCCACAACAAAACCTTTCGATAGAAATTGCATGTAGCCTACTACTACAAAGGAAATTCAAACCACAAATTTTTGTTCCACTTCTAATTTTACCCAAAATTACCTCATATTTAAAGGTATCACCATATCTTATACCAAAAAAAATTCAAAAAATAGACATCCTTTAGAGAAATAGGATCATAAAAAAAAAAAAAATGAACCATGCATATTAATGAGCCATATTTTATATATTAATATTAGGATGAACCTATTTTGTTATTGGAAAGAGAGAATATTTCATAGATACTGCTGAATCCTTATGCATTACCTGCATTCTAATGAGTTAACAGAGATGACACTAGGAGAGTGATGATATTGCGTTTTTGGAAAAGATCTTTTATCTCTTCCTCCAACACCAAGATGTTTCTTGTATGTTGCTAAAAAAATGGAAATCCCCAATGGATATCATTGCCTTCATAACTACTCCATTATACTGGTGTCTTGGGCATAAAATCAAACTCTTTTAGGCTATATCTATTAGATGTCATTTCCTTGATCTATAATGATAGGTGAGAGCTATGCATAAATCACTAAAGGTGTATCAATAGGCTATTAGTCTATTGCATATAGAATTGGACTCGTTTTATTTGTAACTTAGCGAAATGGAAAAGATGTGGAAATGGAAATGTAACTTAGAGCACTCTCTTTTTTACCTGTGTCTCGAGGCCTTGCTCGCTTCTTATCCCATTTCCCTTTATTCGTTCCATTACCTTTCCAGTCTGGTTAGTCTCAGACCTACGCTTTGATTGCTCATAACAATGCTTTAGCTTCCGGATGGCCTCCTCCAATGATCTAGGCTCATCAAACTCAATCTTGTCTTTGAATGTTATCGACAACCCATTGATGAATCGTTGAATCTTGGCCTTCTCCTCCTTGAGGTAAGGCACATATCTCAACAACTCCAGAAATCTACTAGTTTACTCCTCATCGATAATAGAGTCCATATTTAGCTCATAAAACTATTTTTCTTTGTCATCATAGTATATCTTTGATAGATATTTCTTCCTGAATAGTATCTCGAATTCACTCCAAGTCAACTCCTTATAAATATCTCTAATCTTCTTTACATCTTCACACCAAATATCTGCTTTACCTTTAAGACTGAATGTAGATATCTTGGCCTTCATGTTCTCTAAGTAATCGTGCAATCTAAAGAATTTATTCATTCCAATCAACCATGCTTTTGCATCATGTGATTTATTCATTTCCCCATCGAATGTAAGTGGCTTTTATTTCTTGAACTCATCTGGAAAATATCCCCTATCACTCCTCTTTTAAGGATTATAACGATGATGACCATGATACCTTTCAGAACCAGAACAAGAATAGTACATGTGTCCATCACCCCTCCTTTCCGGAGTATCCAAGAACCTGACATCCCTGTTCATGTCATCTCTATCTGACCTGTGCCCACTATGGGGTCTACTTCCACATGCCCCATTAGTCATATCCTTCTATCCATAGTTGATCCAAAGTGGTCCCTGACTCCGCAATTCTGACAAACTCCGAAGTTTTATTGCATTGACTTCTGCTTATTTCTCCCACACCTGCATGATTTTGTCATTATCTGCTTTGAAAATCCTTATTTCCTCCTTCAAACTCCTCAATATGTCTGCTAAGTCAAAAGTGTTCCCAACACCACGCTAATTATTTGATTCATAAGGAGAATCTTTGTAGTCTACCATCTTGTTAGTCATCTTTGATCTCTTCTTCCTGCAAGGTATATTATGTCAGTTAAACCAAATCATAAGCAAACTAGTGTACCTTAGTATAGCTCGAAGAGGATATCTCATCTACAAGACCAACCATATTAGCGCAATACACACACACATATATATAAAAATAATCATATCAACATATAAACATCTTTTCAACCACTATCCATTTATCTATGCATGACTATGTTGACCACATACCATGACTTCATGCACAACGACCATCATCTAGTCAAAGTATGCATAACAACATATAAACACTGATACACATAATCGATGCACGACTGACATAAACACAACAAATACATTCAGCAACGACACCATCAACTTTCACATGACGACACCACTACAATCGTGACCAATACCATGCATAAACAATAAGCACATAGATCACAAGTACAAGGACCTATATGCAACCAACATGTAGATACGAAAACACATTCATCCAAGTGGAACGGAAACCAGACATCACCCAAGGAGAATAGAACCATGCTATGATACTACTCTATAACACCCTCCTCCCACATATATCCAAGTTACCAGCCAACCGGGGCAAACATGTGAAGAAAAGTTACTATGATATGATTCAACTCCCTATATATCAGTTAAGGAAGTGGAACCGACGTACCACAACCAACCTAACCTTCTGCACTTGCAACAAAACCCCTAGGATCCATCCAACCCATCTAGGTGACCGGAGCCATCCAACCCATCCAAGTGACTAACCCTTGAGACAAAATGAAATTTTTCTACATCAAAGCCTTAATCTCTCCCTTGACATGGGCATGCATGCGACTTAGAACCTCCAGTCACTCCCACAACAAGGAATGCCTGCGACTAGGGACATTTCCAGGTAGTTCTGTGCCAAGGACTCCGAATTAGTAGAAAGTTTTTTTTACAATAAAAAAATTAAATACTAAAATTTTATCTAAAAAATAATTAAATTATTGTTATTTATCTCTTTGATATATTTGTTCAATAGTGAAAAGAAAACTGAGATGTGACTATAAGACATATGCAAGAATCAAAATTTTGATTTTTCATTTTGAAAGAAAAAAAATGAAGGTTTAAAATGCATATATGGAAAACAATTGAGAAAATATTTAATTTTTTTTGTCGTTATATTGTATTTAATTTCTTTCAAATTTATATCAAAGTTTTAGTTGAAGTAATTTAAAAATGTTAACATATTTAAAAAATTAAGCAATTTTAGTTCATGGAATGTAACTTATTTGAAAATCACTTTGTTATGAAGTATTATGTAAAAACATGAGATTCAAACTTAAATCCCTTTGAGTGGCCAACCAAAATATAATTTTTTTTTTAATCTATTTATTTATTATATTTTTAGAATGTGGTTTAATGGAAAAGAAAAAATCTAATATAAAAGAAATAAAATTGACATGATTACATTTCATGTGGTTTGAATATATATATATTCAAAAATAAAAAATATAATTATCCACTATCTACTTATAGAATTTAAGTGCAAACTTCCACAATACTAACGGTTTTGTCTTAATTGCCATTGTCTTAAATATAAAGTTCTATATTAAAATATTTTTGTCTCAAAGTGCTTTTGTCTTAAATATAAAGTTTTGTATTAAAATATTTTTTTCTCAAATTCCTTTTGTCTTAAATAGAAAGTTTTGTTTTAAACTATTTTTGTCTCAAACTGTTTTTGTCTAAAATATAAAGTTTTGTCTTAAAATATTTTTGTCTTAAATTGTTTTTGTCTTAAAATATTTTCGTCTCAAATTGCTTTTGTCTTAAATATAAAGTTTTGTCTCAAACTATTTTTGTCTCATACTACTTTTGTCTTAAATTTTATATTTAAGACAATTCAATTGATATTAAATTTTAATATAAAATAACTAAAATAAAAAGTGACTTTTTAAGACAAAAGATTTCTTTTGTCTTAAACAAATGTCTTAAAATGCCCTTGGTGTAGTAGTGAAACCATTCGAAGCATGATCATATTCATATACGGCAACCACATTCCTAAGTTATTTCTAAGTTTCAACTTATGGGTATCTATCATACCAGGTTGATGTAAAAACATTCCAAGCAATTATAATATTAAAATTAACAGGGATAAAATATAATGATAAATAAATTTATACAACTATGAAAAATCTAACATGAAAAAGACCCGATAAGATATTGTGAGATATGATATTGATTTGCAGCATTGAATGCCATCGTCCAGTCTTACCCGAAGGGCCAAACACTTTAAAATTATAGCAAAGCAGGTGAACAGATAAATTTATTCGTTGATATATAGATTTTGACTGTTTCGATTTGAACTTGGACGTCATAGCTGATCTATATTGCACGTCAAAGCTGCTGACGTCGAAAAATTTCGAGTAGCTATCAAGTACGTTCTGAAATGGAAAATACGTCTTAAATGACGTCAAATTCCAGGGTTACAAAAAGAACTCTAGAATTTTGTTTGTTCAATGAAATTGAAAATACGTAGTGAAATTCCAGGTCTGGTCTGGTTGGTTAAAAAGGAACTGTAGAATTTGGTTTGTTCAATGAAAGTGACAGAAAGGACAAAAGGATTCCAGGCCAGGCCTGGTGTGGGTTACAAAACAAAAAGAACTCTAGAATTTTGAAATTGAAAATACGACGTCAAATTCCAGGCCCGAAATTCCCGATAATTCTGTGTACGACAGTCATGTGAGCCCATACGATATTTAATGCACCCGTGGACCCGTGTGTATAAATTTGTTGGCAAACTATTTCCGTTGAGGAGCCCCCCGCTTCGCTTGCCAAGATGAAAGATCAAGATTCCGCTGTTTACTCATAATTCTGTTTCTGTGTGTACGACCATGTGAGCCCGGTGTCTACCGATAATTCTGTGAGTACGACTATCTGGCGTGAAACAACTCATTCACCGTTGGACCCGTGTGTATAAATTAGAAGCATTTTAGATTATATTAAATACTATTTATGAGAATATAAATTCGTAAATTTGAAGCATTTTGAATCTAAAGGAAATTAAATTTTTGTAATGTATGGAAAGCAACATAAAATATTGTCTTAAATATGTTTTATGTTGTTTAAATTTTGTTTCTCTTTTTTTTTAAGTATTTTTTGTTTAAAATTAAGTTGGAAATTTTATAAGGGTATAGTAAAAATGTTTTGAACATTAAAAAATACAATTCAAACTATATAATACTTATTGTGACTCTATATGACTCAATTATCTTCACTATGATGTCCTTTAGTATTTCACCAGTTATATATTGCACAAACAATACTTTACTCATTTTTTCCAAATAAATGTTCTAACATTTTTCCTAATCATGCACATTTGTAAGAATCATATTTGAATTATCAAATGGAAATTGTTTAGTCATCTTTCCAAGAAAATGCTCTAACATTTTTCTTAATCATGCACATTTGTAAGAATTATATCTTAATTATCATATGGAAATTGTTTGAGGCATTACAATGTGTTTTTCCTCAATCTTGTTTTGTTAATTTTGTTTTAATCTAATTTTAATTTTTATAAATGAATATATTAGTATATTATTGTAATAAAATTCAAATAATAAATTCTTTTAAAATAAAATAAAAATATCTTAATTTTTATTAAATTATAAATTATCATGCGTGACTTCCATGATGACAATGTGCACTAGGAATGATATGGTCTATCGGACTTAACTAAGATTATTTAAATTTTTATTTCTGTGATGAAACAAGAAGGGAGAGAAGCATTCTGAGGTCATTGTAGTTTTTTTGACTGAACAAGTCAAGGAGGTTGGTAGTGGGGTAATATTTTTGGAAATGAGAACGAATGTGAGTAAGGGTCGAACAATCCAAGGGAAAGTGTTTTTCATCTTCGACTCTCTTCATATCACTGAGGAGGCATATTCTTTCATCCCAATGTACCTTAGGAAAAGACCAAGGCATGGTTTCACTCTAGAGTTCGTGAGAATTAGTTCTAATCCTAGTAATATTCATTCCCTTCTTAACATTGGTTAAGAGAGAAAGGAAATTTTGGTTAGCAAACGTGGGGTTAATTACCTCCTTATAGTATCTTAACTTCCTTTTCTCCTCTAACATCTTATCACTCCACAACGTATCCTTCGATATGGAAGAAATGATGTTTTTAATATTTCCTTATTCCCCAAGATGATCTCCTCCCTTATCTCCTAATGATATGATATATAATATTGATTTGCAGCATTGAATGCCATCATCCTCCAGTCTTACCCGAAGGGCCAAAGACTTGAAAACTATAGCAAAGCTTGTAATGACCGCAGTTGAACAGATAAATTTATTCGATTCGTTGGTATATACCTAGATTTTGAGTGTTTCAATTTGAAATTGGACGTCATTTTGACGGATAGCTGATCTATATTGCACTTCAAAGCTGCTGATCATCGAAAAAGCTGAATTGAAAATACGTCTTAAATGACGTCAAATTCCAGGGTTACAAAAAGACTTCTAGAATTTTGTTTGTTTAATGAAATCTGAAAAATACGTAGTGAAATTCCAGGTCTGGTCTGGTTGGTTACAAAAAGAACTCTAGAATTCTGAAATTGAAAATACGACGTCAAATTCCAGGCCTGAAATTCCCGATAATTCTACGACAGTCATGTGAGCCCATACGATATTTAATGCACCCTGACTCTGACATGTTGACCCATGTGCATAAATTTTTTGGTAAACTATTTCCATTGAGGAGCCATCTTGCCAAGATGAAGATCCCAATGTTTACGGATAATTCTTAGTGTACGACTATGTGAGCTCGTTGGCTACCAATAATTCTTTGAGTACGACTATGTGAGCTCGCCATGAAACAACTCATTAACCATTTTTCTATATTCTTAATGTGTATATTCAAATTTACTAAATTTGAATTTGAAGTTATAAAATTTGTAATGATTTACATGATTAATTGTATTGAGAAAACTGTACTGCATTTAAATAAGATAGCGAATTAATATTCAAATAAATGAAAATTTAAATAGGTGTATATTTAATAAAGATATAATTATTAGTTTATTAACTTTCATATGATTTTAATCCTTCTAATGAGAAAGTGGATGGATTGATGGTTTATGAATCAAAAATAAATAATTATTATAAATATTTACAAGTTTATTGAATAAAAATCTTTAAGAACATTCATATATAATAACATATAATCACTAAGAGAAAATTTTGAAAAATAATACAATATATTTTTGTTCACTTATATAAAAGTATAATAATTTATTTAATAATTAAAGAATATATATCATTACATGTTTTAGTGAAATATTAAAAGAATATGGAACATTGACCACTTCATTTAAATCTATTTATGGAAGGCAAACTGAATTGAAGGTAAGCAATGTGCTATGGAGGAATATCATTAATTAAAAATTTGTATAAAAAAATTAAAATATAATAAATATTTTTTTTTAAAGCAAAACTATGTTAATTGGTAAACATATAAAACGAAAATTTGATGGACATACATATAAAATAAATATATTTAGAGAAATTTTTGTTATATATTTTCTTGCAAAATGTGCATGAATGTGGGAGTAAACAATTATCAATAGCCCTAGGTTATATAATGTTAGAGGACTCCTTTTATTGTCTAACTTTTAGTAACTCTTCCATAACATGAAAAAAAAAATACTCATATCTATAATTAGCATTGGATAACCCCTAATCGTAAATAACACATTGGATGAATCCCATTTAGATGTGCCAATGACCACATGGCACTAACAAAATTTGCCAATGTTCCACAAATGTAACTATGCATAATTTAATGGACTGGATGTAGGAAGAGGTAGTGGGGATTTTATGGTGAAGGTGTATGATGTATAGATTTTGGTTATATTTGACAATATATTTATTTGGAAAAAATCTTTATCAATTTCATAGAACTCTAAAATATAAAAAGAAAATTACATGTACTCTAAAATATAAAAACAACTCACACGTATACTTAACTGACATAAAATTTCTACATACAATATTCAAAAAAGTGTAATGTTTTTATTTCTATAAGGATATTCATCCAACACTATGTAGTATTTATCAATTTCATTATCAATTATATTTCATTCAAAGTACCAATCAATGAAGATATGTGATTTCTTAGTTTCTATTATCATGGTGGGGTTGCATTAGAGGTAAAACATAATGGTTTTAGTTATTTTTTCATTTTTTGTTTTTGGGTTAAGTATTATGCATTGGGTTTTTGTTGATCATAAGAAATATTTTTAAATTTAACAAAGTGTAAATTTAAAATATATTTTCTTTATTTTTTGAAATTTATGTTATTAACATTTATCTCGCATGAGATTGGTTGTCAATTTAGAAATTACATCATATAATTAGGTAATTGATGCATTACTTTGTTAAAAAGTTGCAATTTATTTCTTATATTAATTAACAAATTTAATATTATAATTAACATGAAAAATGACCAATAATTTTATAAGCTCTATAATAAATAAAATTTTAAAGATTAAGTTTTTTATATTTTTAAATATATATGTTTATGGTCACTAAATATGTTTACCATTCTATATTTACTTAATATAGTTATAACATTTAATATTTCAAAGAGCATCCAAAACAATCTATATATTATAAATAGCTATTTATAAATAATACATTATATTATTTCTTAATTTTTTAAATAAAGATGTAGATTAATTATAATTTTTATTATTCTAAAATAGATTAAAACCAATACTTAGTGATTAATTCTTTTAAAATATACCAATAATAAAATACTTTCACTATTTAAAAAAAAAAATTATTATGTAAACATATTGACATCATGATTATTCAATTTATCTATAAAGCAAAAAAATTTCAAATTGCTATAATAAATAATATTGTATAAATATCCTTAGCGTCAATGATAGAATCCAGTGTTTGTACAAGCTAAATATAGAAACGGTTCGATGTATAAACATAACAGTTATGTCTCAAAGTTGTGATTTCGTTCCGTATCTCATCCTTTAGGTCATAAGGAGGGTTAATATCTCGAAGTTCTTGGTTTAGGCTCATTTTTAAGTTCAAAAGTTCTTAGTTTAGTCTCATTTTCAAGTTCAGGTTTTGAGTGTAATGATTTTGAAAATTAAAATTTATTGGAATTAGAATTGAGGAATTTTAAATTAAAAAATTAAGATTTATTTTTATTTTAATAAGAAAATATTATAAAATGTATAGTTTTATTGATTTCAATATATTGAAAATTAATATTATTATTAATTTTAATAAAAAAAATATTAATAGAAATTAAAATAGAAACTGAGGATAATAACCATCTTTCTTAATTATTTAAGATAAACTTAATTAATTAATATAATAAATATATATTAATAAAAAAACTATCAAATTACATAGAAATGATTACTCGTTTTTTCTATATATCTTTCACTTAATTAGACTTACTTTCATTAAATATAAGAATATAAGAATAATATATCAGACTTAATTTCATTAAATATAAGAATACTAGTTAAGAACATATAGTTCCTTCTCAATAATTATCAATTACACCAATTTAATATATAAATAAATAAATAAAATTAAATAATAATATAAATTTTAAAAAATAATATAACACTCCAACTTATGATAAAATCCTATCCACATTGCAACAAACACCCTATAAACACATTTTTACCATTATATTCCTAGGAACTCTTTATTCAGTTAAGGCAACAATTCCGATACTCATAAGACTTGCGTATAAACATATTTCCTGGCAACAACGTCCCCATGTTCTAAAAAATCTGCCGCATACATGCAATTTCTTTTGCCACGCATGAAAAGGGATTTCTGCAACTGATTTTGTTTACACCCAACCTTTTCTCCAGCCGCATACGTCCTCCTCTTCTTCTTCATTGCAAACGTTACGTTGTTCTTTTCTCTGTTATAACATTCAACAACAGCGATACCTTTCTTGTAATAATAAAAATTAATTTCATAATCTAAAAAGATTTCATTGATATATATATAATGTGGGAGGGGGGCGGCAAATCAACATTTTCTAAACAACAGAACTAAGTGCAGAGGGGGGCGGCAAATCTGATGAAAACAAATATGCACCCAAGTTTTCTGTGACAGAGTATGGTTACCACAAGATTCACAAGTCTGCAATGTCGTAACAGTAGGATTCATGAAGTATCAACATTTTTTAAACAATAGAACTAAGTGCAGAGGGGGCGGCAAATCTGATAAAAACAAATATATGTACCCAAGTTTTCTGTGACAGAGTATGGTTACCACAAGATTCATGAAGTTTTTGTGTTGTTATGCTTACATACCAGAGATCAAAATAACGGACGCGGTCGGGAACTATACGCTACCAGACAAATAAGGACCGGGGAGCAACGCAGTCGCAGTTGCTTACAGAACCATACTCTGCCACCGCTGGATGTATGAAAACTGCTCTCAACACGGCGTCTGCAACGAAAATTCTGAAATGAAATGAAATCAAAGGCGAGAAAACCTCAAATGAACTATCTCTCCTACCCAATTCTTGTTTCAAATATTTGAGCATTGAATGAGGTTGGTGGCCGGAGTCGTGGTGGTGGCGGTTGCGGGGAGGAGAGGCGTCAGGGGAGCGGTGGTGGAGGCAGCGCTGTTCACCGTTCGCCGTTCGCCGTTCGGAAGCTGCAGAGGGGGCCCCACCATCGAGCCGGAGAACTGAAAGGTCGAGGGGACTTTGGACGGGGAGTCAGTCACATCGCTCCCGATTCGTGCTCTCGATTCGTCGAACGGGCTCATCTAGAAAAAAAAGTCGGCGGATTTCACGACGGGGCTCACATAGTCGTACTCACGAATTAATTATCCTTAGCGAGCGGACTCTTGAGGTTGGTAAGCGGGCTCTTGGCCGAAATGGATTCTTTGAAAAAAAATTATGCCTGTAGTGCACATTGGAAAGTCGAGTGCATTAAATATTGTATAGTAGCCAAAAACCGGGGGCAACACATGTTCCCCAACACATGTATTTATTAAATATTTAATAACTCATACAATGCTACATAGTTTTGTCCTTTTGTTGAACAGAGCCAAATTCTATAGTTTTTTTTTTAACTTGATTTCTGCTTAGTTCCGAACCACATAATTAATTTGGAGAGCATTCCCACACGTTGAAATGATTTTTTCTCTCACAATAAAGTATATAGACAGGTGCAGCTGCACGACATCAAATGACGTCACGGATTGCACTACATCACGAATGTGGTCAAAGATTTCAATGGTTATTGCTACCATTCAAATTTCTCCGTAATAGTACTAAGCAGTCTAGATTCATTTTAACTCTGGATCTATCAAGCGCTGAGAGGGATTAAATCTCTCGAGGTGCAAACCTCTTTTTTGAGGAAAGGTTTGCACCTCGAGAGATTTGATCCCTCTCGGCACTTAATAGATCCGGAGTTAAGATGGATCTAGCGTGGTTTCAGTGGTGTGCTACCAAGGAAAATCTATCAAAGATATGATTAATTTTATCAATAATATGTAAATATATCAAATATTAATATAATCATTTTAAATATGTTAATTTTTTCTGGGATTAACTTGGTCATTTTAATTTTAAATTTTCCTAGTTACCTTAGTTTGTTGAGATGATAAATATTGTTAATAACTTTAATGATGAAAAATGATGAAATAATTTTTTTGATGAAAAATGATGACTGGTTATATATAATCTAAATATTATGACTGGTCATATATAATCTAAAAATATGATGACTGGTTATATATAATCTAAATATTATGACTGGTTAAATATAATCTAAAAATATTATGACTGGTTATATATAATCTAAATATTATGACTGGTTATATATAATCTAAAAATATGACTCGTTATATATAATCTAAATATATTATGACTGGTTATATATAATCTAAAAATATAATCTAAATATTATCACTGGTTATATATAATCTAATATTATGACTGGTTATATAATCTAAAATGATGACTGGTTATATATAATCTAAAAATGATGAAATGATGAAAAATGATGACTGGTTATATATAATCTAAATATTCAAGTTATATAAAATTAAAAATTAGGTTAATGCTTTGGCCCAACATTAGCAAAATTAAAATTTATTATTTTTTGAGGACGTGACATACTTGACATCAGGGTCATATTAGGCTATAGATTGCACCTCTAGGCGCAATAATTAATCTCAGCCCATTAATAAGTTAAAAAAGTTATATATCATCTAAATATTGAAGTTATATAAAATTAAAGATTAGGTTAATGCTTTGGCCGACATTAGCAAAAATAAAATTTATTAGTTTTTGAGGATGTGACATACTTGACATCAGGTTCATACTGGGTTGTAGATTGTGCCTCACGGGGCAACAAGTTATCGTTGGTATTTTCAAAAGGTAAAATTTTCGTAATTTTTTTAAAATAAATTAGTTTTAAAACAAGAGTAAATATGCATCAGTATCAGAGGGATAAAAATCCTTTTTTTTACGGAGATTTGCATATTAGGAGTTGTCATAATTATAAATTTAATTAATAATTTTGTGTTTTTTAATTATTTTTATTTTTATGTAATTTGGACATATTGAAAATGTTAAATAGGACATTAAACATATCTAGGGGAAAGATGTGTAATATTGTGCAGGGATCATTATCTATTATAGTACTGATCCCCCAAGCCACCATAAATTTAGAGATATGAAAAAACTTTTAAACAAAAATATATATCATCAAGTGAAAACGTCTTTTAATTTATGTCCAAAATTTCCCAATACAAACTCTGCCCACAACTGTCCATAAATAGTATTTTAACTACCAAGAGTACAAAACATCTTGTCCAAACTATAAAACAAATAAAAATATAAATCATTCCAAAATGGTCTACTCCACAAGTACAAATTACCCACCACTTCAATCCCAATGAACTGAACTAAAGCTATATATCCCAAATGCACAATCATACCTGCACACATAAATACATGATTTATGTGAACCATAACTGTTGTGTTTATATGATTTATGTGAGCCATATTTGTTGTGTTATTCAACAATTCGTCCCACTACTTTCAATAAATTACACCCAACCCATTAAATTTACCATCAAAACCCATCAAAGCACATGGATCAACCATAACAAATTCTCAGGCATTGGATCACATGACATCTAAATTAATCCAGATCACACATATACAATTAATTGATTGCAATCCATGTCAATCCTTGCTACTAATCGAATTCAAGTGCAAAAAAATATAGAAGAAATTGCATTTGTAACATTCAAACTATTCATTTACCATCAAAACCGGTCAAAGAACATGGATCAACCATAACAAATTCTCAGCCATTGGATCACATCACATCTAAATTAATCCATATCACACATATAAAATTAATTGATTTCAATCCATGTCAATCCTTTCTACTAATCAAATTCAAGTGCAGAAAACTATAAAAGAAGTTGCATTTGTAACATTCAAACTATTCACTCGAGACATACTATCACAAAAGTATATTGAGGTATTTACAGTTTTATTCTATGTTGCACGAGTTCCGTGGGGGTAGATTACTTTTGGTATGGGGAAAGCAGTATCCGGTACGGCTAGAAGCTTTGCTCAAATTTACAGGGAAAAATTTAAGTTGGGAGGCAGCCCAAATAATATAATATATTAAAAATAAAAATAAAATAATTTAAAGGTGCAAATTAAATTCCACCCTGCGGATTCCATCTTGCATTAAAATATGTAAAAGGTGGACAATGAAACACCGCCTAAAAAATCCAAGTATCAATCCATCAACTTGACTTGCTAATAGAAATTCCTTGCCAATGAAGAAACATGTGGAACTCTAAACAAAAATAAAAGGTTATTATTACTTGATTATTATGTGATTTCATGTAACACTATATTATATTCAATTTTGAAATTCAAGTTTGAAATTTATAGAATGGGGCAGTTAACACACTACTCTTTCTCTTTAAAGCCCATCTTTGTAATTTGTTGAATCTTATCATTAAAGCTTCAAGATAGGCGAAGGTAGAGTTATTTGCAGTTGTTGAACGAGATTTGCAAAAATATATTTGTATATATTTTGTTGAAATCTTGGTAGATCTCCACATCTCTATTGCTTTATAGAGCCCATGCAGTCCAATCCCTTGACCTATCATGTATTAGTTATCGTCGAACAATTGGTACCCTCTCTGCTCCAAATTAGGTACCCAAAAAGTTGAAAATACGCTTAGAATAGGTGCTCGAAGGTGAAAATCTGTTCAAAATAAGTGCCGAAAACGTCAAAATTTGTAGTAGTGAAGCTCCCAAAAAACAACGTGCGCTGAAGCTCCCAACAATTTTGGAAAGTTTCCTACAAGCTCCCAAGCTCCCGAGTGGGGAGCGTGGGGTACGTGCTCTCCGAATGGCTAGGAGCGGTACCGGTGTTACTATAGTTTTATTCAATATTTCCTTTCCATACTAAGCAGAGTAGTTATATCTCTTCTTGTCTCAAGACTCACACTGCACACTATAGAGAAAATTTGAGACTCAATAGAATGTAATTTACGGTTACCACTGAAAGTTATTTTCATCATGTAGATGTCCCGAAATCACACACACAACATAGCCATTGTCCTTTGTCCTCTCTACATAAATTGTATAAATATAAAGTAGATATTGTAAATCTATAAATATGTAAATTGCAAAATAAAAGTTGTGAAACACTTGAAGAATTTATTGAACTAAGATTGGGGACAAATTCTTCCAGGATCACCACCTCTGAGGATATAACACTAGAAATCAATCGAGGGTGTATATCTTGGGGTTACAATAAAACTAAATTGATAGATATGTTTTTCAAAAATATTGAATTGTGTAATTGCATAGATTTAATTGTAAAATGGTATAGAGGTTGTGTAATGGATTAGGAACTAACCCAAACATATCCTTTATCGTCAATGTTCCACAACCCAGGCATGAGCCTGTATTGGCCAAACACTTAGCTTGATTGATTACTTTCTCTAAGACTTGGAAAATTGTATGAATTCAAGTGGTTGGTTGCTTCCTAGATTCACCACATGAGCCTTTCTAGATTGCCATTAAGTTTTTTTCATCATATAGATGTCCCGAAATAACACAACATAGCTATTGTCCTTTTTCCTTTGTGCATAAAATGTATAAATATAAATTAGCTACTGTAAATATGTAAATATGTGAATTGCAAAATTGACAGAGCTACTCACCTTTTCATCTAGGAAATTTGTGAAACACTTGAAGAATTCATTGAACATGAATTAGGTAGAGATGCTGTCACGATCACCACCTCTAAGGATATAATAGTTAAAATGAATCAAGGGTGTCTATAGCTTGGGGTCTCAATAAACTTGAATTGATAGAGATTCTTTGCATAAAGATTGAATTTGTTACTGCTATAGGTTGAATTGTGCAATGGTATAGAGGTTTTGTAATGGATTAGGAATTAACCTAGGCATGAGCCTTTATCCTCAATGTTCCACAACCCACGCATGAGCCTTTATTGGCCAAACACTTAGATTGATTAATTTCTTTTGTAAGACTTAGAAAGGTGTATGGATTCACGTGGTTGATTGCTTCCTAGATTCACCAAGTGAGCCTTTCTAGATTTCCATTAAGTTGTTTCCATCCTGTAGATGTCCCAAAATCACATAACATAGATATTATCCTTTGTCTTCTGTGCATAAAATTTATAAATATAAAGTAGCTTTTGTAAATTTGTAAATCTGAAAATTGAAAAATTGATAGAGCTACTCACCGTTTCATCTAGCAAATGTGTGTAACACTTGAATAAATCATTGAACGTGGATTGGGGAGAGATGCTTACATGATCACCACCTCTGAGGATATAAAACTAGAAATGAATAGAGGGTGTTTATAGCTTGGGGTTACAGTAAAATTGAATTGATAGAGTTTTTTTACATAAATATTGAATTTTGTAATGGTATAGGTGGAATTGTGCGATGGTATAGAGGTTGTGTAATGGATTAGGAATTAACCTAAGGATGAGATTTTATCCTCAATGTTCTATAACCCAAGAATGAGCCATTATTTCCCAAACACTTATCCTGATTGATTCCTTTCTATAAGACTTGGAAAAGTGTATGGATTCAACAGGTTGCTTGCTTCCTAGATTCACCAAGTGAACCTTTCTAGATTGTCATTAGACAAAGAAGATTAGTGCAAGAGTCTAATGATTATTGCTAAATATCCAATATAAAACAAATGCTTTTGTGTGATTATTGGTTGCCTTATCTTGTCCCCATTCAATTTTTTTGTTTTGAAAATGATCCTCCTACACCTACCATTAATTGTTTTTCCTTTGAGACCCCATCTAAAAACATAAAAAAAAAATTCTATGAGAGAACTACTAACCTTATAACACCTCATCTTTCACCTCTAGATGAATTTTCCAATTCTACCACTATCTAAGTTTTGAGTTGATGATTCTAGGCTAAGAGGCAGGTAGGAAATTGTAGGCCCAACAACGTTTTAGTCTTAGGAATCACATCAGTTTAATGCCCAACCCAACATAGATTTATGATGTTTTTAAACCTTAATATTTTATATAGCATGAAACAAAACCATTCCCACAATAGGAGAATCACCAACAATTAGAAAACAATTGATCTAGTTTTATGTTTGTAAAGTTAATGTTCATGGACATGAGGCACGCAATTTTTAAAGGAAATTAACAGCTTAATAAAACCTTTAATAAGGCAAGCCTAGAGCTTCTTATTGAATTTCTAAATGACATTAGCAAGGCAAGCCTGCAACTTCCTTCATTCTTTTGGATTGTTATCTATAAGAATAAAAATATTGGAAAACTAAGAACCATTCCCAAAATACGAGAATCACTAACCATTAAAAAACAAGTGCTTGATTGAGTTTTATGTTGGTATAGTTAGTGTTCATGGACATGAGGCTGAAAAATTTAAGTCATAAAACAATTTATAAAAAAAAAATAGGCTAGATCAATATCTTAATGAGAAAATGAACCACGTTTCACTTGTTATATTTGAAATTCCTCCAACATCTACGTCATTTTATTATAACACAAAATTTTTTATCCAAAACATGTGTTGATATAATTGAATATATAAAACCAATTCTGGGTCAATTTCAACACATTGGCAGTAATTTTCCAAGTGAAAATACAAGCATGGTATTTTAAGTGGAAAAAAAAAATTATCAAAAAAAAAATTATCGATATACTTGAATACATACAACAAAATCCTCCTATAGATTTTGTTTTTCAAGGATACTGTAAAAAAATGAATATGTATGAAAATTTGTTATGTTGCTACTATTATTTATTGTGAATTGTCTCTAATATAATCTATGTTATTGAAAAATATTTATAAAATTTGCTAGAAATTATGAATAAACTAACATGTTTTTAATTTCCTGTAGGAAAGAAAAAATACTAATAGTCTCTGTAGGAAATCATAATTTTAATTATTTTTTACTAAATGCATGCAATAAATGTGTAGGTAGATTCATCTATGGGAAGAGTTATTTATGTTTTTCGTACAAGGGGTACTAACTATGATGCCCTTCATCAGATGAGGACATGATAGGTGATGTGAATGTCAACAATGCTCCTAAAAATGTTTTTGAGGATGACCATGTGACAGAAGTTGATGTTGTCACACCATCAACCACATAGCCACCTTAACTACAATCCAAGGGGCAAGTTAAACTAAGAAGATCAACGTTATAAGAGGTTGGAAAAAATAATACATGTTAGCTTCAATTGACGACGTAGAGTTTAATGGACATTCTGTTCGGGAATATGAAAAAAAACATGGTATTCCTCCCTCATCAATACATTATTGGATAAATGGGCTCACTCATACAAAACGTAGAGGGCCTCTTATAGTTATGACTAAAGAGGAGGAGGTTGAGGTGGTTAAGTGGTGTAAGGGGATGGACCAATTGGGACATGGGATAGAGTTGATACAAATCAAATCCACATTTTCTTAGATATGTCAGGGGAGTCCAAATCCATTTAAAGATGGGTTTCCTGGTAAATCATGGTGGTTTGGGTTTAAAAAAAAGCATCCATACCTTGTATTGTGTACAACTGGGGGACTTGACAGAGATAGAGCTTTAAATCTACAACCTACAATTGTGTCTAAGTTCTATTACACCCTTTCTAGTGCATGCAATAAGTATTATTATGTTGCAGACCATCTATGGAATTGTGAAAAAATTGGTTTACAGGCAGGAAGGAATTGTGGCATGTGGGTAATTTCTAAGAGAGGGAGTCGAAATGTGCCAAAGATTTTTCCTAAGAGCAGGGAGTGTATAACTATTCTATGTTGTGTCAATGCAATTAGTGCTTCAATCCTAGTCTTTTATCTATTCAAAGGAAAAAATAAATGAAAAATTATACACAAAATTGTGTACCAGGTGCATGCATGGCTGCTCATCCCCATGCACAAATGACTAACGAACTTCTTTTAAATTGTCTTTATCACTTTTTTGCGTCTATTCCAAGTGGTGTCTCACCTAAGAACATACACCTATTGATTTTAAATGGTCATGGAAGCCACATTGTTGTGCAAACAATTGAGGAGACAAATAATTTGGGCATCAAACTATTAACATTGCATGCTCATACTACTAACAAATTGAAACCCCTTGATTTCAGTATGTTTCGCCCTTTCAAGAACTATTTTAGGTCAGAGTGAGTTGCATGGATGACAAATAATGCATGGGTTGAAGTGAAAAGGTTTGAGTTAGCAAACCTTGGAAGTATAGCCTTTAAAAGGGCTCTCACACCATCAAATATCAAGGTAGGCTTAGGAGGACTAGAATATGGCCACTGAAATATGATTCTTTTATGCATGATATTTATTATTGTCGATAGTTTCATGTAAATGATCAAGAATAAGGGCATGTCCTAAAAAATGTTGAAATGGAAGAAGTGGATGAACAGGAAGATGTAGTTGCAGCTGATAATATAATTTCCATATCTCAAGGACACCTATATAGTGATGATGATGAACATGTATGTGAAACATAATACCATCATGAACCAATTGACAGTAATATGGAGGTTGTTCTACCAACTGAAGCACATGGAACTTAAGCTGTTGATATTCTTAATGACTTTGTTGATCATGCAACTGGAAATGATAATGTGGTTGAAAAATACATTGATGATATTGCACTAGGAAGCAACAATGATCAATTTACATTTCCTAGACAAGTAAACCCACCATAATAGTTGGCAGAATCCATGATGAATATAGAAAAACATGGTGTATCAAGAACCAATGAATAAAGCATGAACATGCCTTCACAAATAACATAATTGAACAATGAAAATTTTCATTTTTTTGTGGACAATAGATCAATGGAAAAATTTAGTGCACATAATGAGGAATAATATGAAGAGAAAAATATAGTTCAATTATTTTCCCCAGATATTGAAAGGAAAGTGTCAACCAATGACATGAAATTGGCAAGGAATGAGTAGTTACTTGGTCGGTTCCTAAAGCTACCACTAAATATAGTGTCAATGAAAAAAAAATGGAACACCAAGTAGTATTCATTTGGGTATAAGTTCATAGTTACTCACCTAAGAATAATATATAGCCCTATTAGTTGAGTTTGAATAAAAGAAACTTGACATTCAAGAATTAAAACAAAAAAGAAGAAGGATTTATCCAAGGAAAAGAAGGCACCAAGGATTATTGCAACACAAATTCCAGCAAAGGAAAGGCTTGAAAGAGAGAAAGTAAGGCAAGGTAAGGACCATAAATGTAATATTCCAAAATGGGGAAGTAGCAATATATGAACAAAAAACTAGAAATAGCAGTGTAAATCAACACATCAACAATGGAGACCAATATGGAGCCATAACATTATGTATAAGAACAGTAAATAAATACAAAATAGTGAGGCATAAATCATATGAAATGGGGAAACAAGCTTCCCATAAACAATCACTCCCAAATATGAGCTGCTGCTATAATACAAAATGTCAGAGAGCTGCTACAACGCAGTCATATTAAGCATAGCTATAGCTATATATCATACAATGATTTAAAAATACTGATATAGGCCACAATAGATACTGCACATACAGATTTGGGCACTATATCAGCTTTCCAAGACAACCCAAGAGGGTTTCTGGAAAATGCACACAATGTGCCAATGTAAGTTGCAACCCTAGGGATGAAGGTATGCTACAACAACAGAAATGAGATGATATGGCTGAAGCTGATGTAGAAACCTACATCTCTTATTCAATATATCCTTCAGATGAAATAATGGCTCCTCCACTGAAGAAATCACCTCTCGAAACAACCACTGCAACAACCCCTGCAACTCCTCCCTAAAATAACGCAGATCTAGACTAAAACTACGTTGTAGGGGATAAAAATCCTTGGAATGGTGCCAAATATGTCAATAAATCCCAAGGGGATTCTTTATAGGTCTTCCAAGGGAAGGAAACCTTCCTCCACTAGAAAACTAGCTCTAAAGACACCCAATATAATCCTCCACTGTTGCACCCTGCAACACATCACAACTCTAAGCAGAAACTGCACTGATGAAGAAATTTGTAGCTTGGCCAAATTCTGGAATGTGGAAATGTAGTGCAATACTCTTCCAAGAGGCCTCTCAAGGAAAGAGGTGGGATTCCCGCTTAGGAACACCCTGTGTTGAACAACACTGCAATCTTAGCTAAACAACTGAAGAGAGGAACAAATCTAAATAGACCATATACAAAATAATAATCCAAACATAACCTCATATGGCTGCCATCCTCTTCCTTATATAATTTATGAGCTTCCTCACCCTTAGCCCCACTCAATTAGGTCACTACCTCCATGCAATGAATCCCCCTCTGAAACTGTGATGTCCCACCATGAATGCCACTCCTCCATAACAACGCTATTTGATTTGGTCAAAGTTGACCCAGTCTTCATGCTCCAACCCCTTTTCACACCTAAGGGTATTCAATCCATATTTTATATGACCTTCATTCACACTAGGAGTGTCTTTTATTCCTACTAAGGAGATTTATGGGTCTGCATACCCTCTTATTCCTCTATCTAAGAGAAAACTAAAAATTTAATATTCCAATTAGTTGTGTGCTAATTTAGGAATATTACAGTCCTCCCCTCCCAAATGTTGCTTGTCCTCAAGCAACTGTAAGGATATAACTGGAGTGCCTATCCTCTTCCTCTTGTAGCACCCTCATATAATAAGTTCCTCCAATGAAAAATATGATGTCTCATCAATAAGTCTCCAAGTTTCTCCTCCCAAGTGTATAAGTATGCCTTTGGTAAAGAATCCAAATGGCTCACGTCATGAACAAGTGGATTATCCATGGAAGCAACTATATGTGGTCTAGAGGCCTTCTTGAGGCATGGAATCTAAAATATATTGGGAACTATCATTCCCATGTGAAGCCTCCATCCCCAAGCTATCATCCAAAAAACGTGAGTCACCCTCCAACATGGAAACTCATGAAAAATCTCCTCCACCTTTGGCTCCTGCAATGTACATGGGCTTCATAACTAAACAAACTAGACCAAATGGCCTACCCCATGTTGTCTCTCTCTCCACTTATGGAAAGTGTAGAATTTCCGTTGATATTGGGTTGCAATAATGTTTCCCTCCAGATACAAAAGGACAACTGGATCTCCAAAGACCTCTCCTCTAATTTCATGAGCCCAAACCAATCCATACAAAGTGAATGGCACATCATCACCATGTCGTATCCAATTCATAAAAATGTTGAAGGTTATGTGCAAGTTTGGATGGTACCAATGGTTTCTCCAGTGGATACAACGCAATATTACCAACTGTTGTTGTAGAACTATTAGTATCAAGTGATTTGGCAGATTGGTAAACCAAATGACAGGGTAACATCAGAACAATATTTGGAGTCCTAGGACCTAGCCTTCCTGGACTCAGAGAGGGCTCTCTCTACTGGGTGCAAAGGATGTGTTCTTTTTGCTTTAGGGTTTTTATTTTAGGCTAGTTGTTAAGTATAGGGTTTTGTTGATTGTTTTGGTTGGGTGAGATGGACTGGTAGAATAGGTGGAGTGAGAGGTCTTCAAATCATTGGGCTATGGAGTCAATAAAAGATAAGGGTGTCTAAATAATGAATCAGAGTGCAGTGCAAGGCCAATCTAGCAAGGTTAATGGATCCTTTAAGGTTATGAGTGAAGTGGGATGGACATCAAGTTTGTGAATAAGGCAGGGCAAAGGGAAAACAAGAATCCTTTGTCAAATACCTACAACAAGGAGGTCTTAAAAACTGATAAGAAAAAGATATAACTCATGAGGTAGGGAAAACCATTGAGCTCAATGAACCATACTTAAACTGATAAATATCCAAGATAAACATTCCAGTGAAACGTAGAAAGCATACGAGCTTATCTAACATTAGTAAATTCACCTTCATAATTAGAAAACATTTAAGATCAAAAATAACTTAATCTATGAAGAGGGAACTCCTAAACATCATAAATCAAGCTACAAATAACTCTGAAACAAGTTGGTAGGCATGGACAAAGGGCAATATCAAACGAGACCTCTTTGACTTAACCTAGCAAACAATATTCCAAAGAGATGTTTCATGACAGAGTTTGGACAACTTCAAATAAGTAGGGTATACTGTGAAACATACTTGTAAACTATCATACTAAGCCATACATGAAACAAAACAAGTTTAGGTGGACCTAAGGAGCAGTCAATAATTCCTTAAGCTGACCAAACAGAGGAAAACATCAAGGTAATAGAAGGCAGGAGGAATAAGGTGCTTACAAGAGCATTTCTCAACCTATACTTTTTTGTTCTATCACAATAAATAAGAATGAAACATATGATAACAAGAAAACATAAACAAATTAAGCATACATCACCATTAACCAAGCTTAGGGATCCTGCAAACAAGCTTCACCATCATCAATCCAAGCAAGGCATTCATAGACTCCACAACACCAATTTCTTCTCCAAGCTCATAAAAACCATATATTGCTCTCAAAGCTCATCAAATGCTAACATTTACAACGAAGCCCTCATGCTCGATTTATCTTATCAAGAGAGGGAAAAAAAACCCTAAATAAGGTAGGAAAATGTCAAATTCACCCATAAATGTCATTTGTGGCCAAGAGACCATGCAAGGCCCAAGGCACAAAATTTATCATGAAATAAATGAAAAAATAACTTCTAGCACCTAATTCTAGAGTGATTTGGTTTAAAAAATAATAAAATAAGATTTTACAATAAATGAGTGTGTTTTGTTGACTTTTGGCCAAAACACACTTAGACAGTCCATTTGCGCATCACCACTTCAGTATAAAATAGGGTGTTTTGTGACCAAGTTTTGGACCACTTCTCGATGTCGGATTTGGCTCCGTGATGGCTCGTTGGAAATCCTGATGAGTCTACCTTCGAAAAATACTTTTTTTTCCTAATCCAGCTCCTGTAGCCTAGTCAAAAAGTCAAAAATCACCAGACTAAGCGCCAAGCCCAAAACAGTGGCAGAAAGGTGAAAAAAGAGAGGTGTTTTGACCTTTTGAGGGGTGAAACTTGCTCCAATTCTTCTTAAATTTGGTGAGAATGATGTGCAAGCTGAGAGGAATCCAAAAATTTCAAGTTATTCTCCTGAAGATGCTCCATGTGTTAGCGTAGCGCTAGTGGCGTTGCGCTAATGAGCCTTAAAATATCAAAAAACAAAAAGTGTGCCAAATCCTCTCAAAATTGGTGGAGGCCTTGCTTAAGGTGTCTTGGTCAACTGTTGAGAAGCCTCAGCTAAAACTCCAAGGCTGTAATGCTCTTTTTCCTCCTTTAGGTTTTAGACTTCAAGGAGGGCTTCCTTCAATTTGGCACAAGCAAATTTTTTTTTCTTGGCAAAACGCTTCATTAGGGGAAATTTGAGGTCTAAAATGGGCCTCCTAAGGAAATTATAAAATATTAGTGGAAATAATAAAATAAGATTTGATTACATCATCAAATTTTGTTGGGAAAAAATAAAAACTACATTTTCCACTCGTATTTTCAACTTATCTCCTGATGGGTTTACTCAAATTTCAAGAGAAAACACTCGTTGGATGCATAATTTGGTTCCTCATCCAAGGAGTACCCATGTTTCATACTTTCAATGGACCCTACTACATGAAAAATGAGAAATACATGAAAAACATGATTGCAATCATGTTTTTTCATACATTTCTCATTTTTCGTGTAGTAGGGTCCATCCAAAGTATCCAACATGGGTACTCCTTGGATGAGAAATTAAATTTTTCATCCAACAAGTACTCCCACTCGAAATTTGAGTAAAAAATTAGGGAGATAAGTTGAAAATACAGGTTGAAAAAGTAGTTTTATTATTTTATTATTATTTAATCTTTTTACATTTTTACCCCAAAAATGGTGAATCATCCCCCATGGTTGACATCATCATATTGAATCCTATTGGTTCTTATAAAGTTTATTTTGGTTGTACATTTTTTTTAGGAGGCCTATTTTAGACTTCAAAAGTTCTCTAATGGATCATCTTCCTTTGCAGCTCCAAACCTTCATTTGATTTCTTTAGCTTGACCTCCAGGTGTTTTTTTCCCTCTCAAGCCATGATTCCCGATCATGTTCAATTTCCATGGCAAGGAGTTCATTTAGGGAAAGTTTCTCTGTTAGGGTTGATTCCTCTTCCCTCTATCTTGTTAGTACTTTCCTTAACCCCATGGTTCTAGGCCTCCTCCTCGTTTGGCCTTCTTCATCTTCACTCTCCTCATAAGTGCCCATGTACTCCTCTAGCTTCACTTGTGCTTTTTGGGCTTCTCTTCAGGCTTTGAGTGTTCTACCCTCATAGATGGCCTACTGGGCACTCATTTTCTTGTTTTTCATTTGATAGAAATGGATAACATCTTTAGCTCTCTCTAACTTAGCTTCTAGGTCCTCTATTTGTGCATTTTTGTCTTGGAGGAGGGAGTTTGAAATTCTTGTTTCATCTTCTTCATCACTGCCTATATGGATAAGCTCAAAATCCCTTTCTACTTCAGGATCCTCCTCTTCTACCTTCACCCGTTGCTTACCATTTTCCATATTTTCCTTGCCCTTGTCAAGCCTTGGAGTTGATGCAGATGGCAAGGCCCCTTGCCTTTTGGAGGCAGCAAACACTTTCCTTGGACCTCTACGGTATGTGCATGTGAGAGGAGTGATGGGGGTTTTGGTAGTGTCCTTATCTTGGTTGTGACCCTTGGTTTTATCATCATCTCCTTCATCTTTATCATGATCTTTATCAATCATCCCATGCTCAGTTTGATCATTGTCTTTTTGACCTTCAGCACCATTATCATCTTCATTTTC
Source organism: Pinus albicaulis (assembly GCA_034641835.2). Taxonomy (NCBI): domain Eukaryota; kingdom Viridiplantae; phylum Streptophyta; class Pinopsida; order Pinales; family Pinaceae; genus Pinus; species Pinus albicaulis. The sequence continues at coordinate 193,425,684 of CM076579.1, forward strand.
CTCACTGCCTTCTATATTGTCACTTTGGTCTTTAAATTGATCATCAGCCTCTGTACTTGCATCAACTTTTCCTTGTTCATCACCAGGGTCCCTTTCTTCATCATCTTCTGCATTGTTGTCATTCTCATTGTCATTAATAGACTCATTAGTGTCATGACCGTCATGACAGTTGTCATGATTGTCATGACTATCTCTTTTGCTTTATATTTCCTCACTAACTGTCCTATCAATGTCATTTCCTTTTTCACTATCTTCCTCTTCAAAATTCTGCTTCTTCGTATTCATCATATTCCTCCATATTGTCACTGTTTTCACCATGAATTTTCACACTATCTCCATGACCAAGCACATTTTCCTCTTGACTGTCATGTTCACTATATTTTTTACTGTATCCTCATCATTTCAATCACTATCTCCTTGGTCATCACTTGGTTCATTAGCACCACCCTTTTCTGTACTTGGGGTTGACTCGTTGGTATCATTACCATCACTGCCTTCCTCCAAATGTTCACTATTTTTGTCTTCACCATTGCTATGTTCACTTCCGTCTTCCTCATCCTCATTATCCTCCTGCTCTTCCTCATTAATATTTGTCTCTGCCTTACTGTTTTCATCATCTCCACTGTCATCTTCTCATTCATTATTTCCACTGTCATCCTCTTCATTTGATGCATCAATAGAAGGGGAAGGAGGGATATTTTCTTGGGGTGAGGGTACTTCTATAGATGAGGAGGGAAAATTTGTTTAAGGAGGAGGCTAGGGGTTTGTGAAGACTTCATGTGCTATGAAAAACTCCCAAGGGACACCTTACTGCTCCAACCGATGTAAAACCACCATCTTGATCAAGGAATGTTGGAACAAGCTATGCATGTTTTGAGAATAACTCCTCCTCCAAACAATAGAATACATATTCATAATGCTCCTATATAGATAATAGGGTAGGTTGAGTGCCTTAACCCTTGTGAAATGCATGAGGAGTCTGGGATGATAGGAATAGACTCTAGAGTATCTCCCCTCACAGGTGAAATACTTCATGATAACCAACATCAAGGGTGAAAATGTGTGTTTGAGGTGTGATAAAGGGAAGATTTTCTTACTGCCCTCTCTATACCTCTTTTTGATGAATGGCTCAAAGAAGTCTTTGTCTAACTTTCCCTTTTCAAACCATTTCTCACAACTGAAGGGATACCTATGGTTTCAAAGATGGCTCCTACTGAAATCTCAAAATTCACTCCTGCAAGGTTTGAGTGCTTGTTGTATAAATTGAGGATGAAGAGTCTTGTAAGCTCAGGGTGGCTCTTCACCTATTTGACCTTTTCACAAAATTGGAAACATCTTGTATTCTGAAAGCATGAAAAGATCTTAGGAGAGGAGGTGATGGCAATTTTACTTTGAGGCTCTAGTCTATTGAATTTTCCTCCCTTATGCTTTGGTCTCATAGGTCTTTAACCACTTTCACTACCACTGTTTTTTCAGCCCTTGACATGGTGATGGGAGACACTGGTTTGAAAATTGGTGCTTGATGAAACAAGGTGAAGAAGGATGGAGTCAAGCTTTGGTGAATGAGGGGTATGGAGGTTAGGGTTTTTAGGGTTTAGTGGCCTTAGAGCTTTAAGGAGGCCCTTATCAACTGTGTTTGCAGACACCTTAACTCACCCACCCTTATATGACATTAAACTGATTGCAAGAAGGATTTGAATAGAGGCTCCTTTGTGTGAATAGCCTAGGGTTTACCCTCCTAGGGTTTTAGCTTAAAAACCACTAAAGACCAAAAATTAATTTGAAAAATTGCTTGGAGACAAGGAGAGGAAACTACTTATCAATTTCTTGGACCTTCTACAACCTTGAAGGCACCCCAGAGGATGAAATTTTGAATTAGGGAAAGGGAATTTGACTTTTGGAAGGTTTCTAGAATTTGCGTAGCACCCTTCCCGTGCTATCGGGTCGGGCTATTTGTGCAGCACCGACAAGGCCTGCGCGGTGGTTAGCGCAGTGCCGGGCAGGAGGAAGTGTTTGCACGCCTCTTGGTCGAGTCAGTTGAAGTCCGGTTTGCGTAGCACCGGGGCAGTGCTATCGGGCGGTCGGGTGAAGTCCGATTAGCGCAACGCCCAGGCAGTGTAGAGTTGTCAGGTAGAGGCAGGGCCTGCCATTCTTCGGGCATGCCGAGCCTATGTTTACGCATCGCCCGAAGTTTGCGTAGCACTCGGTGAAATTTGCGTAGCGCCGTTCAAAGTTGAATGGGCGGAGGGCTAATTTACATAGAGCTACCCTGTATCTGTGCAACGCCTTTGATTTTTGTAGCGCCTGACTACTTTGCCCAGAAAACAGTAAAAAATACTCTGTTTCTTCTGCTGAAGATTTATTTCTTCCACCAAGTGCCAAATGAGTTCAAAATGAGATTAAAACACCTTTGTATTCTTTGATAAAAATAAATTAAACTTGAAAACCCACTTTACCATGTCTTCAACCTTTTTGTCTTTGATTCACTTTATAATTTTCACTAATTTCTTTTTGACCCTTTTTGCAAGTGCCTATGACTTTTCTTAAGTGCTTTTCTCTGGGTAGGGGTGTGCTGCAAGATGAAGAGGCCCTTTTTTTGGTTTTGAAACTTTGGGGACTATCCAAACTATCCTTTTGATAAATAGAACACATATCCTCATTCCTCTCAGGCACTTTTGAGTGCAACAAACTTACAATAGGAGCTCCTCACCCTTTACTAATATTTTTGTCAGTGAGGTCATTTTAGCAAAGATGTGTGCATCAGTTTTACCATATTTTCCCCTTTGGCCACTTCTAATTTCTGCAAGTTCCATAACATAGGGCTTTTGGTCCTTTTGTCATTGTCTGGACTTTGACACCTCATTTTACTTTGTCTTGACCCTTTTGAAGACTTCTGAATGTATTTGGAAAGCTTAGGCTTCCCTCACACTAATACTTTTTACCACTTTCTTCTTTTGGTGCAGTGAAGTAGTGCTATTTTGACAAACCCTAGAGGGCACCTTGGATGTCCTTTGAATTCCATCTGCTTGTTTGTGAAGGAGGAATTATCATCTTTACTTTACCTGTTATGTTCGTCTTTCCAAACCCCTAGGTTTTGCGGATGTTAGAGAAAAATAAGTAGTGTTGTCTTCTAATTTCTGTATAGCCCTTTCAAGTTCACTCATTTATGTTCAGTTCACCTCACCTTTTTCCCTTATTCAACCATGATTTATGAAAATCCTCAATATTTATTGACTGTGTTGAGGTGTCTTTTGTCCTTGTAGTGGTCTTTGTGATGGTTTTTTGCTTGGCTACACTGTTTTGCAACCAACCACAAAAACCTTGATTCTATTCAAACACAGGCCTGCAGCCTTTATTTTTGCTGTGGATGTCTTCTTGTGATGATTTCACCCTATTACCTTACCTCTTTTCAAGTTGATGGCCATCTTGATCTTTTTTTTCAGAAATGTGAGCAAGGACAGCTGTCCCTTGCAGAATTAGTGCTTCAGGCAAAGGAGGCCTTTCCTGAATGACCTTTGATTAGTTTTGGACAAAGTTACTTGTCCCTTTTCTTCTTTGAATGCAGCCTCTTTACACAGGAAAAACAGAGATTTTAGGATACCAAATCCACCCTATGACCTATGAAACCCTAGGTGACCTAGTGTAAGTGGAAGGTTCCTTGGACTTGGATTTTGGACTGAAAAGTTAGATTTTGGGGTCATCAAGTGTAAAACAGACTTTATGATAAACTGATGTATTGAAGATCCAAAATCCAATGTACTTGATTTATCTAAAGAGCCTACAGAGACAGTTTTGAGACAATCAATGCTTGAGGTATTTTTGGGAGACACAAGAGAATTGCTTGATTGGTGGCCTTAGGTAGCAGTGGAGGGTTTAAGCAAAACAAAACAGAGGATTTAGGGAAAATTTGGAAAAACATAGAAAAAATGAGTGACATGAGCCCAGATGGGTCTTCTGGGGTTGGTAAGCAGAGCTTGACATGAGGAATGATGAAATAGTGAAAAATTTATACTAAGTATAATGAAGGCAGTGAGATTTCTAGAACTCACAATGTTCCTGAACTTTTTTTCTAAAAATCTAGGATAAGAATTTAGTCATCTACAAAGGAAAAAAATTACTGATGACTAACAGTGGCTCCACTTGGGGAGGGCAACTCCTTTTTAGGAGGTGTCCAGAACTTTAGATCTTTGGTTTTATGAAGACCAGTGCCTCATCCATTGGGCAGATTTTTTCCTCTTTTTACTTGCTAATGCTTGCTTGAAGCTGTGATCTCAATAATTTGAAAGATATGATTAGCTCAACTTCATCTCTACCTACCCAACCTACTTGCCTAACATTTTTTCTTCTTCGGGTGCACTTGAACTGGCAAACCCTTTGATATCTTTTTTATTTTGAAAGTAAAAAAAAATATCTATTTCTATCTTATTTATTCCAAGAGTTCAGATTATACTAATGAACTCCTTTATTCTCTACCTAGACTACTCAACTGTCAAGACTAAGCTATTTGACAGGATTCATTCACTAAGCTATAAACATGAAATTGAAAGCATGGTTTTAAATCAGGATTAGACAATCTGACTTACCATGGGTTTGTGGCATAATAATAAGTTGCACACAAATGTTATTTTTGTACAAAATAAGAATAAAAAATCAGGTCTAGGATACATTGTTTTCTATTCATCCCCATTTTTCTCCTTGGTTCTATTTTAAGCATGTGGAACCAATATCTTTCTTCCTAATCTATCTTTTGACAAGTCAAGCTTGAATAATTTGACCAACTATCTTTAACTAACTTATCAAAAATAAATTGAAAACATGTTTCAGCCATGATTAGGCTAGATGATTGAAACAAGACCTTCTTTTTTAAACCAACAGTGGCATTTAAGGTTGCTCACTTTCAGTAGTACTATTTTTTTTGGGTATGGGGCTTTATCTCTTTTCAAATCTGCACTTTTTTTCATTTTTCTATGTTTTTTGCATTTTTCTCTTTTATGAACTTTCATCAAACAATGGTATGTACAATGAGTGAGAAATTCAAATTAGGACTCTTGACAAAAGTAGTGCTTGAGTGTCCTGTCATTGATAGGAGCTCCAAAAATATCTCCTCCATTCAGCTCTTGTAAAAAGAGAGCATCATTTCCTCTAGCTAAATTGATGATGTATGGTCCTTTCGACAAATTTTCAAACTTACCATGTTTACCTTTGTCTCCCCTCCTTGAGTCCCATTTCAACACTTTATCTCCAACCTGGAAATCATCAACTTTGGTCCTCCTGTGAAATATTTTCTTTATATTTTATTTTACTGCTTGTGTCCTTTGGTAAAACTCCTCCCTTGTTTGTTGTAAATGAATGGTTTGGTTCAGCCTTCTTTGCATTTCATTTTCTTCTAATTGTGCCTCTTAGAGAAGCTTTATCACTGGGGCTCCCAAGGATGTTGCGAAAATGGCATCCATGCCATATACCAGTTGATAGGGAGACATACCAATTGATTTCTTGGTGGTTAGTCTATCAGCCCATAGTGCATGTACTAGCTTTCCATGCCATGCTTTTTTATTTTGTTCCAGAAGCTTCTTGATGATATTGACTAAGCTTTTGTTGGAAGACTCGGCTAACCCATTACCTTGAGGGTAATAAGCTGTGGAAATTCCTAATGTGATGTGATATTTATAACAAAAGTCAACCATTCTTTTGGATGTAAAGGAAGCAACATTATATGTGATGAATTTTCCAGGGAAACCAAATCTAGAAAGGATGTTGGTCTCAAGAAATTTGATAATGACTGATTCGGTGGCATTTCTGGAGGGGATGGCTTCTATCCACTTGGTGAAGTAATCAGTAGCAATAAGGATCCACTTGTGTTGGGCAGATGAGGTAGGGTGGATCTTGCCAATGAAGTCCAAACCCTATTGTGTAAAAGGGGCCTCAACAGTAATGGGATGCAAAGGAAAAGGTAAGAGCTTTCTCTTGTCATAAAAAATTTGGCATTTATGGCAAGTCATGACTCGTTTGTGTGTGTCAGGAAATAGGGTAGGCCAATAGTAGCCAGCTCTAAGGATCTTGTTAGCTATGGTTTTCCAGTAGAGATGGCCTCCACATTCTCCCTCATGCAGCTCATGCATGATATTTTGTGCATCATCCTCAAGAAAAAATTTAAGTAATATGCCTTTAGAATTTTTCCAATATAACATTCCATCTATAATGCAGAAATTCAAAGTTTTTTGTTTCAGGAACCTAGATTTTGTCTTTGATAATGTAGGTGGAGTATTAAGATAAAAGAGGACATACATGATATCAGCATACCAAGATGAATTGAGAAATGTTTCTTCAATATAGGGAGTTGTGCACTCTTCTTGTACTTCTAAAACATCAACCATATTCATATCTAAAGCTTGGAAATTTGATTCAATCGAAATTTTTGCGAGCCCTTATCCTTTGACCAGTTTAGTGGGTCTAATTTCTAAGTCATATTCTAAGATACTAGCAATCCACTTTCCCCTTTTACCATCAGGGTCTTGATTCAAATAATCTTTGACAACTGTGTGTGGGACAAAAGAAATGATGTGAGAATGTAAGATATAAACTCTAAAGTCCTTCAATGCTTTAATCAAGGCATATGCTTACTTCTCCATGATGTTATATTTGAGAGAAGCATCTCTGAGAACCTTGTTGAAGAAGGCTATAGGCTATTCTTGCCCTGTCATGTTCTTTTGTAGTAACACTGTAGCAATGGTATGTTTAGATGAAAATGAGAAAATGTAGAAGTCTTTGGTAAAATCAGAACTGATTAGGACTAGTGTTTGAGTGAGGGCTAGTTTGACCAATTCAAAGAATTGTTTAGCTTCCAAGGTCCATTTAACCCCTATTTCCTTTTTAAGCATGTTGGTAATATTCCTCAAGAGTTCAAGAAGGTTGGGAATGAACCTTATTAAGAAGTTTATCTTCCTAATGAAGGATTATAACTCTTTAATGTCTCTAGGGTGGCTGATTTGTAAAAAAAATTCAATCCTTTTGGGGTCTATTTTGATTCCCTCTTCCAAGATGATGTGACCTAGGAGTTTTTCTTCCTAGAGACCAAACAATGTTTTTTAGGATTCAAGTAAAGGCCATACTTCCTACATTTTTCAAAAAAATTTCTCAGGTGAATTAAGTGCTCTTCATCAGTCTTAGAGTAGACAGTGATGTCATCAAGGTAAATGACTATGAAGTAGCCTATGTCCTCTGAAAAAGGTATGTCCATGGCCCTTTGGAAAGTGGCCCCTGCATTCATCAACCAAAATAGAATTTTAACGTACATGAATGTACCCCAAGGTGTGGTGAAGGAAGTTTTGTGTTGGTCACTTGGGAGTACTAGCACTTGGTTGTAGCTGGAAAAACCATCAAGCAGTGAGATTATTTTAGAGCCAACTAATTTTGAACTATGTGATCCATTTTAGGCAAGGGGTAATTTTCCTTTAAGGAGGCCTTGTTCAGATTTCTAAATTCAATGCAAAGCCTAATCTCCCTAGTCTTCTTCCTAACTGACACAAGGTTGGAAACCCACTCTGAGTATCGAAGGGAAACTATGATCCCAGCATCATACATGTTTTTGATCTCTTTCTCAACTAAAGGTAATAGAAAAGGGTTTATTCTTCTCAATTTTTGTTTGAAAGGTTTTTGATTCTCATTAAGAGGAATTTTATGCTGAATAATTCTTGTGTCATATGATATTAAATATTCATACCCCCATGCAAAAACATCTCTAAATTCTTGAAAAATTTCAATATGTCTTTGTTTTATGTGAGGAGGAAAAGTTTTGGAGAGTTTGATCATGTTAGGTTCCTTTAGGCTGCCAGTGTTACGCTCCTCTACATCATTCTCAGTGGAATCCATTTTTGGTTTCTTGGCTACATCATTAAAGTCAAAAATCTCTTCTAATGGTGTAAGGTCTCTTGGTAATGTATCATCTTTACACTCTAAAACCTCAAGGTCCCTTTGGTCTAGATCCTCAAACATTTCTGCCTCATAAGGATGTGTAAGCATATTTATATCAGGAAAAGGTGGCAACTCTATTTCTAAGGTCTTTTCTTCAGTAGAAACATATTTATCATGCCCTAAACTTGGTTTTTTCAATGTAAATTCATTCCTAGATTGCAAAAAAATTATCAATTTTTTCATCACCCTCAAACAATTTCCAATGGTCGATGTTGTCAGGCACTGTAGGCTGGTGTTTGACTTTGACAATGTATTGTTCACTTGCAAGCGGTATTTGACAGTTGCTAGCAACAAAGGAAAGCTCATTTGCAAGACTATTTTGGGCTCTAAAAATGTAAGCTAGCTCATATTTCTCAAAGGTTTTGAGGAGATCTAAGGTTGCATTTATGTACTCTCTCAATCTTGGATTCTTAGTTGAATACTCACCTCTAATTCGTTTAATGATTAGTTTAGAATCCCCTTGAGCAGAGATTTTCTTAGCTCCTAAGTCTTTGAGCAGGTGTAAGCCAAGGAGGAGAGACTCATACTCTACAATGTTATTAGTGCACTGAAAGTCTAGTTTGTAAGAATGGCCTTCATTTGTGTTATGTATCCAGACACCAGCTCCTGATCCAGCCTTGCCACAAGAAACATCAAAGGTTATGTTCCAAAGTGTTTCTATTTCATGTTCACCACTATGTTGTTGTTTGGGGCTGCTAGAGTTTGGGATGATATGTTCTTCAGTTGAGGATATGTTTGGTTGTTCTAGTAGCACTAAATCTTTGTCATTTTCGCTCACTTGTTCCCCAATGTCATTTTCATTATACAAGATGAATGAATCTAAGTCTGAATGAATGGAATAGATAGGGGTGTTGTTTGGCCTATCCAGTTTACTCATCATATACTTCATGTGTGATTCTCGGTAAAGTTTTATTGTCTGGTTGAAAATGGGGATAGTAGCATAAGAAATATCTAGTTGAAGGTTTCCCTAAAGTTTGGCTCCCCAAGATCTGGATAAAAGCATGTCATACTTAGGGGGAATGTCTGCCACTACTATGTCCATGACAAGACCTTTAGCAGGAATTTGTTCTAGATTGACATAAATATCTTTAATTAGGCCCAAACACTTGACCCTACTCAAATCGAATGAGTACAATTCTTTATAAGGTTTGGTTATTTCTAGGCCTAAGCTCTCCATCACCACTTTAGGAATGAGGTTGTGTGAGGCTCCAGATTCCAACATAGTATTGTGTAATATCTTGTCATGTATGTTTAGGTTGATATAGAAAGGAGAGACAACTCCTTCTTGATACTTTCCCTCAACCTTAGGTCCAAATAACAATTCAAACCCATCATCAGTTAAATTTAGAGTGTTAGTATCATTTCCTAAGTTCAAGACTTTCAACACTTGGGATTTATACACTCCTTGAGTTACTAGTTCAGTAAGAGGCATGGTTATCTTAATTTTAGAAATAACCCCCTCAAAGCTGAAAGGTACCTGTGTCTTAGACATATTGGCATCAGTTTTATCAGTCATAACATTTTCCACAAGTTTGGATTGCTGATTTTGATAAGGGGTTTTAGACAACATAATTTTTTCAGGGCTACTAGTAGAGGTACTAGGGCATCTTGTGGCACCAGTTTGCTGGTTGATTTTTTCATTGTTTGTTGTCCTCCTAGTACCATTTTCTGGAGCTTTCCTAGTAGTAGTATCAATTGGGTTTTTCTTAGAGGCTTCTTGGTTTATTTTTCTTATAAGGTGATATTGCCTATGGACCTCCATGATGGCATTTTCAAGTCCTAATTGGTCATCTTCAAAATCTTCACAATTTGTTTGAGTTTGATCAAAGGAAAAAATACCTTGTTCTTCTTCTGTGAGAAAAAAATCATTTTCATTATCAGAGCTTATTTGGTTTACATTGTTCTCTTCAGGTTCTTCATCCTCTCTTCCCTCTCCATTTACATAATTATCTTGGAAAGGTGGCCTAATGTTTTGATCATTCTCTCTTGGCCAGTTTTGGGGAGGGTCTCTTCTGAAGTTTTGAGCTCTATTTATGTTTTGGGGATTAGCTTGGTTTTCCATAGGAGGTGTCCTTTCATTTAAGTTTATCCTTTCTATCATTCTCTCCATGGTTCTCATTAGGCTATCCATTTTGGTATCATATGAGGAGGTTGAGGGTATGGTTTCATCTTTGTAGGTTACTCTCTTTTCTGATCTCAACCTAGCTCTTTTTTCAATTAAGTTTACCTTTGCACTAATAGCTGCCTTTTGCACTTCTTCTAAGGTTTTAGGGTCTCTCTCTCTTAATTGGAATGTCATTTCTAGGTCAAAACCTTCAGGAAACTTCACTAGTGCTAGGCCTTGTGGGGGTTTCATGTGAGGTGGGAGGGCATTGTAGACACCGTTAAACCTAGTGCAATAATCTTGTACACTTTCCCCTAAATTCCTCTTAAGATTGTTATATTCAGAAAGGATTTGGAGGGGATTTTTCTTAACTTCCCACTTGTTTATGAAAGTTTGGTAAAGGGAAGGGAGATCATGTATTGTGTTAGGAGTTAATGCTTTGAACCATATTTTGGCCTCTCCTCCTAAGCTTTGTGCAAAGATCCTCATTTTAATGGTTTCTTCTTCTATTTCCATGTAATCAAAGGCATCATTTATCCTATCTACATGCTGTTGGGCAGTGATGGACTCAACTCCTGTGAAATGAGGGATCTTGGAGTGATAGTCATTTGGCAAAGGCACTAGAGGTTGAGGTAATACCAAGGGGGCATACCAAGCTTCCATGATAGGAGCTAATGGAGGATTTACAAGAGGAGGGCTAGTGAAAGGAGGTGTAGGATGAAGTGGAGTGGTTTGCACAGTGGTGGTATGGATGGGTGTCGTGGAAATACTTGGACCAACAAACTGATTTTGAGTAGATTTGGTATGGAAAGAGTTGAAGTGATGGAGAAGCTGAAAGTCAAGTGGTGTGGAAGGAGAGGCTTCTCTACTAGAACTCTGCTGCAAATCTAAGGGTTCAAGGTTAGTTTGGTCAATATCAGTTTGAGACCTAGTTCTGAAGAGGTTCTTTGTATGGTGCAAGTCAAACTGGGGATCTTGCAAAGCTGTAAGATGTTCAGGTACATAGCTTTCTCTATGGATGGTGCTAATAGTGGTTAATTTTCCAGATCTAGAAGTTTGCCACAAAATATTTTATGGGTCATCAACTATGTTGGGAGGGTTTGGGACCGGATGAGATCTGGTGTTGATCCTATGTGAAGCTAGATTTCAAACTTCAAAATTCAGAGAGGTTGAAATTTTTAGGACTGTTTTCTGAAGGCTGACCTCTCTTAGTGTCTGGTAAACTCTTACAATATACAAGTGGGCTCATAAACTTCTCAGGGTTGGTTTGAAACAAATCTAGGAAGTAAAATGAGTGCTAATGAAGTAATAGGGCTACTGGAGGCTAGTGGAGTCGCCAGGTGGATATTTTTTGTTGTTTTAAGAATGTATGTTTATGGTCCACCACTAATAACTGACAAAAAACCAATATAAGGGTGTTTTGGGGTTTTCTGAGTTGCTATATGTAGCCCTAAGGTTTTTGTGAGTGTCCTATAGCTGAGTCATCATTTTTCTAGGATGATGAAACAAACAGAGTCTATTCTATGGCTGACAGATTGAGTTCTCTATGATTTGATAAGGGTATTTGAAGTCCTAAGGGGTACTTACATTGTCACTGAATCAGAGGTTTCATCATGATCACCATTGTGTTAGCGATAGTGATGAGGAGGTTTACAAATCACAGGATATAGTCTGACAAGGGCTTCTGAAGTTCTAAGGAGGTATAAGCTTCTTATTTACTTAGCAGGGTCCCACTGTGGTCGCTATTATGTTAGTGTCCCGTGATTTGGAAGATTGGTAAACCAAATGACATGGTAACATCAGACCAATCTTTGGAGTCCTAGGACCTAGCCTTCTTGGACTCTGAGAGGGCTATCTCTATCGGGTGCAAAGGATGTGTTCTTTTTGCTTTAGGGTTTTGATTTTAGGCTAGTTGTTAAGCATAGGGTTTTGTTGATTGTTTTGGTTGGGTGAGATGGGTTGGTAGAATAGGTGGAGTGAGAGGTCTTCAAATCATTGGGATATGGAGTCAATAAAAGTAAAGGGTATCTAAATAATGAATCAGAGTGCAGTGCAAGGCCAATATAGCAAGGTTAATGGATCCTTTAAGGTTATAAGTGAAGTGGGATGGATATCAAGTTTGTGAATAAGGCAGGGAAAAGGGAAATCAAGAATCCTTTGTCAAATACCTACAATAAGGAGGTCTTAAATACTAATAAGAAAAAGCTATAAATCATGAGGTAGGGAAAACCATTAAGCTCAATGAACCATACTTAAACTGATAAATATCCAAGACAAACATTCCAGTGAAACATAGAAAGCATATGAGCTTATCTAACTTCAGTAAATTCACCTTCAGAATTAGAAAACATTTAAGATCACAAATAAATTAATCTATGAAGAGAGAACTCCTAAACATCATAAATCAAGCTATAAAGAACTCTAAAACAAGTTGGTAGGCATGGACAAAGGGCAAGACCGAATGAGACCTCTTTGACTTAAACTAGCAAACAATATTCCAAAGAGAGGTTTCAAGATAGATCTTGGACAACTTCAAATAAGAAAGGCATACCATGAATCATACTTGTAAAATAGCATACTAATCCATACATGAAACAAAAAAATTTTAGGTGGACCTAAGGAGCAGTCAAGAATTCCTTAAGCTGACCAAACAGAGGAAAACATCAAGGTAATAGAAGGCAGGAGGAATAAGGTGCTTCCAAGAGCATTTCTCAACCTATACTTTTATGTTCTATCACAATAAAGAAGAATGAAACATATGATAACAAGAAAACATAAACAAATTAAGCATACATTACCATTAACCAAGCTCAGGGATCCGGCAAACAAGCTTCACCATCATCAATCCAAGCAAGGCATTCATAGACTCCACAACACCAATTTCTTCTCCAATCTCATAAAAACCATATATTGCTCTCAGAGCTCATCAAATGACAACATTTACAATGAAGCCCTCATGCTCTATTTATCTTAGCAAGAGAGGGAAAAAACCCTAAATAAGGTAGGAAAATGTCAAATTCAACCATGAATGTCATTTATGGCCAAGAGACCAGTAAGGCCCAAGGCACAAAATATCTCATGAAATAAATGCCAAAATAACTTCTAGCACCTAATTCTAGAGTGATTTGGCTTAAAAAACACTAAAATAAGGTTTTACAATAAATTATTGTGTTTTGTTGACTTTTGGCCAAAACACACTTAGACAATATATTTGCGCAGTGCCACTTCAGCAGAAAATAGAGTGTTTTGTGACCAAGTTCTAGACCACTTCCCGATGTCGGATTTGGTTCCGTGATGGTGCGTTGGAAAGCCTGATGAGTATAATTTATAGAAATACTTTTGGTCTTCTGATCTAGATCCTGTAGCCTAGTAAAAAATTCAAAAATCGCCAGACTGTCATTTGTTCAACGCCAGGCCCAAAACAGTGGCAGAAAGGTGAAAAAAGAGAGGTTTTTTGACCTTTTGAGGGGTCAAACTTGCTTCAATTCTTCTGAAATTTGGTGAGGATGATGTGTAGGCTGAGAGAAATCCAAAAATGTAAATTTATTCTCCTGAATATGCTCCATGTGTTAGTGTAGCGCCAGTGGCACTGCGCTAATGAGCCTTAAAATCTCATAACACAAAAAGTGTGCCAAATCCTCTCAAAATTGGTGGAGGCCTTCCTTAAGGTGTTTTGGTAAACTGTTGAGAAACCTCAGCCAAAAATCCAAGGCTGTCATGATCTTTTGCCTCATTTAGGTTTTGGACTTTAAGGAGGGCTTCCTTCAGTTTGGCACAAGCAAGTTTGTTTTTCTTGGAAAAACACTTGATCATCTTCCTTTGCAACTCCAAACATTCATTTGATTTCTTTAGCTTAACCTTCTGGTGTTTATTTTCCCTCTCAAGCCATGATTCCTGATCATGTTCAATTTCCATGGCAAGGAGTTCATTTAGGGAAATTTGCTCTGCTAGGGTTGATTCTGCTTCCCTCTATCTTGTTAGTGCTTTCCTTAACCCCATGGTTCTAGGCCTCCTCCTAGTCTGGCCTTCTGCATCTTCACTCTCCTCATAAGTTCCCATGTGCTCCTCTAGCTTCAATTGTGATTTTTTGGATTCTCTTCGGGCTTTGAGTGTTCTAGCCTCATAGATGGCCTACTAGGCACTCATTTGCTTATTTTTCATTTGATAGAAATGGATGACATCTTTAGCTCTCTCTAGCCCAACTTCTAGGTCTTCTATTTGTGCATTTTTGTCTTAGAGGAGGGAGTTTGAAATTATTGTTTCATATTAATCATCACTGGCTATATGGATAAGCTCAAACTCCCTTTCTACTTCAGGATCCTCCTCTTCTACCTTCACCTGTTTCTTACCCTTTTCCATCTTTTCCTTGCCCTTGTCAAGCCTTGGAGTTGATGTAGATGGCAAGGCCCCTTGCCTTTTGGAGGCAACAAACACTTTCCTTGGACCTTTGTGGTATGTGCATGTGAGAGGAGTTATGGGGGTTTTGGTAGTGTCTTTATCTTGGCTGTGACCCTTGGTTTTGTCATCAGCTCTATCTTTATCACGATCTTTATCAATCATCCCATGCTCAGTTTTATCATTTTCCTTTTAACCTTCAACACCATTATCATCTTCATTTTACTCAGTGCCTTCTATACTATCACTTTGGTCTTTAAATTGATCGTCAGCCTCTGTACTTGCCTCACTTTGGCCTTTTTCATCACCAGGGTCCCTTTCTTCATCATCTTCTGCATTGTTGTCATTCTCATTGTCATTAATAGACTGATTAGTGTCATGAAAGTCATGATAGCTGTCATGACTGTCATGACTATCTCTTTTGTTGTCTATTTACTCACTGATTGTCCTATCAGTGTCATTTCCTTTGTCACTATCTTACTCTTCAAATTTTTCTTCTTCATATTCATCATCTTCCTCCATATTGTCACTATTTTCACCATTACTTTGCACATTATCTCCATGACCAAGGACATTTTTCTCTTTACTGTCATGTTCACCATCCTTTCTACTGTCATCCTCATTATTTTCATCACTATCTCCTTGGTCATCACTTGGTTCATCAGCACCACCCTTTTCTGTACTTAGGGTTGACTCATTGGTGTCATTACCATCACTGCCTTCCTCCAAATGTTCACTGTTTTTGTCTTCACCATTGCTGTGTTCACTTCCCTCTTCCTCATCCTCATTATCCTCCTGCTCTTCCTCATTAATCTCGGTCTCTGCCTTACTATTTTCATCATCTCCACTGTCATCTTATTGTTCATTATTGCCATAGTCATCCTCTTCATTTGATGAATCAATAGAAGGGGAAGGAGGGATATTTTCTTGGGGTGAGGGTACTTGTGCATATGAGGAGGGAAAATTTGTTTGAGGAGGAGGCTAGGGGTTTGTGAAGACCTCATGTGCCATGAAAACCTCCCAAGGGACGACTTACTGCTCCAACTAATGTAAAACCACCATCTTGATCAAGGAATGGTGGAACAAGCTACGAATTTGTTGAGAATAACTCCTAATCTAGACAACATAATACATCTTCATAATGCTCCTATATAGATAATAGGGTAGGTTGGGTTCCTTAATCCCTGTGAAATGCATGAGGAGTCTAAGATGATAGGAATAGACTCTGGAGTATCTCCCCTCACAAGTGAAATAATTCATGATCTGTGTTTAATGTGTGATAAAGGGAAGACTGTCTTACTGCCCTGGCCCCTCTCTATACCTCGTTTTGATTAATTTCTCAAATAAGTATTTGTCTAATTTTCCCTTTTTAAACCATTTCTCACCCACTGAAGGGATACCTGCGGCTTCAGAGATGGCTCTTGCTGAAATCTCAAAATTCACTCCTGCAAGGTTTGAGTGCTTGTTGTGTAAATTGAGGATGAGAAGTCTTGTAAGCTCAGGGTGGCTCTTCACCTATTTAACCTTTTCACAAAATTGTAAACATCTTGTATTCTGAAAGCATGACAAGATCCTAGGAGAGGAGGTGATGGAAACTTTACTTTAAGGCTCTAGTCTATTGACTTTTCCTCCCTTATGCTTTGGTCTCACAGGTCTTTGACCACTTTCACTACCACTATTGCTTTCAGCCCCTGACATGGTGATGGGAGACATTAGTTTGCAAATCGGGGCTTGATGAAACAAGGTGAAGAAGGATGGAGTCAAGCTTTGGTGAATGAGGGGTATGGAGGTTAGGGTTTTTAGGGTTTAGTCTCTTTGGAGCTTTAAGGAAGTCCTTCTCAACTGTGTTTGTAGACACCTTAACTCACCCACCCTTATATTACATTAAAATGATTGCAGGAAGGCTTTGAATAGAGGCTCCTTTGTGTGCATGGCCTAGTGTTTACCCTCCTAGGGTTTTAGCTTGAAAACCACTAAATACCAAAAATTAATTTGAAAAATTGCTTGGAGACAAGGAGAGGAAACTACTTACCAATTTCTTGGACCTTCTACAACCTTGGAGGCACCTTAGAGGATGAAATTTTGAATTAGGGCAAGGGAATTTGAATTTTGGAAGGTTTCTAGAATTTGCACAACGCCCTTCTCGTGTTGTCGGGTCGGGTTGTTTGCATAGTGACAGCAAGGCCTGCACAATGGTTAGCACAGCACTGGGCAGGAGGCAGTGTCTGCACATCTCTTGGGTGATTCGTTTGAAGTCTGGTTTATGTAGCACCGGTGTAGTGCTGTCGGGCAGTCGGGTGAAGTCTGGTTAGCGCAGTGCCCGGGCAATGTAGAATTTTCGGGTGGAGGTAGGGCCTACCGGTCTTCGGGCGAGCCGGGCCTGCGTTTGCGCAGTGCCCAAAGTTTGCATAGCGCCCAGTGAAATTTGTGCAATGTTGTTCAAATTCGAATGGGAGGAGGGTTGGTTTGCGTAGCGCCGGCCTATATTTGTGCAGCGCCTTCAATTTACGCAACGTCCGACTACTTTGCCCAAAAAATAGTCAAAAATATTCTGTTTCTTCTGCTGAGGGTTTCTTTCTTCCACCAAGTGCCAAATGAGTTCAAAATGAGATTAAAACACCTTTGTATTCTTTGATAAAAATAAATTAAACTTGAAAACCCACTTTACCATGTCTTCAACCTTTTTGTCTTTGAGTCACTTTATAATTTTCACTAATGTCTTTTTGACCCTTTTTGCAGGTGCCTATGAATTTTCTTAAGTGCTTTTCTCTAGGTAGGGGTGTGCTGCAAGATGAAGAGGCCCATTTTTTGGTTTTAAAACTTTGGGGACTGTCCAAACTGTCCTTTTGATAAATTGAAAATATTTCCTCATTCCTCTCAGGCACTTTTGAGTGCAACAGACTTACAGCAGGTGCTCCTTACCCTTTACTTATATTTTTGTCAGTGAGGTCTTTTTGGAAAATATGTGTGCATCAGTTTTACCATATTTTCCCCTTTGGCCACTTCTGCTTTCTATAGGTGCCATAACATAGGGTTTTTGGTCCTTTTGTCATTGTCTAGACTTTGACACCTCATTTTCCTTTGTCTTGACCCTTTTGAAGACTTATGAATGCATTTGGAAAGCTTAGGCTTCTCTCACACTGATACTCTTTACCACTTTCTTCCTTTGGTGCAGTGAAGTAGTGTTGTTTTGAAAAAACCTAGAGGGCACCTTGGATATCCTTTGAATGCCATCTGCTTGTTTATGAAGGAGGACTTATCATCTTTACTTTACCTATTTTGTTCATCTTTCCAAACCCTTAGGTTTTAGGGCTATTAGAGAAAAATAAGTAGTGTTGTCTTCTAAGTTCTCTATAGCCCTTTCAAGTTCACTCATTTCTGTTCAGTTCACCTCACCTTTTTCCCTTATTCAATCATGATTTTTGAAAATCCTCAATGTTTCTTGATTTTGTTGAGGTGTCTTCTGTCCTTGTATTGGTCTTTTTGATGGTTTCTTGCTTGGCTACACTGTTTTGCAACCAACCAAAAAACCCTGATTCTCTTCAAACACATTCCTGTTGCCTTTCTTTTTGTTGTGGATGTCTTCTTGTGATGATTTCACCCTATTACCTTACCTCTTTTCGGGCTGATGGTCATCTTGATCTTTTTTGCAGAAATGTGAGCAAGGGCAGCTGTCCCTTATCGAATTAGTGCTTTAGGCCAAGGAGGCCTTTCTTGAATGGCCTTTGATTAGTTTTGGATAAAGTTAGTTGTCCCTTTTCTTCTTTGAATGCAAACACTGTTATCGATGAAATAGGTAACCTCACCTCAAAACGGGAACTCTAGCCCAAAAAGACTCAAAAAACATGAAAAAAACACCACAAAAACAAAAAGTGTGTATTCCACAACACACTTGGTTTTTTTTTAAGGTCAAATTTCAACATTTTATAAAATTATGCTAAAAACAAAATTGTTTATTGAAAAAAGGATTGAAAAAACACCCTCAAAACAAAACCGATTGATGCTGGAATAATAAAAAAAAAATATTGTGTCATATTTTTGACATTTTTAAAAATAGAAGTAACATTTTTAAATTTTTAAAATTCAAACATTAAAAAAATCCCTAAAATTTAAGAAAAAAATAAATTTAAAAAATAAAAACATTTTAAAGCTTAAAATTTTAAAATATATAGAGATAAAAAAATAAAAATTTTAATTCAAACATTAAAAAAAACCTAACATTTAAGAAAAAAAAAATTAAAGATTAAAATTTAAAAATATAATTAAAAAAAAAAATTATAAAAATAAAATATAGAAATTGAATTTAAAAAAGAAAAAGAAAATGTTTATTAAATTAAAAAAAAGAAATTAAATTTAAAGAAATATATTAAATTTTAATAAATTTAAAACTTTAAAATAAAAATTAAAAAAAAAAACATTATTTAAATTAAAAGTAAAAAAATGAAAAATAAAATACAATAAAATATTAAATTTAAAAAATATATATATTAAGAAAACAAATAAATTATAAAAAATAAATTAAATTTAAATTATAAAAAATAAAATATATATATATGAACTTGAATTAAAAACCTATATTAGATTTTATTAAATTAAAAAAAAAATGTTAATATTAAAATAACAAATTAAATTTAAAAAAAAAAATATTAAATTTTAATAAATAAATGAATAAACAAATAAATTTTAAATATAAAAGAAAAAGAAAAAAATCCATTGTTAAAATAAAAAAGTTAAAAAAACTTTAAAAATCAATTAAAAATGGAAAATTGAAAAAAAAAATTTAAAAAATTAAGTTTAATTTAAAAGAAAAAAAAAAAAAAAAAAAAAATCTAATTTTAAATACACAATTTTAATTGTATACAAATTTTATGTAATTAAAAAAATAATAATAATAAAATAAAAAATTTAAAAAAGATATTAAAAAAAAATTAAAAAAGTAAACGTAAAATTTAATAATAAAGAAAAAATATGAATATATATATATATATATATAAAACAAAATTAAAAATAAATAAATAAATAAATAAATTTAAAATATAAAAATTAAATTTAAAAAAAAAATAATAATAATTTTTTTTTGAAATTAAAAAATTAAAAAAAAAAATCAAATTAAAAAAAATATATATATATTAAAAATAAATAAAAATAAAAAAATCGCTGCTCATGAACCACCTACTTTAGCCTAGAGCAGCTTATCAACAAGCCCTGTGCACACAGTACCAGTGTGCATAAGGCATAGGAAGTATGACCCAGTAACGCGCCCAGTCCGCCCAGTACGCCAAGTAAGGCACCCGCCAAGGACAACAAGTCCAACAGAAGGAATCAACCCTTCACCTCTCTCACAAAAAGCAGGAACAGAAGCCAAGAGCGTTTTGCCAGTCAATTTCATACATGCTTACGTCGATTCATCATTCATTATTTGAGGAGCATCCAATCGATCGATGAGGAGGTGGTGGAGCTTGGATGATTTTGATTCTGCCCACCGAGAGGATTCAACTGGGAGGGAGATGAGGAAGGAGTTTCAGGGCTACTCATGAAGACTTTTAGCAGAAGATCCAATTCCGGGAATCGGCCTCCTGCCCAGGTGGCGGCGGAGGTTGATTCCTGGAATCGGATCTTCTACTAAAAGTCTTCCATCTGTGTATCAATCGAGATCTATATATAAAGATTTAGGATCCTCGGCAGGTCTCTATCTGTGGGTTGTCAATTGTCAAAGCATCCCCGGTCAGGAAGGTGGAGTGCAGCCAGCCATTTGATTGAGGTAGGTGGGGCATGTACATTTATCTGTTCTTATCTGTGCATGCATGGTTTGTATGGCTGATTCGTGTAGGTAGGTAGAATGAATATAAAAAGGGGTGTTCGGTGAAGCGATTGGCTTTGGTGAATTTTTTTTTTTTTTTTTAATTTTTTTTAATTTTTAATATATATTTTTTTTAATTTGATTTTTTTTTTAATATTTTTTTTTTTTAAATTTGATATATATATATATATATATATATATATATATATGTTAATTTCAAATTTTTTTTTAATTCAATTTTTTTTATTTTAAATTTAATTTGTTTTATTTTTATTTTTATTTTTTTTTGTTTATTTTATATTTTAGATTAAATTTTTTATTTTTATTTTTAATTTGAAATTTGAAATTTATTTATTAAATTTTAATTAAATTTATTTATTTTTTTAATCTTTTAATTTATTTAGTTTTTCATTTTTAAAATTTATAAATTGTTTCATTTAAAAAAAAAACACTAAATTTATGTATATTTGTTTTTTAATTATTTGAACATGGTTTTTTTTCATTTTTCTTGTTTTTTAATGATAGTTTTTTTTTATTTTAATTTTCTTTTTCAATTTTTTTTTTTTTGGTTAATTTTAAAATTTGTATTTTTTTCTTCTTCTTATTATTTTTTTTTTAATTTAAATTTTTAAATTTTTTTTTTATTTTTTTTTTGTATTTTAGTTTTTGCATTTAAATTTAAATTTTGTAATTTAAATTTTTTTAAATTTTTTATTTTAAATATATATATATTTTTTAATTATATGGTTTTTTTTTAATAACTTACAAAAAAAATGTTTTTGATGTTTTTTATTTTTATTTTTTTGTTTAATTTTTGTTTTTTTTCTTTAAATTATGTGTGTTTTTTTTTCCAAATTTTCTCATTTCGTTATATATATATATCTATATATATTTATTTTTTACTTTTTTATAGGTTTTTTTTTTTTTTTTTTTTTTTTAATCTAAGTTTTGTGTTTTATTACCCACATAAAAATACCACTAAAAAAAAAAAAGAGTTGATCTTTTGCGTATTACATTTCAAAATTAGCATGAAAATCTAACATGCAAAAAAAAATTGATGCTGCATCAATACGTTTCAAAATTAGCATGAAAATCACTAACATTTTAAAACAAATATTCATACTTCATAAATAAAAATATTAGAGTGTCAAAAATGTGCACAAAAAAAATGGTGATTCTACATCACCACTTTTCAAAATCGAGTGCTTTTTATGCTACAAAAAAAAATAGGCACCAGTGCAGTTACCTATTTCATCGGTAACAGTGTTTGCAGTCTCTTTACATAGGAAAAACATAGATTTTTAGGACACCAAATCCACCCTATGACCTGTGAAACCTTAGGTGACCTAGTGGAAGGTTCCTTGGACTTGGATTTTGGACTGAAAACTTAGATTTTGGGGTCATCAAGTGTAAAATAGAGTTTATGATAAACTGATGTATTGAAGATCCAAAATCCAATGTACTTGATTTATCTAAAGAGCCTACAGAGACAGTTTTGAGACAATCAATGCTTGAGGTATTTTTGGGAGACACAAGAGAGTTGCTTGATTGGTGGCCTTAGGCATTAGTGGAGGGTTTAGGAAAAAAAAAACAGAGGATTTAGGCCAAAGGTGGCAAAACATAGACAAAATGAGTGACATGAGCCCATGATGGGTCTTCTGGGGTTGGTAAGCAGAGCTGAGCTTGACATGAGGGATGATGAAATGGTGAAAATTTATCCGAAGGATAATGAAGGCAGTAAGATTTCCAGAACTCACAATGTTCCTGAACTTTGTTTCTAGAAATCTAGGATAAGCATTTAATCATCTACAAAGGCAAAAAATTACTGATGACTAACAAGAACTTCATGTGGCCAATTGTCTTCCAACAAGTTGCTAGCTATGCATGTTTTTTCATCTACTGTGAGATAGTAAATGGCATTATATATCAGCTGGGCATAATAAAAATAACACCACATTTTCCCAAGGTCATGCAAATAAGGGCTATCTCCATCATGTATTTTGGTCCTAGAATGACCATGAAACCCAAAAAAAATCTTGCCCTCTTGTGGAACAATGCATTATACATAGATGGTGAGAAGATGCAAATACTTTATGAAATAATCAATAAGTACAGAAATACATTTATTACCATGCATTGTGAGTAGGTTGAAAGTGAGGTCCCTCCCATGAGAATATCCTCATAAAGGTCTGCAAAATGAATGGATGCATACAACCCTTGGAACACCCCATCAATAGATACATACTCCTAAGTGACAACGTTGTTGGCCTTGGTGATAAGGCTCTTGCCACTTCATGAATCCATTCTTTGACATGCCATATGCCAAAGTCATCTACCATCATGCTACTATGTGTGGGAGGCTCCTTCCTATGTGGAAGTGCCTCTTTATCCTTAAATGTTGAAGGGTAGCCTCCTTGCACTTTAATTGTGCCATCCCTTTCTCCTAAAACATCCTACAAAGTATGGGAGAAATACAACCCATACTGTCCCAAGAGTTGCCAAAGAAACAAGAGCTCTTGCTGCCTCCTCACACCTCTATCATACAATTCATGAGGTGAAAACATGATGATTGACATGAAGAATTTCATATCAACACAATGCACCCAAACTCCTTGCTTCCATATGATGCAAGTGCCATGCCAAGTCCCAACCAACAACATACTCTTTGAAATAGAATGTGTCACATGATGACCAAACTCTTTCAAGAGTAGCCAACGCAGCCTTGCCTCCTACTGCCATATGTCATAGACCTGCAAGTGGCTTTCTAGCCTCTTTCTCATCAACATCACCCATCCAACCAATGGTGAGTGTCTAACATCATGCTCAAAATTGGCATTCCTCCAATGGAGAATACCATTCTCCCAAATCACATTTCTATCTTTGCATTTCATGGTATGTTGAAATGCAATCTCCTGGAGATCTCCAAATGAAGACCACTCCTCAATGACCAAGTTGATCCCATAAGGATCCAGATATACTGAAGGCAAAGTCTTCTCATTGAGCAATGAAGTGCTCATCAAGAAATATCCATCATAACAATGGAAGATAAGATGTCTCTCATCAACCATCTGCCTATCCCCTACTACACATGTATAATGGTCATTGGATCATTATTGATGCTTAATGACAGTGTTGATGATCTCCATGATGGTGCATATGTTGTCTCTAGATTATGCTCAATGTTGAATACATAGTTCTGCATTTCTTTGCTCAGGAAAATGTTCATCCCATCCTCCAAAATTCTACACTCCAACCCCAAGAGTTGTGTGCAGCTCAACCATGATATACTAGGATTATTGTATATCTCCTCCTTGAACAAATCAAGGTTCCTCAGCACAGTGATAGTCTGCTGTTCTAAATCAGAAATGTACTTTGAACCTAGGCCATGCATTTTCCCTGACAACATGTTTCCATAATCCTCCATATGATGTGTTGCAATAACAGGAAATGGAAATGTGTGCATACCTTGGTAAAACTTGGGAACATCTTGTACTGCTACAAGGGTCCCTTCCTCTGGTGTGATGACTTCCCCAACTACTGATGATGATGGATGCTCCTCTATTGCTACATCAGTGTTGGTACAAGTCTCCTCCTCCTCATGCATCTCCAGAATAGTGCATGGGACTCTAAATGTCAAGAGATCAAGACCACTTTGCAAAGGTGCAAGTGTTCTTTCTCCTAATGCAAGTGCTCCTGCAAAAAGTGGTGGTGAAGGCATCTTCTTCTCTGATTTCTTCTTGTCAAACTTCTTGATCAGCCTTTGAGTAAAATCTGCATATGCAGTCACTCTTGCATGACTCAAATGGCTGAACCACCAAATTTTTTCTTCACCCTCAAGGTGTAGAGCTGCAATCTCAACAACTTCTCTCTCTACTACTGGATGTAGCAAGAAAAATGCATCCAACTTCATTCCCCAAGATATTTTTGTACATGTGGATGACCGTCAAATGTGGGCAATATAAATCTATTGCTACAAGGTATTATTTCTTCTTTGAGCTGAATGAACTGTGAGAGAGTTAGATTCTCCTTGAAAGCTCTAGGTTGAGTCTTATATTCTGCAAGATTCTCACTTAGAATCTCATGATCCAAGTGTCCTCCATCTCCATGCCTTTTGTCTTCTTCCAAAAAAGAAAAGGGCATAGTGCATTGTTTTGGAGCTTTATGCAATACCAGATCTTTCTTTTGCTGATAGGAGGTACATGGACCTTCCTCATCTTGAAACCCTAGTGTGGTTTCATTGCTTTTATCCACTTTTCTTTGATTGACCTCCTTGGTGAGGTCCCTCTTAGATTTGAAAAGAGATGAGATGAAACTCATTCCTTCCATCATTCTTCTCTCTTTCTCCTTCTTCTTATTCTCCTGGTAGCATAATGGCTGAGATCCATAGGCCACGCCAAGATTATGCTCTAATACCACTGTAATATTACCAAATGGGGAAGCAACAATATATGAACACAAAACTGGAAATAACAATGTAAATTAAAAAATCAACAATGGAGACCAATATGGAGCCATAAAATTATGTATAAGACCAGCAAATCAATACAAAATAGTGAGGCATAAATCATATGAAATGAGGAATCAAGCCTCCCATAAACAATCACTCCCAAATATGAGTTGCTGCTACAATAAAAAATGTCAGAGAGCTGCTATAGTATAGTCATATTAAGCATAACTACAACTGTAGATAGTACAATGATATAAAAATACCGATATAGACCACAATAGATACTACACATACAGATCTGGGCACTAGATCAACTTTCCAAGACAACCCAAGAGGGTTTCCAGAAAATGCACACAATGTGCCAATGTAAGTTGTAGCCCTAGTGCTGAAGGAATGCTGCAACAACATAAATGAGATTATATGGCTGAAGCTGATGTATAAACCTAAAAATCTTCTCCAATAGATCCTCTGGATGAAATAATGGCTCCTCCACTGAAGAAATCACCTCCCGGAACAACCACTGCAACTCCTCCCTAAAATAACACAAATATGGACTAAAACTGCGTTGTAGGGGATAAAAACTCTTTGGCCTGGTGCCAAATATGTCAATAAATCCCAAGGGGATTCTTTACAGGTATTCTAAGGGAAGGAAACCTTCCTCCACTGCAAAACTAGCTCTGAAGACACCCAATATAATCCTCCACTGCTGCACCCTGCAACATAGCACAACTATAAGAAGAAACTGTGCTGATGAAGAAATTTTTAGCTTGGACAAACGCTGGAATGTGGAAACGTAGTGCAATACTCTTCCAAGAGGCCTCTCAAGGAAAGAGGTGGGATTCCCGCTCAGGAACACACAGTGCTGAACAACACTACAATCTTAGCTAAACTGCTGAAGAGAGCAACAAGTCTAAATAGACCATATACAAAATAATAATCCAAACATAACGTCATATGCCTGCCATCCTCTTCCTTATATAATTTATGAGCTTCCTCACCCTTGGACCCACTCAATTAGGTCACTGCCTCCATGCAATCAATCTCCCTCCAAAACTGCAATGTCCCACCATGAATGCCACTCCTCCATAAAAACGATGTTTGATTTGGTCAAAGTTGACCCAGTCTTCATGCTCCAGCCCCTTTTCACACCTAAGGGTCTTCAATCCAGCTTTTACATGACCTCCATTCACACTAGGAGTGTCTTTTATTCCTACTAAGGAGATTTATGGGTCTCCATACCCTCTTATTCCATTATCTAAGAGAAAAATCAAAATTTAATATTCCAATTAGTTGTGTGCTAATTTAGGAATATTACAATTAAAAAAAAATGGCATGGTAGGGAAAGTAAGCAATAAAGGCTCAACAAATGAGAGAACAAGGGATGACAAGTGATAATGATCCAACCACAGTTAATGAAACTAGGATGATTTCAACCACATTGGACTAAATTGTAGAAAATACACTGTTATTCCAAGACCTCATAAATATTCAAGTGCCTCACTATCAGAATGGGGGTTTACCCACTTGCTCTATTACTACAAGTGTAAGCGTCAATCCTATGTATGCTTATAAAACACCTCCACTTAATGCAGGGGTTGGTATCACAAGTGTGAGTTATGGGTACTCAATTCCTCCATGGTTACATAGGGAAAATTGGACCAAATCATATGGAAGGAATGCAACACATCCTAATCAACCACTATTAGGTAGGACAACCTACTTGGGTCAAGAAGGGAACTCAACATGTTTGGGCATTGAAGATTTTGAATGAAATCAAGAACAGGGGTGTGATATGTTTTTTTTGTAACCACATTTTGATGTGGATTTTGGATGGATTTCCTCTTTTTTCTTGTAACATGAGGATTTTGGCTTATAATCTAGGTCATTTTATTTCATATTGTTTTCAACATTGTAATCAGAAGTCATTTTAGAAGAAACATTCACAGTCTATCCGAATGGAGAAATCCTAGCTGAGAATGAAAACAAAATTTTTGTTCTACCTTTACATATCGAATGATCCACAATATCCCATTTTTCTATGAGTTGTTAAATAAATGAAAAATGAGGGAATAATAGAATCTTGATCAAATTACTTTTATAATTTGAAAACTTCATAAAACAATGAACAATTACAGTAAACAATTTTGATCGATGAAAATACCATGACTCCATTTATTTTTTTGGTCATTTTCAACCTTCTAATTTCTCTCTCACTAATACAAATTGAAAATGACTTCAATTTCATTTGACAATTATTATATGGGATAGCTCTACTTCCATTGCAATTGGGTTAATTAGAAACATCGTGACTCCATTGAATAAAAAAATTCAAAGTGTTTTAATAAAAAAAATCCACAATTGTCTTATTGTGATCAGAGAACAAACTGCAAGGAAAACACATTGGATGTCAAGACAAATACCACATAATTCAATTCAATTTTTTTGACCTATCATGACTCCATTGAATCATACAGTTTCAAAAAAAATTAATCAAGAAAAATCATAATTGTCTTGTTATGACGAGAGAATAAAATGTGATCAAAACAAAAAGGGTGCAATATAGTTGATCTGAATTGGATCACTATGTTGTTTTTCATCCATCACGATGAATTTGGAGTGGGAAAAGTGGAGGAATGAGCTCATGGGACCTTTTTTTCCGGTGGGACCTATTTTGGAAAATTTGGGTGTGAAACCTTCCGGGAACATTTTGAGGCATCAAATGAAGTTTTTTGGGGGATAAAACATTTTCACTTTATAAAATATCCTTTTCATGTTATTATAAACACAAATATATTTCCAATGACGCAAGAAGCGCGTAAATCAGAGTCTATATGCAAAATTTATGCCACTCAAAAGTTGACCTTCATGTTTTGACACCTATAGTTCGGGAGGATGTTGCATTGGCCCCCATTATTTATGGAAAATGGTCTAACCACATTTTTGTGATGTAAAAGACTTTAGAAAAGTCTATATTTTATCTCTAGTTAAGAGTATATGTAGTCCAAAGCTAACTCTAGAAGAGTCTATATTGTAACTCCAAAGCTAACTCTAGAAGAGTCTATATTGTAACTCTAGTTAAGAGTAGATGTAGTTATTTCGAGAGGATTTTGTTCCATAGCTAAGCAAAGATAGATATGATAGATAGGTTTTAGAGCAAAAAAATAGGATATGTGCATTGTAGTAGTCCACGGGCCACATGCATTACTTATTAGTACTTGCAGGCATATTTCCAGATAGAGAAAGAGAGCCAAGTGACCTCACCTTCCAGTTGGGTTTTTCCCCAAAAGGGTTTCCCAAAGAGAATATCTTGTTTCTTGTGTGTGTGTGTGTGTGTGTTACTATTTTTTCGTTCTCTATTTTTCTACATAATTTCCATTCACATGCATGCACTAATTACAGTTAAATCCATAGATCTTAAAGTTTAATAAACTGTAATAGTGTATAATTTTTAGAGTTTTAATATAATATTATTAGATATGTTGTGATGAAATTTCCAATGGAATATCCACGACATTTTACAAATAATTTGGTATCAGTGCAAGTTTCTTTGGGTATTTTTGTATATTTGTATGGATCTAGGTCGGCGGGGTCGAAAATTGTAACACCCTATGTAGAAATTTGAATAACTAATATGTTATCCACCGAGATTCTCTTGATCACACACTATTTTATCTTCATGCACAATATATAATCTCTTCTACCATTGATCATTACATGCGGAAATAAAATCAATTGCATGCACACATCAAAACCATAAAAATTCACACATATGAACACAATATGTAATGGGAAAGCTTAAAGCTGAAAACCACCAACTATCTGTATATTATATATGTCATAGAGATCATGTAAAAATCATCATACAAAGCTCCTCACAAGCTCTCAGTATAATCTCCACTTGCTCCACACTAATCAGGCTTGATCTTGCAAATCCCATGCACCGATCTTTGCCAGCCTTTAGCCTACCTCTACTGTGCAATCCCTGCTGGAGAATGCCTCTTGATGAGAATTTTATTACCCCAACCTTGCTCACGCGGTCTTTATAGGCATCTCTACTAAGTGTTGGATGCAAACCATGCATCACTTATAGTCACAACTGATAGTCACACTTGCCCTTTCACTTATCTTTGCACTGGTCTCCACTGAAACTGTCCATGCACTAAAGTTAACTGATGTATTCTTTAGTTGATTAATGAGTGAATTAATTAATAATTAATTCACACCACTCTCACTAATTGTATCAATCAGTTAATCTAGATACAAATAGCTCAACTATGTTTAGATTAGTTAAACTGAATACAACTCCACTAACTTCCTCAATCTACTCCACCAAACTCTGTCACATGAGTTCTAACTGAAGTATCCATGCAATAGCTCCACATAACCTCAGGAATAGCGTAATTCCTTCTGTCAGCTCATGTGCCACATCTGTGCACTTAACTGTAGTGCCCCAAGAGAATAAGATAATGTTTAGAGTCTAAATATTATTAAGAGCTAATAATATTCTACATATCTATTTTTAGACTGACTATCTAAAAATAGATTCTGCCCAATATGTCTAAAAATAGAAATCCATCTATTTTTCCAACTTGATCAACCATCCACAAATAGCATCTTGCAACTCATAGAATATGATCAACATGTCTAAAAATAGACTTTGCGACAAAAATCACCTGTGTGGGCCCCACCTAGTTTAGGTGATCACTTTCCAACTAGGATCAGGAATGATGTTTCAGGATGCCTCCTTCACTGCTTCTTGTTGCAATCTTCAACACTCCCTCTCAACAAGAAAGGACTGTATTTTCATGCGACATGCAACTCCATGCATTCGCACTGCAACCTTTTCAAGCGCCATGCAACTCCATGCATCTGCTCTGCAACTCTTCTGAAACTAAATAGGCTTCAAACACCTCAATCAATCTGATGAATCTATCATCAAAGTCTTTGAATTCTGCTTAGCTGCTGCACATGTCTTCGGGAACCACTACGCTATTGAACTCTGCACCCATGCACTTTTCACTTGCTGTCAATTCTGAACCGTGCTCCAGTATCCGACACTGTCACTTTGATCTGCCTGCATCAATCCAACTGATCATGCTACTGCTGCTCTATGGGCACCTCATAGCCAGGTTTAATTCATGATATCCACACCATCTCAATGAATCCTACCCAGAAATATCTTCTTGGGATTACTCATGCATGCCACCCCA
The DNA here is from genome assembly GCA_034641835.2 of Pinus albicaulis. Lineage (NCBI taxonomy): Eukaryota > Viridiplantae > Streptophyta > Pinopsida > Pinales > Pinaceae > Pinus > Pinus albicaulis. Next base: position 193,455,611 of record CM076579.1, read on the forward strand.
CCTCTCACCTGGTGGTATAGTTGCATGCACTCCCTCTGTCCATCTGGCATGAAATTTCTCTGCATGAGTGATTACTCCCACTCCATGATCCTCATCTTGTGGTTGCTCCACATCCCGAGGTTCACTCTTACCTGCATGAAAATCCTGCTCCCTCTCAAGCTTCAAATGCATGTCTTTCTTGCACTTCCCAACAGTAGGAAGTTCCATAGAAATCCCATCTACTTCAAATCTATAAAGATTCTTCTGCATCTCCAGTTGTGGCTGCTCCACAACCTTCTGAGACTGCTTCTCACGCTGCATGTTGAGAGGATCCCTCTCAACCACCAAGTCACTAACCTCTAATTTTATCCTCAAATCTTTTCATGCATCTTGTACCTCAGTGCATGTAGATTCTTGGCTCGCGCACATTGCAATTGTCTCGCCGTCGCAAAATTTTCTAACAAAAGAGCTGATTTTAAATCGACGATATCTCCCTCATCTGAGCTCCGATTCGACCGATTTGTTTTTTCAATTTGGGTTTTTTTTCGCAAGGAATCCAAATATGCTATTTTTTTATAAAACTTTTTCACCAAAAATTTCATATATTCTCTGCAAACTCGCGCGCCCAAAAATTTATGCTCTCATTCCATGTAGAAAATCTATAACACACCTCTGATACCATGTAGAAATTTGAATACCTGACATGTTATCCACCAAGATTCTCCTGATCACACACTATTTTATCTTCATGCACAATACATAATCTCTTCTACCATTGATCATCACATGCGGAAATAAAATCAATTGCATGCACTCATTAAAGCCATAAAAATTCACACATATGAACACAGTATGTAATGGGAAAGCTTAAAGCTGAAAACCACCAACTATCTGTATATTATATATGTCATAGAGATCATGTAACAATCATCATACAAAGCTCCTCACAAGCTCTCAGTATAATCTCCACTTGCTACACACTAATCAGGCTTGATCTTGCAAATCCCATGCACCGATCTTTGCCAGCCCTTAGCCTGCCTCTACTGCGCAGTCCCTGCTGAAGAATGCCTCTTGATGAGAATGAATTACCCCAGCCTTTCTCACGCAGCCTTTATAGGCATCTCTACTAAGTGTTGGATGAAAAACATGCATCACTTATAGTCACAACTGATAGTCACACTTGCCCTTTCACCTATCTTTGCACTGATCTCCACTGAAACTGTCCATGCACTGAAGTTAACTGATGTATTCTTTAGTTGATTAATGAGTTTATAATTAGTGAATTAATTAATAATTAATTCACACCACTCTCACTAATTGTATCAATCAGTTAAACTAGATACAAATAGCTCAAATATGTTTAGATTAGTTAAACTGAACACAACTCCATTAACTTCCTCAATCAACTCCACCAAACTCTCTCACATGAGTTCTAACTGAAGTATCCATGCAATAGCTCCACTTAACCCTTAGGAATAATGTAATTCCTTCTGTCAGCTCCTGTGCCACATCTGTGCACTTAACTGAAGTGCTCCAAGAGAATAAGATAATGTTTAGAGTCCAAATATTATTAAGAGCTAATAATATTCGACATATCTATTTTTAGACTGGCAATCTAAAAATAGATTCCGCCCAATATGTCTAAAAATAGAAATCCATATATTTTTCCAACTTGACCAACCATCCATAAATAGCATCCCGCAACTTATAGAATATGCTCCATATGTCTAAAAATAGACTTTGCGACAAAAATCACCTGTGTGGTCCCCACCTAGTTTAGGTGATCACTTTCCAACTAGGATCAGGAATGATGTTTCAGGATGCCTCCTTCACTGTTTCTTGTTGCAATATTCAACACTCCCTCTCAACAAGAAAGGATTGTCTTTGCATGCAACATGGAACTCCATGCATTCGTCCTGCAACCTTTACAAGCGCCATGCAACTCCATGCATTTGCTCTGCAACTCCTATGAAACTAAATAGGCTCCAAACAACTCAATCAGTCTAATGCATCTATCATCAAAGTCTTCAACTTTTGCTGGTACCAACTGCACATGTCATCAGGAACCACTGCGTTTTTGAACTCTTGCACCCATGCACTCTGCACATGCTGTCAACTATGATTCATGCTCTAGTATCCGACACTGTCACTTTGGTCTGCCTGCATCAATCCAACTGATCATGCTACTGCTGCACTGTGGGCACCTCATAGCCAAGTTCAATTCATGAGATCCACACCATCTCAATGAATCCTGCCCAAAAATCTCCTATTGGGATTAATCATGCATGTCGCCCCACCTCTCACCTGGTGGTATAGCTGCATGCACTCCCTCTGCCCATCTGGCATGAAATTTCTCTGAATGAGTGGTTGATCCCACTCCATGATCCTCATCTTGTGGATACTCCACATCCCGAGGTTCACTTTTACCTACATGCAAAACTTTCTCCCTCTCAAGCATCAATTGCATGTCTTTCTTACACTTCCCAATAGTAGGAAGCTCCGTAGAAATCCCATCTACTTCAATTCTGTAGAGATTCTTTGCTCGAATCCCAACCTTCTTGACTTGTCCTTCCTCATCCACACTAACTCCTACACTCCCAAGCTCATCCCTGTAGTGGACAAACTTTTTCAAGTATACCGAAATAGTGTCATTCTTCTCCATTTTTATTTTCCTAAGTTTATCCTAAAACTCAACCGCTTCAATGCTTTGCAATTGCTCCAATGATCAATATCGCTCTGATACCATGTAGAAATTTGAATAACTGATATGTTATCCACCGAGATTCTCCTTATCACACACTATTTTAGCTTCATGCATAATACAGAATCTCTTCTACCATTGATCATCACATGCGGAAATAAAATCAATTGCATGCACACATTAAAGCCATAAAAATTCACACATATGAACACAGTATGTAATGGGAAAGCTTAAAGATGAAAACCCCCAACTATCTGTATATTATATATGTCACAGAGATCATGTAACAATCATTTTACAAATCTCCTCTCAAGCTCTCAGTACAATCTCCACTTGCTACACACTAATCAATCTCGATATTGCAAATCCCATGCACCGATATTTGCCAGCCTTGAGCCTGCCTCTACTGCACAATCCCTGCTGAATAATGCCTCTTGATGAGAATGGATTACCCCAGCCTTGCTCACACAGTATTTATAGGACTTACAAAGTGTTGGGATGCAAACCAAGCATCACTTATAGTCACAACCATAGTCACACTTTCCCTTTCACCTATCTCTCCAGACCGGTCTCCACTGAAACTGTCCATGCACTGCAGTTAACTCATGTATTCTTTAGTTGATTTATGAGTTAATAATTAGTGAATTAATTAATAATTAATTCACACCACTCTCACTAATTGTATCAATCAGTTAGACTAGATACAACTAGCTCAACTAAGTTAAACCGAACACAACTCCATTAACTGTCTCATCAACTCCACCAAACTCTGTCACATGAGTTCTAACTGAAGTCAGCCATGCAATAGCTCCACTAAATTCTTTAGAATAACGTAATTCCTTTCCGTCACTCCTCGTGACACATTTGTGCAGGAAACTCGAAGTGCTCCAAGAGAATAAGATAACAATAGAGTCCAAATATTATTAAGAGCTAATAATATTCGATATATATATTTTTAGACCGGAAATCTAAAAATAGATTCTCGCCCAATATGTCTAAAAATATAACCATCTATTTTTCCAACTTGACCAACCATCCACAAATAGCATCCTGCAACTTATAGAATATGCTCCATATGTCTAAAAATAGACATAGTCTAAAAATAGACTTTGCGACAAAAATCACCTGTGTGACCCCCACCTAGTTTAGGTGATTATTTTCCAACTAGGATCAGGAATGATGTTTCAGGATGCCTCCTTCACTGTTTCTTGTTGCAATATTCAACACCCTAATCATGGCTGACGAATCTCTAAACGAACCTCGTGATACTCCAGAGGTGAGGTTTTCACGTTTTGAACAACAAGTCGTAGACATAAACCGAAATGTAAAAATCCTCATAACGACCCTAAGAAATAAGCTCGAGATATTTGGAGAATGTGGGTTCAAATGCAGAGGACAAATTAGATAAGGGATCGGGAGATCAGGAAGACACGAAAAACCAACCGAAGAAAGAACCCGAAAAATATCAACCCAGTTAGAGTGTAGTGCATTAATCCTTTTTCAAAATGGAAGAAAAATTAGATATCAAGTCGTACCACAATGATATCGATGCTCTGAAGATGAACCACTGGTTTCAGAATTTGCAAGTTTATTTCAGTATCCATCAGATCGAGGAAGGGAAAAATATCTCATTCCCGTGGCTAAAATTAGAGTTCCATGCACTGACTTGGTGGAAAAGTGATCAAGCGGATCAATAAAATGCTCAAAAATAAAAGTTCTTGAGATGGCTCGAAACTAGCGCCAAAATGAATATCTTGTCTCCCTCAATCCAACGCAACTCATTTCACTCAAAACCGATATTGTATGCTCTTGATATCGTGTTCTGACCGATTTGCCAAACAACTAAATTTTTTGCTTTGGGTTGCAGGTACACCCTGTCAGCAGTCCATACACTGAATAGGCATTTGACTAGGTTGTTGACTGTATTTTTATTAGCTAATTATTTTCTGCCATGTGCGTCAATTTGACTGGTTCAAAATTATGTGGCTGTGATTGGTTTATGGGTTGTTGTGTTGGTGCAATGAGGCAGAGCCACGTGAGGCAATGACTGGAAGACACATGACCTCCTCTTATTGGTGTAAATTTTTGTATATAGGTCGAACAAACCTCCATAGGAATCGAACCGCAAAGCTCTCGAGTGGCAACATGGTGCTCCACTACCGCGCCACAAGTATTATTTAACAACTATAGAAGTTGGGTCATATTTAAAGTTTAATGGGATTGTTAATGAGGTCGGGGTTGGGGTTAACCCCTAGCCCCTGGTCCACCCAACCCACAAGACCACAGGTTAGGCGGCCAAGCGTGCATGGTTAAACCCGACCCCAACACCATGTTTCAAGATATAACGCAACCACATGTCATATTTCCACATCATAGTTCAACATTCAAACCGATGGTTAACATATATTGTGGGTTAGTTCAAATTTTACAGCGTGAAGGTCAAAAGTTATCAAACCGACAGTTCCTAGGAGTCACAACACATGTGAATGGGTTCGCAGTTTAATGTTATGGCACGATGTGTTAACCAAATCATTGCAGAGCAACCACAATTCATTGGAAAGTGAATTATGGGTTAGTTATGGTGTGGGGAGTGGAACCTGCCTTGGGTGAGGTTCATGGAACCTAACCATGAATAAACAATGGCACATACCATAACCCGTAGTTCCATAGAGAGTTTATTTCAGCATGGAATTTTGAATTTAACCTCTAGTGGGTTTTAACTCATCCCAGTCACCACCCCGAGTTCCGAGTGGGGTTTAAAAATTGATGGGGTTCATTTGAACTAGCCCAAGTCCAACATCCTGTAGTGCACCACTTAGCCCAATTTTGTCGGTTCGTGGGGGTTATTAGACAATTTAATGAAGCAACAATTTTCACTCGAACCTATGTGAATATCATCGGCGTGGGGAAATTTTTTTGTTCCACGTGGCCGCAAAAGTCAGAATCTGTAGGATGAGTAGCAAGTGGGTGCAATTTAGAGGACTGAAAGTAAGAAAACTTCTTTGGAGCATAACTCAATTAATTATTGACCTTTTTGAGTGCATAAAGAGCATAGATAGGGGTTTTTTACGGTTCTGGAGCCATTGGAGACAATATTTTTTCATTCTTAGCCCTGAAAATTGATGTAAACACATATTTTTGAGCATAATGAAAGAGGCCCAACACTGGAAGATGGACTAGGAGATGAATCCCATGAGGGGTGAGCTACTTCATCATTTGTTGTCTTATTTTTTTTGTTACGGTACTTTGGTCTCTGTTATTTTCTGCAAAACTGAGATAAAAATCATCTTTTATGTGTTAATGTAATTTACATAATTTCATAAGAACCTTAAACATTTCACTTGCAATTTTCATCAAAAACCTTCAAGTTTACATATACAGGTCAATTTAGTATCACAACATAGGTTCTTTGGTTGTTTTGAGGGTATAATTTTGTTTCAAGTGTTTCTAATGCTTACAAGGTTGAAGCTTAAAAGAGGAGAAGGAAAGCGTATGGTAGCAAGTCCTCAAGCTAGTTCAAGGAGAGCACGTTTGCCACAATATCCACTAGCAGTTTAACCTCAAGTTTCACCAAAAGCCTCACCATTCATGGCACATCGAGGAGGACCTAACAATATGGCTGAGGATGAGAAGGCTTTTAGGAAAGCATTCTTTGACATGACTGAAATTGTGAAAGTTCTCTATGAGGAAAGGAATTCTAGGTTGCAAGGTGCGAGCTCAAATCCTCCAAAGGGAAAAGGAGGAAATAGACACAAGCCTCCAAAAGGGAATGGAGTTAATGGTGAAAAACCACCTATAAATCCACCTTTCTCTTCGCCTCCATATCCACAATCATCATTTCCTACATCAACCCCTTCATAAACACCTCCACATTCTCGAAAGGGACATGGTAAAACTCCATTTTTGAAACTTGAAATAAACTTTGAATCGCCTATGTATAATGGAGAGGTAAATGATGAGAAATTAGATAGTTGGGTTTGTTAGATTGAAGTGTATTGCAGGATACAAAGGATCAAGGATGATGAGGCCAAGATTCAACTTGCTTCATTAAGGTTGGAAAGTGCGACATTTATTTGGCGGGAAAACAAAACTCAAGAGGACATGAAGATATATGGTAAGGTTTTATCCTCTTGGACTAATTTTGTTGTTGCATTAAGAAGATATTTTTATCCTTTAGCATACATGCATTAAGCTACCATGGATTGGAAAAACTTTAGGGAATTAAAGGGTCAAAGTGCGAAAATTTATACCCAAGAGTTTAGAAGGAAAGCATTGATATTGGGTGTAGATTTATCCTCCATCTAAAATTGTGTTGTCCCTCATTGATGGCCACTCCTCCATGACAACGTTGTAGATTTGGTCAAGGTTGACCCAGTCAAAATGTCCCAGCCCCTTTCACTCCTAAGGGTGCTTGATTTAATAGCCAAGATTTATCCTTTTCACATTTGGAATTGATTTATTCATTATTAAGGAGTATTATGGACCTCCTTTCTCTTTTATTTTTTAAACAAAGTAATAAAACAAAAATGAATATTCCAATTATTTGATGACTAATTAGGAATATTACGGTCCTCCCTTCCCAAATTTTTCTTGTCCTCAAGAAACTAACAAAGTGAGTATTGCAACTCTTCTCCTCCTCAATTGGTGACACCAACATGTGATAACCTTCCTCCATAAGCTAAGTGTTCACCAATCCATCCCTCCATGAATTTATCCTCTAAAGTTCTCATGAGATGTAAATAATCCATCCCATAAGGAGACAATAATTCAAATGAAATAAAAATGGTTTTCCCAATGGTCTGCCTAAAACATGTAGCATAAGGTACATGGATAATCTACATCCCATAGGGCACATACATACCTTCCATCCTTCCTCTATACATTCCCATAAAAAGTACAAGTACATCATCAATGTATGGGATCAAAACTACATACATACAAACATAAATTTGTGCATATGGAGGTGGGTCATAGTCCCGCATGTGGAGCCAGCCCAGTGCATCTCGTGACTGCATCAGATCATGATGTGGTAAGTGGTTTCTCCACCACTTACTTGTTGTCAAATTCATAATACCATGGCTGAAAGTGTGAGATATATTTGGTGCCTTAGGAATGCACCCATCATGAAACAAAATCTCCCTTTGATCTCCAAGGGAGTGGCCATGTTCATAAATTTTTTTGGCCCAAAGTTGGCCATGAAGTTTGTATGGCATAGTAATCCTCCTTGGAGTTATGATTTGCATATACATGGTGAAATAATGCAAACAATAATCAAATGAAACATTATTTACATGAGCATATTTTTCACCAAAATTTCTCCTTGAACAAATGAAGTGGTGCATAGATCTATATCCTTTCTCACAAGAAGAAAGAGATGGTTGAATTAACTCTTTCATATAGTCATGTTGCTATCCCAACTCCAAATGGTTCATGCATATTTGAAAATGCTGATTTAGTTCTCCTTTAAAGCCCTTCCAAGTGTAGCTTCTAATGATCATGTTGTAGAATCTCATGGAATATGTGTGGTTGAAACAAAAATCTTCATAGGCTCTTTGTAGCAACTTCTCCTTGAGCTTGGAGGCTCTAGATAAGAATATCCTACCATGATAGTAGATGACTCCTTCTTGGACTGAATAGCCCTCTTCATGTAGCTAGTCATCAAGTATCATGCATGTGTGAAGATCCTTGGAATATTCCAACAAAAATTGGGATTTCCAATATGGATAAATCTCGTATAGTGACAATGCTGATGATCTATCAAAATAAATGTCTTCCATATGGATTCTCTCCTCCTTGAAATCTCCCATGCCAAAGATACATGTTGGAAGGTCATTCCTTCCATGCTTCTCTTCCCACAGCAGAGAATCTGAAAAGAGAGTGGGTAATGATGATGTTGGGATAATATCTCCCTCCTCCTTGAGCCTACCCAAGACTCCCAGAGTTGTATCTTTGTCTCCTAATGCTCCCATCCCTCCTAGATCTATGCTTGGAGCATCATGTTGTAAGATATATCTCACAAAATCTGAATCAAATGGCCTCCCAGGTGGTTTTCCACTAGATAAAAGTGTCCCATGTAGCAATCTCATGAGCATAATAGATGGGACTTTAAGGTCCTTGCTTCCACTATGCAAATCCATATCTGATTTCTATATGGAAGTTGTATGTGAGGGATATTTATGTGTGCCTTTGATCATTTGGGTCTTACCACTCTTCTTATCCACCCATTCCATCTACAAAGCTTCCCAATCAGTGGTAACTTTCCCCAAAGTAATCAACCATTGAACACCCAACATCACATTGGTGTCAGGTATGTCAACCAAAAAGAACTAATCAATCAATGTATATGTACCCATTGTGACCGATAAGGATGGAACATAGTGCATGCATTGCATTGTTCTATCTCCTGGGACCAAAACAAAGAATCCCTCAAAAGCATCAGTGGGCCTTGCCATCCTTTGCACTAGTTGGGCATCAATGAAATTGTGGGTAGCCCCACTATCAACCAAAATAGAAACCCTTTGATTCAAGATGGAACATTGAAATCTTAAGATTAAGTACTTAGGTATTCCTCTCAATGATGCAAGAGCCCCTCCAATAGGATAAAATGCTCCATTCCCATCTCCTGATGGTGTTGGTTCATCTCATGCAGTGTCAGCACTGTGACCTCTTATTGGTTCATCTTCTTCTTCCTCCTCATCATCTCAGAATACTTCTATGTAATGTGATTTTCTAGCTGCACATCTATGTCCAGGTGCCTATGATTCTTGGCAAGTGACGCAAATCTTCCTTCTTCTTAGATCTCTCTGAACATCATCATCAAGAGGTTTCTTGTATGAGCTCTCCTTTGAAGGAGCATCATTTTCTTCCTTTCCCTTTGATGGAAAAGAGGGCTTATGCTGAAATGTTTCCTTTGCTTTTGGCAAGGCATATTGAAGGTCCCTATCCCTTTCAATGGCATCTTGTAGGGTAGTGGGACTGGTAGAATTAACCATCCCATGAAGAGGTTCATCTAACTCATCAATGAAAATGTACACCCTTATTTCTACAAATAAATTAGGAACCATAATAGAATGTTTTAAAAACTCACAAATGTAAGTTTCTGGATTACTTGATTGTTTAAGCTTTGCAAGCTTCATGAATGGTGCTCCAGGATCTCTTCTATAAAATCTTTCAACCAGCCTTCTAGTGAACTCTGAATAAGTAGTCACATTGGCATGACCCAATCTAGAGAAGCCATGGAACCACCAGTCATGTGCTTCACCTTCAAGGTGTAGTGCTACAATCTTAATGGCTTCCATTTATGGAACCTTTTTCAGCTAAAAGTAGATGTCAAGTTTTTCTACCCAAGATTTGGTAGAACACTTGGATGACCCATCAAAATTGGGTAAAAAGAATCTACCCATAGTGTGGTGTCAATCATGATTCTGAATGAATCCACCACCTCTATGATGATGCCTTGGTCTTATATTGTCCTTTATTTGACATAACTCTTGAAAAATCAAGTGATCTTTGAATCTTTGATTTTGAGACTCATATTCTTCAAAATAGTCTTCAAGGGATTCTTGCTCTTGAAACCCTTCATTTCCCACAGCCAAAAATGTAGGCATAGTAGAGCGTTGGGAAACTTGTGGCTGATGCACTGGTTGATCACCCCAGTGGTGAGACATGCCAGAGCCTTCTCCATGATGAAATCCTTTAGGGGATTCCTTGATTCTATCCATTCTCATCTCTATGATCTCTCTAGCAATGTCTTGCATGGCTCTAAGAAGGATCTTAGGGAACTCCTTCTCTTCATCTTCACCTCCAGATAAAGGGGCTTTACCCTTGTATTCATTATCATTTGTATAATCAAAATTTTTGTGCCTTCTCTTTTGATACCTCTTTTCTTTGTCAGTAAGAGGCTCTCCCTCTTCAGAAGACATATTGGCTTTTAGAATTCACAGGCTATTCCAAGATGATGCTCCGATACCACTGTAAAATTCCCAAATGGGAAAAGCAGCAATATAATGTAGAATGATGGAAAAATAACGCATATTATCATTTAAACAGTAAGAGGCCAATAAGGAGACCTTTCATTTGTTATTACAGTATCAAAACTTGTGTAAGAAATGGCCCATAAGATGCATAATAAGAAAAGCAAGTCTCCAACAAGAAAAATCCCTGATTATGAGGTGCTGCAACCATATATCAAAGCTGGAAAACCCTTACAGTGTTATTTTGTTGGCTTCTACAACAACTGTAGATTACACATTAGATCTAGAGAAAATATGTGCCTAAAAATTTAGATCTATATCAAATTCATGCACTATACAAGCTCCTCTATAGAACCCCCTTGGGGTTTTCAGCAAAAAACCAAGTACAAGATGTAGATTTGATATCTAAGACTGCAGATATAATGAAAAACTCAGATCTGGAAAGTGTGGCTGAACTAATATGAGAAATAGAGTAGCCTCCTTCAATAGATCTTCAAAGTGAAAGGTAGATCCCCAACACTAGAAAATTATCTCTCCAAATGGTGTGTTGAACCACCCTGCAACCCATTCTATAGAAATAACGCAGATATAGAAGCAAACTGCACTGTAGGGATCAAAATATGGTTGGCCTGAGGCCAAGATTTGAAAATAAGCTCCAAAGCCTTCAATATTGTCCTCCCAATGAAGTAGAAACCTCCTCCACTGAAAAGGAGCACTGAAATGGCCTAGATATGAAAGATCTAGTCTCCACTTGTTGCAGCTTGCAAAAAAAACCAAAACCTCAAAATAATCTACATTGTAGTTGAAAGAAGAAGCTTGGCCCAAAGACAGATAATGGAAAATACAATACAAACTCTCCCAAGAGCTACTCAATGGGAAGAGGTGGGATTCCCGATCAAGAACACATAATGCTAAACAAAATTCAATCTCAGCTAAACAACAAGAGAAAGATATATGTCTAAACAGACAATATATTCAAAAAATATCACATACATCAACAACCTTCTAATGTTGCCATCCTCTTCATTTTATAAGTTAAGAGCTTGCAAACCTTAAACCACATCCAATGATAACACTCCTTTCACACAAGGCACCTCCATCTAAAACTGCGTTGTCCCTCATTGATGGCCACTCCTCCATGATAGCGTTGTAGATTTGGTCAAGGTTGACCCAGTTAAAATGTCCCAGCCCCTTTCACACCTAAGGGTGCTTGATTTAACAACCAAGATTTATCATTTTCACATTTGGCATTGATTTATTCATTATTAAGGAGTATTATGGACCTCCTTGCTCTTTTATTCTTTAAACAAAGTAATAAAACAAAAATGAATATTCCAATTAGCTCATGACTAATTGGGAATATTACACACACACACACCATTATTGTTGAACATTGGTGTGAACAAGATACCAGTGCTAAGGAATGCCGGGGTAAAAAATAAAATGAAAAATCTATTTGACAAAGAGGACATTGATTCCAAGGCATCTTCTTGTGGGTTTCATAATGTTTTTGATTTCAAGACGGATCGTGCATGGCGATGGTGATCACATTTTGTAAAGAGTAAAGCCAAGTTCAAGGATAAACATGTTAAGCATCATTATGAATACAATGTTCAAGGTGAAGTGAGCTTGAAATTGAATAAGAATAATTTGATTACAGACTGAGGAGGGAAGGTTAAAATTCCTTCAAGGGAAGTTTTCTTTTCTAAATATCTTGGAAAATTACATCAAGATATCATCTTTGAAAAAAATACAAAGACTTCAAAACAAGGTAACTTGAAGCACCTTCATGAGAAGCTCAAAGTGACAAATCCAAGAAAATTTAAATGGATTGATATTGGAAGGGTGAGGGAACAACACCCTCATATATTTGTTGACTAAAAATGAGCTTTTGGAGGTCCAAAAGCTTCTATTCGGGAGGAATTATCTTGGGGATCAGTAAAATGCTAAAAATTAAAAGTGCTTGAAACAGATCAAAACAGACACCAAAAATAATATCTCGTCACCCTGAATCCAACACAACTTATATCCGTCAAAACCTATATCGTATGCTCTCAATATCGCGTTTTGACCGATTTGCCAAAAAACTTAAAAAAAAATTGGGTTGCAGCTATGCCCAACCATCAATCCGTACGTTGACTAGGCATTTGAGTGGGAAGTTGGCTATATTTTTATTAGCCAATGATTTTTTTCCATGTGTCTCAATCTGATTGGTCGAAATGTCTATGGTTGTGCTTGGTTTATGGGTCATTTTGTTGGTGCAATGAGGGAGAGCCACATGGGCTAATGGCTGGTAGCCACATGGCCTCCTTTTTATTAGTGTAAAATTTTGTATATTGGTCGCACATACCTCCACAGGAATGGAACCGTAGACCTCTGTAGTGGCAGCACGGTGCTCCACCACTGAGCCACAACTGTTACTTAATAAATATAGAAGTAGGGTCATATTTAAAGTGTAATGGGATTGTTAATGGGGGTTAGGTTCGGGGTTAACCCCTAGCCCCCGGTCCACCCAACTCACGAGATCACAAGTCAGGCGGCTAGGGGTGCGGGGTTAACCCTGACCCCAAAACCATGTTTCAACATATAACACAACCACATGCCATATTGCCACTCCAAAATTAAATGTTCAAACTGATGGTTAACATTTATGGTGGGTTATTTCATATGTTTCAGTGTGAAGGTCAACAGTTATCAAACCAGTGATTATGGGGAGTCACAATACATCTGAACGAATTTAGAGTTTAATGTTATGGCACGGTTTGTTAACCAAACCACCACAGAGTAACTACAGTTCATTGGAAAGTAGATTATGGGTTAGTTATGGTGCGGGGAGTGGAACCTGCCTTGGGCGAGGTTCTAGGAACCTAACCCTGAATAAACCATGGCATATACCATAACCCACAGTACCAGAGAAGAGTTTATTTTGGCGGGGAATTTTGAACTTAACCCCCGGTCGGTGTTAACTCAACCCAATCACCAACTCTAGCTCTGAGTGGGGTTTAAAAATTGGCAGGGTTTGTTTGAGCTAACCCAGATCCAATGACCTGCACTGCGCCACTTGACCCAATTTTTTCAGTTCATGGGGGTTATTATACAATTTAATGAAGCGAAAATTTGCACCCGAACTTATGCAAATCTCATCGATGCGGGGAAAATTTGTCACTCCATGTGGCCATTGAAATAAGAATTTGTAGGATGGTGTTGACAGGAAAAATATCCGGCCAACAACCGGGGATCTTAAAAAGTCCCAACTAGACTCTAAACCATTTGTAATAGGGATCCCGCCCGGGGTGTGGGTTCGGCTATTGCTTAATCCTCCTTTCCTTGGGTCTCAATAGGAATCTGGAAACCTGTGGACACACATTTATTCGAATGATACAAGACACATGATTGATAAATTAAATTAACATACAACACTATGCGTAGCAAGATGAATTATAAAGCATGGGGCCAAAATAAATTTTGTCAACATCATGTCATTAGGGTCATGCTTCTACGTTGTTCTAACCATAGAAGAAATAATTCTTTATGGCAGAACACCCTTCACTTCCTTAAAGGGTTTTGATGATAATATAAATGTCAGTAAACAAAGTCATTAACATTAATTGAGAAAGTGAAATAAACTTAGCATCATTAACACATGTTTAGAAAGTTGTAATGCACAAACGATGTAATTGGAGACACAGTTTCATTAATCAAAAGATGTTAGAAACTGAAAAATAAAATACTCATAGTGTCCACACATTCACCAACATCAGGTCCAAAAATGGAGTTTAACAAATTCTTGTATTCATACTCAAAAGTTTGTATTCCTTCTATACAATGTTCTATATCTCTTTGAGTCCCAAAGAAAAGGTCCTTACAAATTTCCTGAAGGAAGTTCTTATAGGCCAAAACTTGCACTTTGGGCTTCCTGACTTTCCGCCTTCCTAACCGTTGGACTGCTTTACGACCTGAATGGAGGATGCGACCTGCGACCCACTTGGATAGTGCAACCTGCGACCTCCTGCAATTTGATCATGGGAGTGTGCGCGTGATTGCGAGGTCAGGGGCATCAACTTGTTGCTCCTTGAGGAAATTCTGCCATGCGCAATAATCTGCAGCGACTGGGGAGATTAGAGAAGCTTCTTCCCTTAACCGGTGCAGGCACTCTAAGAAATTTAGAATCAGCGTCTCTCTCTTATGTGTGACCTGGTTGGCTAAAGAAGCCAGTTTAGTGTAGATCCAAACTAGTGTAATGACGAACTTAACCAAGTTCTCTTGCGATGTGGCAAGATCAGGGGTAGTAGCGGCTTGTCTGATAGGTTGTATAAATGCTTGAATCTCTTGATCTATCTGTCCCCATGTCTTCTCCTCGCTCAGTGCACCCAGAGATGGAATGTGGTGTAGCTCATGCATTGAGTCGATGCCATTGATCAAATG
Source organism: Pinus albicaulis (assembly GCA_034641835.2). Classification (NCBI taxonomy): domain Eukaryota; kingdom Viridiplantae; phylum Streptophyta; class Pinopsida; order Pinales; family Pinaceae; genus Pinus; species Pinus albicaulis. The sequence continues at coordinate 193,470,689 of CM076579.1, forward strand.
CTCGTATGCGGTCATTACCTTTTCTAGATCTTTAGATAAATTTTCCTTGGATTGCATCTTGATACGGATTTGGACCTTGTCATCCTGGGTGTGAATCCATTCCTTCTTGGGAAATTTTTCCAAAGCCTGTGGGTATCGTCCTGTCCATTCTATCATTCTGTCCAAAGCGGCGGAGGCCTCCTTCAGTTGCTCTCTCTTTGTTTTGTATTTACTTGGGCTCTTAGTAGGGGGGCGACTGTTTGTTTTATAGTGAACATCTCCCCGTAAACCTACCTCATGGTGACCTCCGGCGTCATCAACTCCCTTTGGATGGTGAGTAGTACTTCGTTAATAAGATTTTTTTTTTTTTGGAGTTTTTGGATTTCTTCCCTTAATGCTCTCTTTTCTTGCTCCGCCCTTGCTTTCCTTTGTTCAGAGTCATGTAGCCTATTTTGTAGGGAAAGGATTTCTCTACTCATCTAGCTCACATTTTCTTCTATGGTTGCGGCGAAAGCCATGCCAGCTAATGCTATCATCACTGGGTTGGTCCTAGTGTCCAAGACTATATCTTTTTCTGTCGTGGCTTTGATTGGGGCGGAAGGGTTCCGTGCTAGACATCTCCTTTTTTCCTGTCGAATTTTGAAGGTGAACTGATCATAAGTGAGTCTTGTTAGGTTGAACACCTCCTCCTCTTGTCCTTCGGAGGAGGCTGGCTCAAAGAGTGCAAAACGTGTATTAATTACAGGTATTTTGATGGACTGTAGCTCAGTTTGTACTCATGTTACTAGAGGAGGTGTCTCGGTGTCTTTTGATCTTTGATCCTAATCTTCTTTTCTCTTTCGTTCTTCTTCCTCTTTCTGAAGCCACTCCGCCTCTTCCTTGTCCTATTCTTCTTTCTGCCTGCACTCTGCTTCTGCTTCTTCTTCCTGTTCTTCCTTTCTCTTGTGTTTGGCCTCCACCTAATCCAACTCTTTCTTGAGCTACCGTTCCGCTTATGCCTTTGCTTCCTGTTCTTCCTTCCTTTTCCGGGCATCCTTCGCCTGTTTCTTTCTTTGTTTTGCTTTCAGGTTTTTTCTATGCTTATCTTCATCTTATTTTTCCTTCTTTTCAGGTTTCAGCTGAGCTTTTCCTTCTTGTTCTTTTTTTTGGGTGGTGGAGTTGTGGCCCGTGCTGGTTCGAGGCTTCTTGGCCTTGGAAGAAGAGGTGCCTCCCAACTCACGGGCTCTTTGCTCCAAAGTATTATTATTAGGGTCTTCCTGATCGGACCATGCTCTCGAGGCAAGTTCCCTATCCAAGTTATACCAGTTCCTTTTCTCATCTTCATATGGGCATTCAATATGTCAGTAGCTCCATTTTAACTTGGCCCGTTTGCAGTGGTCAGGGACTATCCTCTCAGGATCGTAAGTCCAATGATACAAAGGCCCTAGGTAGAAACCTTTCATTTTTTCTACTTCTGCCTCTACCTCCCTGAAATCCTTGACTGTGTAGGCCCCAATGGTGAGTGGCAGTGTAGGCCATGGCTTTTTCTTACCTTTAGTCAGGACCTTTGAGAAACTGGAAGTCATCTGATAACATACTTCCTGAAGAAGCATCTTGTTCGTAATGAATCGAGGCAGAGCATGGGGATTCTTGAATGAACCAAAGACTCGAATAAAGGTATAATGTGTGAGTGGAAACCAATGTGCCACCTTGACTAATGTCTCCATGTCTCGCCAGGACATGCATGGGGTATCCTAACCGAACAATTTCATGTACAGCACAGGGATTAAAAGTTGCGAGATTGACTCTATATCCTGCCTGTACTTGGAGTCCCAGAATACCTGCACTTCTATGTGAATTGGGTGTGCCTGTCCTGGGTCCCAATTGTGTGCCCATCCCTCAAGGTGGCACTGGGAACAAACTACATCCAATAGGTAGGAAGCCATGTAGAATTCATATGAATATCCCTCCTCTAGTGCCAGTGCCATGGATATGTTTGTCTTAAGAGACGCCACTAGCATGCTGGCCCAATTGAAACGAGTGCCATAGATAGTAACATAGTTCATCAGGGATACCCAAGTGCCACTAAAATTGGTGGCATCGGGATGACCGTATACCCTACAAAGCATAGCTTCCACCAACTTATATACCTTTCTGAGGCCCGCCACTGGATACTCCTGATCCTTCTTAACCTTGAACATTTCAGGTTCCTCCCACCATCCTCTCAGGGTGTCTACTATGGCGACCGCATGGGTGGTGGCCCATTCTTTTGTGAAAGTTTTTTCTTGTTCTGGCAGCGCGTAATAAAAATTAGCATCCTTGCCCTTTAGAGTTGCAAAAGCTTTACCCTCATAGTCTCAAATTACCCACTTCTTGGGGTCAATATTATGTATGATCCATTCAATGAATTATGCACTTGGGAATATAGCAGGGTGGGCACCTGCATAGTGAGCTTTGACCTTTTAACTTCTACATATATTTTCTAGTCAGGGAGGTCCTCTGGGAATTCTGGTCATGCGAATTCCTAGTGTACTTGATACCAACTCATGGTGTCTCCTTTGGAAAATGTACATGCGGTGTCCCTATAGATCAGGGGAGGATACATTGGTATTTCCATTTCTGTGTCTTCTATCTCTGGGCTCTTGTTTTTCTTGCGAACTGCCAGAGGTCCCATGTCACTTGAGTCTGAAAAGATGGAGACACACTCTAACTCTACTTCGAAATCACCTGGCATGTTCATAAAACAATCTCAGGATAAGACAGATGCCATGATAATAAAAGCCTAGGTACAAATTTTTTAACTTTTCCCAACTGAGACCTAGGAAAGGGAAAATTAGCGACTTGCGACTGGGTCGCTGGTTCGCTGGGTTGCGAGGTTTAAAATTTCAGAAGGTAGTGACCCTATGACTAGGCGACCCTGCGACAAGGTCGCGAGGTCACTGGGTCGCAAACGTTTAGCAGTTAATAAGAGTGTGATCCTGCGACTTGGCGATTGGATCGTTGGGTCGCAAGGGTCTAACAGTTCATAAGAGTGCAATCCTGCGACTTGGCGACTGGGTCGCTAGGTCATAAGGGTCGCAAGGGTCGCGAGGTCATGAGGGTTGAGGGTTGCACTAGGCCTGGCCGGTAGATTTAAAAGGCAACACGGTCCTTTGCCTTATATATAATAAATTTCTTTTTAACTTGAAACATTGAAAGGACTAAGTGAGCAACCCAAAACATGGAGGTGAAGGAGTATTAGGAGAAAAGAAAACATAGGGGAGGATGGGTTACTCTGAATACAAAACTGTGTAAGAAAGAGTAGGGTTTGGATAATTTGGAACATCTCAGGCTCTAAAGGATCAGAAATGAGGAATGGTGGGTGACTTTAAAAGGTCTAAGGTAAGGGGAACAGGGCAACAAAAGGAAAATCTGAAACATCAGGAGGAAATGGCAGCTTACCCAAGAAAACCACGCTCCAGTTGGCCTTTCAGAAGCGTTTTTTCGCTCTCCGTCACGTGAATAGAATGCGACCTAGTGGCCCTCCTATTTATAAAGGGGTCGCACGTGCGAGAAATTAATGAGGTCGCTAGGTCTCAAATGTCTCGTGCTTAAGAGAGGCGTGACCTTGTGACCTGGAGGGTCGCAAGGTCGCAAGGTTGTTAGGTCGCGATTTTGAAACTTGAAAGAGATTTTTGACTTGGTAACCTAGCGACCTGATAGGTCATAGAGTCACTAGGTCACAAATTTTGGAAAACCCTATTCTGTGACTTAGCGACTCTTAAATTTTCCTGAAAAATATTTAAGCTATAGATTTTCACTTAGCCTTTTCGATGCTCAGGGGCTCCAAAAATTCAGAAGGTGATTTTTTTGAGGGTGTTGTAGAGGCTACAACAAATGGCGATTCACTGGTAGGGTCCAGAATCTCTACTGATGATTTACCTTTGTGGGGGGAGGGAAGGGGCCTTAGCAGGCTATTTCTTTCACTCTTAGGTTTCCATGATTTTTTCATTTTGTACCTTGCAAGGTTTCTTTGCCTGCTTGTCTGTTTTAGGTGCTGCTTGACCAAGCTTTTACTTTTGGGTTCTGGATCGAAAGGGTTGGAGCACTTCAGGGATTTTTAGGATCTGGTATAGTTAATTCGTCCTCATTGTGTTGCTCTGCTGCCTGCAAACCTTTTAGTCCTGGCGGAGTCACTGCCTAGGAGTCACAGATGTTGTTCAGCTGCCGGCGAGCCTGTTTAGTACCCTAGCGGAGTCGTCGCATCGCCTCTCTACGCAAGAAGCCTTTCTCAATCCTTTACCCTTTGTTGGTGTGCTACTACACTTATTTTAAATGTGCTCAAGGCACTTATTTAGATGTGATCATGGCACTTATTTGAGAGAGGCAATGTTTCCTGGGCGGATGAGGAATCCCGACTTATTTTACTTGCAAGAGAGGTTGCTCCTGGTCTGTATGAGGAATTTAGGTTTTCTCGGATATCCTTACATCACTCGAAGTTAGCCCTATTCCCGTTCATTCTAGTTGTTGCTTTAACCAACTTTATTTTCACAAACACCCTTTCAAGCTTGCTAGGTGACCTATCTGCACTTAGTAGCCCAGACTAGGTCATGTTTTACCTTTGGGTGTCATTCATAGACAAGCTCCTACCACCTTTTGTGATTTTCAGGAAAGACTTTTCATCAGCATAGATCCTGTCGCAGCATGCCAATTGCGTGACTTCTACAATGCCTTCCGCCTTTTGAAGTTCTTAGAAGGACACCTACAAAACAAAAACTAAACAGGAAACAAAAAAATATGGTACAGGGGTGGTGACGGCCCTCCTAGGGCCGTTAAGTGAAGTAGTGCTTGAGGTTGTGCCCGTTTACTAGGAGGACCTCTATTCTTCCCTATAGAGTTTGTAATCTGAAAGCGTGGGACCCTAGCTTCTCTTTAATCTGAAATGGACCTGTCCAAAGGGCTTGGAATTTGGAATGTTTCCCTTTTTCCTCATGAGCTTTATCCAATTTAAGAACAAGGTCTCCTACTTCGAAAATTTTATTCCCGACAGATTTTTTATCAAACCATCTCTTAATCCGACTTTGGTGGATGGCGAATTTTTCTCGGGTTTTTTGCCTTTCCTCCTCCAGTTTCAATAATGTGTCAATATGGGCTTGCAAGGTGGGGCATGGGGTGCCATCGATCTCTTGGGACAGCTGGAGGGCTGGGAGAGATAGGTGGGGAGGAAGGATGGCCTCTTTTCCATATACAAGAAAAAATGGGGAGGTGCCGAGAGAAGATTTGGGTGTGACTCGATCAGCCCAAAGGGAATTATGGACGACGTTATGCCAGTTTCGTTGGTGGGACAACAGGGTATTATTGATGATGTAGATAAGGTTCTTATTAGTCGAATCAACTAACCCATTCCCTTGGGGGTAATATTTTGCAAGGTGTTTAAGTACAATTCCATTTTCCAAAGCAAAATCATACAACTTGAAAGAACAAAAATAATTTAAATTGTCAAAAACAAGGGAGGTTGGAACGCCAAACCTAGTCATGTTGCATCGAGTGACAAACTCTATTACCTCTTGATCGTTGATTTGGCATAGTGGTATTGCTTCAACCTACCTAGTGAAATAGTCGGTAGCTGTGAGGATATACCGGTGTTTCTTGGAGGAGTGTGGTAAGATTTCTCCAATCACGTCCAACCCCCACTATTGAAAAGGTTCCTCTACTGCCACCGACTATAATGGAGAGGCCGGCTGTGCTTCCTGGTTGGAAAATTTTTGACATTGAACACACTTCTGGACATATGCGTGAGAATCGTTGAAGAGGGTTGGCCAATAGTAGCCAGGGCACATGATTTTGTGGGTAGTGGTATCACCTGCATAATGTCCTTTGGCCAGTCCATCATGTAGTTAGATCAGGATGCTTTGTGCTTCATCGTGTTCTAGGCAGCGTAGTAGGACTCCATTGTAATGTTTCTTGAAAATTTTTCCTTGTATTAACTGGTAGGATGCAACTTTCAGCCTTATTGTACATTTCTGCCAAGTAGTTAAAACAGGATCCAGAACACCGTGGGCTAAATATTTCAAAATGTCAGAGTACCAAGAAAGGTTTCCCTGCTGAGGCACATGGTCAATCTGGTACATGTCAATTTCTTGCTCCCAACATTCTTCTTCGCCCCCACGTTAATTTGCAGCCTCCATGGCCATTTGGCAGAGTCCTTGACCTTTGATAGTATGTGCCAGTGTGAAATCCAGGTCATACTCTTGGAGACATGTCATTCAGTTTCCTCGTCTTTCGCCCAACTCTTGCTGCACGAAAAGTGAACAAACAACTGGGTGGGGGACGAACACTGTGACATGGTTCTTTAAGATGTATGGCCAGAAATGCTTGACCGCTTTGTATACTGCGTAAGCCTGCTTGTCAATCTTGGGGTAATTCAGTTTAGCGCCTTGCAAACTGACGCTCATGAATGATATGGGTCGTTCATCGTTTTTCACGTATTTATGTGTGAGGACAGCCGTGAGTGATGAATTTGAGGCAAAGGTATATAAGATAAAACCTTTTCTGAAGTCTGGGCTTTGGAGGGATGGTGCTTCTGCAATGGCCTGCTTGATCTTATCGAATGCTTCCTTCTCAGGTGGATTCCATTTGAAACTTGCATTCTTTTTAATCATCCCCTGCAAAGGCCTGACTATTTGGGCAAAATCTGATATGAATTTCCATACAAATTTTATTTTCCCAAGGAAGGATTGCAATGCCCTTTTGCTACTAGGAGGTAGAATCTGGGCGATGACCTTCACTCACTCAGAATCTACAAATATACCATTCCTAGTTATGATATGACCCAGAAAATTCCCCTCGGACAAAGCGAAAAAACTTTTCTTTGGGTTGAGTGAGATCCCATACTTCCTGCATATTTCGAAAATTTTCTTGAGGTGACGTAAGTGATCACCTCTGTGCTTCGAAAACACAGTGACGTCGTCCAATTATACTACCACGCTTTTTCTTATTAGACCTCAGAAATCAATGTCCATAGCTCGTTGGAATGTAGCCCCAGCATTTATCAATTTGAAGGGCATGAGCCTAAAGGCGAAAGTTCCCCACTTCGTCCAGAACGTAGTTTTTAATCTATCAAGTTTAGCTACCAATACTTGGTTATACCCAGAAAAACCATCCAACAAGGAGACAATCTCCGATCCAGATACAGATTGCAGTATCTGTTCCATAGGGGGAACCATATAGTTATATTTTTCTAAGGCTCTGTTTAGATTCCAGAAATATATGCACAAACGGATCTCACTGGATTTTTTTCTTGCTAGAACTAGATTTGATACCCAAGTGGAGTGTCGGAATTTGAAGATTATGCGTGCATCCAAAAGCTTCTTAAGTTCTTTCTGAATCATTGGTTCTAGTGTAGGGTGCACTTTTCTTAGATTTTTCTAGAAAGGCTTCACTCCTTCCTTCATAGGGATCACATGCTGAATAATTCAAGTGTCATAAGTACACAGTTCATCATACGTCCAAGTGAACACGTCTCGGTATTTCCGGAACAGTTTGATGAAAGCTTGTCTCTCCTGATCAGAGCAATCCTTCCCGAGGTTGACAAACTTCGGGTCCTCATTTGTTCCTAAGTTTACTCGTCGATGTTCCAGAGTGGACCTCTGTACTTTAGTGTTGGGGGGTCTGCAGAAATGGTTCTGTAGATCAAAAAAAAATTCCAGCGACACTATTCCCTTGGGCATGGGATTTTCCTTGCGTTTCTCTTTTTCTTCCTGCAAGGCTTGATCATGTCCACTTCTTATATCATTGTGTCTTTGAAAACCTTGGTGTTGAGCATGAATTCAAGTATATGTTGGTCATCATCATAGACGCTTAAATTAGTGATGTTATCTAGCACAGATGGTTTATACACTATTTCAATAGAAAAACCATCCCTTAGGGGGGTGAACCTAGTAGCAGCGTTAGCCAGAGTATCAGCTGCCGCATTATGCATCCTAAGCACAAATTTAATACCAAACACATAAAAAGCAAAAATTAGACGCCATACCTCTTGTTGGTAAGCTTTCAAGTGCAGAGATAAGCAATGGATGGTATTGCATACCTAGAGAGTGATGATTTCAGAATCTCCGATTACCTTTAAGCATTTCACCTTTAGTTCCAACACTTTTTTGAGTCCGAGGACTAAGGCCTTATATTTGGCGGTATTGTTGGTGCATTGAAATTATAGCCAGCATGAAATCAAAAGCTTGTTCTTTTGGGGGTCCAACAGGATGCAACCCGCACCTGCTCCATCATGCATCTTGGAGCCATCATAATACAAGGTCCATACATCGTCTTCTGGTTTCTTTGGAACCATGAGCTGGGGAGAGATTTCAGTTTGGTTTATGATGGCTACAGCTTGATCTTCAGTGATGAGCATTAGCTCTAATTGGACGTCTGGGTTTATCGGGGGCTGAGGGGGATAGTAACATCTGAAGATGGCCTCTAAGAAACACATGCTGAGCTCTTCTTGGGCAAAGTTGACTGGTTCATTCGTAGTGTCCAAGTCGGTCACAGTATATTTCATATAAGGTTCACTCTCAACTCGGATTTGGTTGTTTCGACCCTTGTAGGGAAGCCATAGGTGAGACCAATCGATAGCGAAGTACCCTTGTAGCTTATTGGACTATTCCCTGCTCAACAAGAGACTGTAGGCTTCTGGGATGTCTACGAATACTATGTCTATGCACTGGTGGACTCTGGAATCGAAAGACAGGCAGATGATGACATTATTTAGTTCACCTACAGTGGGCACTTGTCACCTATCAAGCTGAATAATCCTAGCATCAGTTTTTTCTGAGCGACTGTTTAAATTTTTGCAGACAGACAGGGGCATGACATTTGTGGATGTGTCGGAGTCGACCAGGTATTTATGAGCGTTAAAGTTAAATATTTCAAAAGACATGAGAAAGGGGGGAGTATACCCCTTGGATTTTGCATTTATGGCATTCACAATAGATTGGAGGCTTGCACTAGCTTGGGCAGATGTGTTACTCATAGGTTTGGTTGTCGAGGCATTGGCAAAGGCTTTTAGAATAAGTTCCCGTTGGTTGGTGATGTGTGAAAGCTCATAAAGCAAGATTTTGGCTCTATTTTTCTTCATGTCCTCAATAATGTTGTAACCAAAATTAGAGTGTGGAATGGTATCGGTGGGGGTTTTGGGTGACCCTTCCAGCAGTTTTCTCTTTTGGTTTATTCAGGTGTTGCTAGGAGCGGACTTCTCAGGAATAGCAACTTGGTGCTCATTCCCTGGGGGTAAGATTTTCCTTAAGAAGGCCCTCCTCTTCTCTTCGAAGGACTGTTCAGGAACTAGTCCTTTGCTTCTTAGGCCATATTTTCTCACAATTTTGGCTTTAGGATCATCGGCCATGTTAATTTTAGTGATGGTATGGGTGCTTTCCCCGCGGATCACATCAAAAGAAAGGATGGTAGATCATGGTTCTTCATCTGGGGGTAGGTTTTCTTCATTATCTGAGACATCATCTTTGGCTGATTCCCCTGGATTTTGATCATCTAAGAGCTGATTTACTACCGCATTCATGCTACCAATCCATTGGGGTAATGTCTTCTCAGAGTGGGCGGCCTGGTGGAAAGAACAAAAAATATATTTTCCGATTTCCTCCACATTAAGAACAACATTTGTGTTTGATGGGGGCCGGCTGATTGTAGGGGCATTCTTTTTGAAAAAAGGCTTTTGCGTCTTGGTGCCAGTAGTGGGTTCAATGCCTTCTCTCTTTAGATCAGAGACTCCATTGGTTAATAACTTAAGGGACTTTGCTATACCTTCAAAGTCAAAATTATCTTTGTCCTTATCCCTAGTTTTGAATGTGGAAGACTGGTTCTTTTTCGAGGCAGGTTGATGATCGTCTCGAACTTCATGGTCTATGACCCCTATGGAAAGCATGTCCTTTTCTACAACAAGGGCAGTGGCGTAATTTGCTGCAAGGGTGGCCCTAGCCTCACGCTTCACGGAAACGGCGATGTCTCCGGGAAGAGCCTTTGTGTGGTAGTCTATAGTGATGGAGTCATACAATGCCAAGTTGTGGGGGGAATATGTTCAATATGGTGGAAAAATTTTGATTAAAATCTCTGACCTTCTCTTTCTTTTGGCACTTGAGTGTACTCAACTCTGTGAGGAGCATGGAGGGGATCTTGTCCTCTGAAAACTTCTGAAGGAAAGTGAGACAGAATTCATCCCATGAAATTATGGAAGCACTTGGAAGAGACCAATACCAGGTGGCCACTTTTTTCTCAAGGGTATGGGGAAAAAGATGACAGGCGACATCATCTGTTTGGACTCTCATTATTTGTAGTGAAAGGTAGAAGTTGCTTATGTGGTCTTCAGCTAGCGTGCCTTTCTCAGGGTCAAACTTGGGAAGGTGTTTCTTAGGGTGTCTAGGCTTGTCATGAAGGGGGCCCAGGAGATCTAATGGAGATTGGGCCATCCAAGCGAGCGGTTGTACCTACCGAGCATGCTCGTGGTACCTTCTTTCTGATTCAAATTCACTTCCCACACCTGACGCAGATGCTTCCCCTTCATGGTGGGAGTGCTTGTCTTGACATCCCTCGCGGTTTGCCATATTTCTAAGGTTTCTCCAATTGTATATGGGGGCTCTATTTTTGTTCTAATGGCAGTGGGCGTCATGGTGACCTTGGCCACGACCTCTGTTTCCCTGACCCCTATTCCCTTGGCCTCTATTTCCCTCGCCCCCCCCCTGATGGACGGTAGACTTGGTTGTTGTCATTTTGGGTCCGATCAGGCTGAGGGCCAACATGGGGTCCATTCATGTCGGGATATTCCTCTTATGCTCCTTGGGGCCCAGTAATAGGTTCATTATTCTCAACTGCCATTTCGAGGTCTTCAACCATTAGATTTATCAACTGGGGCAAGTAATTTACAAGGGCACCGTTGCCAGTGAGGTTAGCTGCAGGGGTCCTGGTATGGGTTAGAAAACTCATGACTGGAGTGATTTGAAAATATCTGATGAGTTTGCGGGCAATCAACCGCAGAACTCTTAACTGATCCTTAGTAACCTCATAATAAGAAGCTTCCTCCTCTTGGGCATATTCTAAAGGGGGAGGACCGGTGTCATCATGTATGACCTCCCCTTGGGGAGTCTGTAACGGAACATTACTTGTGTGCTGGGAGGCTGCCATAGGCCTGCCTTCTAGCACCAATTCTGTTGACAGGAAAAACTATCCAGCCAACAGCAGGGGATCTCCCCACTAAAAAGTCCCAATTAGACTCTAAACTGTTTGGAATAGGGATCCTGTCTAGGGTGTGGATTCGGCTGCCGCTTAATCCTCCTTACCTTGGGTCTCAGTAGTAATCTAGAAACCTGTGGACACACGCTTATTCGAATGATACAAGACACATGATTGATAAAAATTAAATGAACATACAACACTATGCGTAGCAAGCTGAATTATAAATCATGGGGCCAAAAGAAATGTTGTCAACAACATGTCATTAGGGTCATGCTTGTACATTGTTCTAACCACATAAGAAATAATTCTTTATGGCAGAACACCCTTAACTTCCTTAAAGGGTTTTGATGATAATATAAATGTGAGTAAACAAATTCATTAACATTAATTGAGAAAACGAGATAAACTTAGCATCATTAACACATGTTTAGAAAGTTGTAATGCACAAATGATGTAATTGGAGACACAGTTTCATTAATCAAAAGATGTTAGAAACTGAAAAACAAAATACTCATAGTGTCCACACATTCACCAACATCAAGTCCAAAAATGGAGTTTAACAAATGCTTGTATTCATACTCAAAAGTCTGTAGTCCTTCTATACAATGTTCTATATCTCTTTGAGTCCCAAACAAAAGGTCCTTACAAATTTCCTGAAGGAAGATTTTATAGGCCAAAACTTGCCATTTGGGCTTCCCGATTTTCCGCCTTCCTAACCGTTGGGCTGCCTTGCGACCTGAATGGAGGATGAGACCTATGACCCAGTTGGAAAGTGTGACTTGCGACCTCTTGCAATCTGATCATGGGAGTGTGCACGTGATTGCGAGGTTAGGGGAATCAACTTGTTGCTCCTTGAGGAAATTCTGCCATGCGCGATAATCTGCAGCGACTGGGGAGATTAGATGAGATTATTCCCTTAACTAGTGCAGGCACTCTAAGGCATTCCGAATCAGCATCTCTTAAGTGTGACCTAGTTGGCTAAAGAAGCCAGTTTAGTGTAGATCCAAACTGGTGTAATGACGAACTTAACCAAGTTCTCTTGTGATGCGGCAAGATCAGGAGTAGTAGCAGCTTGTCTGATAGGTTGTAGAAATTCTTGAATCTCCTAATCTATCTGTCCCCACATCTTCTCCTCACTCAATGCATCCAAAGATGGAATGTGGTGTAGCTCATGCATTGAGTCTATGCCACTGATCAAATGCTCATATGCAGTAATTACCTTTTATAGATCTTAGATAACTTTTCCTTGGATTGCATCTTGATACGGATTTGGACCTTGGCATCTTGGGTGTGAATCCAGTCTTTCTTGGGCAAGTTTTCTGGAGCCTGTGGGTACCAGCCTGTCCATTCTATCATTTTTTTCAAAGCGGTGGAGGCCTCTTTCAGTTGCTCGCTCCTCTGTTTTGTCTCTACTTGGGCTCTTAGTAGGGGGCGACTATTTGTTTTATAGTGAAAATATCCCCATAAACCTGCCTCATGGTGATCTCTAGCGTCACCAACTCCCTTTGGACGGTGAGCGGTAATTCATCAATAAGAGTATTTTTGTTTTGGAGTTGTTGGATTTATTCCCTTAATTCTCTCTTTTCTTGCTCCACCCTTGCTTCCCTTTGTTTAGAGTTTTGTAGCCTATTTTGTAGGGAAATGATTTCTCTACTCATCCGACTCACATTTTATTCTGTGGTTGCGGCGAAAACGGTGCTAGCCGATGCTATCATCATTGGGTTGGTCCTAGTGTCAAGGACTATATATTTTTCTGCCGTGGCTGTGAGTGGGGCGGAAGAGTTCCATGCTAGACATCTCCTATTTTCCTATTGGATTTTGAAGGTGAAATGATCATAAGTGAGTCTTATTAGGTTGAACACCTCCTCCTCCTGTCCTTCGGAGGAGCCTGGCTAGGAGAGTGAAAAATGTGTATTAATTACAAGTACTTCAATGGGTTGTAGCTCAGTTTGTACTCCTGTTACTGGAGGAGGTGTCTCGGTGTATTTTGATCTTTGATCCTCCTCTTATTTTCTCTTTCATTCTTCTTCCTCTTTTCGAAGCTGCTCCGCCTCTGCCTTGCCCTATTCTACTTTCTACCTACGCTCTGCTTCTACTTCTGCTTCCTGTTCTTCCTTTCTCTTGCTTTCGGCCTCCACCTGATCCAACTCTTTCTTGAGCTCCCGTTCCGCTTCTGCCTTTGCTTCTTGTTCTTCCTTCCTTTTCCGAGCATCCTTCGCCTGTTTCTTTCTCTGTTATGCTTTTAGGTTTTTTCTATGCTTATTTTCATCTTCTTTTTCCTTCTTTTCAGCTTCCAGCTGAGCTTTTTCTTCTTGTTCTTTCTGTTGGGTTGTGGAGTTGTGGCCCATGCTGGTTCGAGGCTTCTTGGCCTGGGAAGAAGAGGCGCCTCCCAGCTCGTGGGCTCTTTCCTTTGAAGTATGATTATCGGGGTCTTCCTGATCGGACCATGCTCCCGGGGCAAGTTCCCTATCCATTTTATACTAGTTCCTTTTCTCATCTTCATATGGGCATTCAATATGCTGGTAGCTCCATTTGAACTTGGCCCGTTTGCAGTGGTCAGGGACTATCCTCTCAGGATCGTATGTCCAATGATCAAAGGCCCTAGGTAGAAACCTTTTATTTGTTCTTCTTCCGCCTCTACCTCCCTGAAATCCTTGACTGTGTAGGCAACAATGGTGAGTGGCAGTGTAGGCCATGGATTTTTCTTACCTTTAGTCAGGACCTTTGAGAAACCGAAAGTCATCTGATAACATAATTCCTGAAGAAGCATCTTGTCCGTAACGAATCGATGCAGAGCATGGGGAGTCTTGAATGAACCAAAGACTCGAATAAAGGTATAATCTGTGAGTGGAAACCAATGTGCCACCTTGACTAATGTCTCCATGGCTCGATAGGACATGCATGGGGTATCCTAACTGAACAATTTCCTGTAGAGCACAGGGATGAAATGTTTCGAGATTGACTCTATATCCTTCCTGTACTTGGAGTCCTAGAATACCTACACTTCTATGTGAACTGGGCGTGCTTGCTCTGGGTCCCAATTGTGTGCCCATCCCTCAAAGTGGCATCAGAAACAAACTACATCCAATAGGTAGGAAGCCATGTAAAATTCAGATGAATATCCTTCCTCTGGTGCCGGTGCCATGGATATGTTTTTCTTGAGAGACGCCACTAGCATGCTGGCCTAATTGAAATGAGTGCTATACATAGTAACATAGTTCATCAGGGATACCCAAGTGCCACTGAAAGTGGTGGCATCAGGATGACCATATATCCTACAAAGCATAGCTTCCACCAGCTTATATACCTTTATGAGGCCTACCATTGGATACTCCCGATCCTTCTTGATCTTGAACTTTTTAGGTTCCTCCCACCATCCTCTCAGGGTGTCTGCTATGGTGACCGCATGGGTGGTGGCCCATTCTTCTGCGAAAGTCTGTTCTCATTCCGGCAGCACGTAATAAAACTCAGCATCTGTGCTCTTTAGAGTTGCAAAAGCTTTACCCACTTGTTGGGGTCGATATTCTGTATGATCCATTAAATGATTTCTGTGCATGGGAATATAGCAGGGTGGGCACCTTCATAGTGAAGCTTCAACCTTTTAACTTGTACATATATTTTCCAGTCGGGGAGGTCCTCTGGGAATTCTGGTCTTGCAAATTCTTGCTATACTTGATACCAACTGATGTTGTCTCCTTTGGCAAATGTACATGCGGTGTCCCTATAGCTCGGGGGAGGAGACATTGGTATTTCCATTTCTATGTCTTCTATCTCTAGGATTTTGTTTTTCTTGCGAAATGCCATAGGTCCCATGTCGCTTGAGTCTGAAGAGATGGAGATGCACTCTAACTCTGCTTTGAAATCACCTAGCATGTTCACAAAAAAATCACAGGATAAGATAGATGCCATAATAATAAAATCCTAGGTACAAATTTTTTAACTTTTCCCAATTGAGACCCAGGAAAGGGTGAACTGGCAACTTGCGACTGGGTTGCTGGGTCGTTGTGTCGCGAGGTTTAAAATTTTAGAAGGTAGTGACCCTACAACTAGGAAACCCTGTGACAAGGTCGCGAGGTCATTGGGTCGCAAAGGTTTAACAATTTATAAGAGTGCGATCCTGCGACTTGGCGACTGAGTCACTGGGTCGCAAGGGTCTAAGAGTTCATAAGAGTGCGATCCTATGACTTGGCGACTGGGTCGCTGGGTCACAAGGTTCGCAAACATTGGTTTTGAGTGAAGCTACGACTTGGCGACTCGGGTCACTGGGTCACAAGGGTCGCGAGGTTGCGAGGGTCAAGGGTCACACTAGGGCTGGCCGAGAGATTTAAAAGGCGACGCGGTCCTTTGCCTTATATATAATAAATTTATTTTTAACTTGAAACATTGCAAGGACTAAGTGAGCAACCCAAAACATGGAGGTGAAGGGGTATTAGGAGAAAAACAAACACAGGGGAGGCTGGGTGACTCTTAATACAAAACTATGTAAGAAAGAGTAGGGTTTGGATAATTTGGAACATCTCAAGCTCTAAAGGATCAAAAATGAGAAATGGTGGGTGGATTTAAAAGGGCTAAGGTGAGGGGAACAGGGAAACAAAAGGAAAAATGGGAACATCAGGAGGAAACGACGGCTTACCCAAGAAAATCGTGCTCCAGTTTGCCTGTCAGAAGCATTTTTTCGCTCTCCGTCGCTTGAACAGAATGCGACCTAGCGACCCTCCTATTTATAAAGGGGTCGTGCGTGCTAGCAATTAATGAGGTTGCTAGGTCGCAAATGTCCTGTGCTTAAGAGAGGCATGACCTTGCGACCTTGCAACCTCGTGACCTAAAGGGTCGCGGGGTCGCAAGGTCTCTAGGTCACACTTTTGAAACTTGAAAGAGATTTTCGACTTGGAGACTTAGTGACCTGATAGGTCGCAAGGTCACTAGGTCGCAAATTTGGGAAAAACCTATACTGCGACTCAGCAAATCTTAACTTTTCTTGAAAAAGATTTAAACTATAGATTTTGACTTAGCCTTTTCGATGCTCAGGGGCTCCAAAAATTCAGAAGGTGAATTTTTGGAGGATGTTGTAGAGGCTACAACAAATGGATAGCAGGTGGATGTGATTTGGAGGACAGTTAGCAGGGAATCTTATCTGGATAATAACTAAGTCAATTTTCGACCTTTTTGAGTGCAAAAATATCCCAGTTAGGGGTTTTTTACTGTTTTGGTGTCATTGGAGATAATATTTTTACATTATGAGTAATACAAATTAATGTAAACACATATTTTTTAGAATAATCAAAGAGGCACAACATTGGATGTTGGACGAGTAGATGTAGCCCACGAGTGGTGAACTCCTTCATCGTTTGTTGTCTTGTGTTTGTTGTTATGGTATTTTTGTCTCTGTTATTTTATTAAGAACTGAGATAAAAATCATCTTTTATGTGTTAATTTAATTTACATAATTGCATAAAAACCCAAAACATTTCACTTGCAATTTTCATCAAAAACCTTTAAGTTTACATATACATATCATAGAGCCACACAGAAACCCCCAAGTTAGAACGAGAACCTCCATTGACTAAGTGGCAGGATTTCAAAACTCTCATTAAGTCATATTTTTATCCCATTGGGTATGTGGAGGACCAGTGGATCCGGTGACATTACTTCAGGAAATTTCAAGCCAAATCGTGCAGGAGTACACCACAGAATTCAAAAATATGGATATAATGTTGGTTATCTCTCCAAAGAACCCATATGTACTCCTCAAGTATTTGGGGGGTCTCCACCGCCATCTCTGTGAGAAAGTGATGCTCTTAAAGAAAAAAATTGTGGATGAGGCTTGTGTACCGGCCCAGTACCTAGAGAACATAGGCCTGAAAAGAGTGCAATCAAGTGGATCAAAGGAGAAGGAGAAATAGAAAGCTTCTAAGGAGGGGAAGAAGAAGAAAAAAGGGGGAAATATAAAAAGATGACAACCAAAACACACCAGTGTAAAGATCCTAGAAAACACTGCAACCACTGCAAAATTGATGGCCATACAGAGGAGAAGTGTTAGAAGTTGCATCCATAGCTAAACTCGAAGAACAAGAATAAAGATAATACGAAGAAAAATCTCATGGCCACTGATTCAAGCAACCAAGTTGAAAGCAACTCAGACATGGATGAGAAGATCATATATACATCACTGCAGAAGGAGCTGAATCTGAGTAGCCTTCAGCAATAGGAAGAGAAAGAAATGACCAAACTCTTCCATATAAAGATACATGTCAAGAAGACAAATATTGATGCTCTATTTGACTAAGGATCACAGGCGAATATCATTGCAATAGGGGTGGTCAAGAAGTTGGGGCTGAAATTTCATGATCCAAAACCGTATCCACTGGGATGGGTAAATAAGGATGTAGAGTTGAAGGTAACAAAACAATTCAAAATTAGATTTGGTATTAGTGTTCATTTTATTGATGAAGTATATCTGGATGTGGTTCCCCTTTATGTATGTGGAGTTGTGTTTTGGATTCCATACATGTACATGTGTGATAAAATATTCATGAGGAGAGCTAACCAGTACCGTCTCATCAACGATGGAAAATAGTTCATCATCAACACACACAAAGGCCAGTAAAAAATTTCACTGGTAAGTTCCAACCAAGCCAATAAATTGACCAATTCCAACAGGAAGTATGTTTTATTTTTTTTTAAGAGAAATTTATTATGGAGAGTATTCAATAAGAGGCAAGGCATCCCTAGAGGGGTGTACTAAGAAACATAAACAACAATTGGAGGAGTTGCTACAGGAATACAAGGATTTGCTCCAAGAGCCTAAAGGGTTACCACCTAAGAGAGAAGTGGAGCACGAGATCCACCTATTTCCAGACTCCCTATTTCAAAATATTGGGTTGTACAGGAAGTGTGTTATAGAAGCAAGTGAGGTGAAGAAACAATTGCAACAACTAATGGAATAGGGTGTTATTCGACCGATTTCATCACCATGTGGGTCACCCATCATCATTTTTCCAAAGAAGGATGGGATTTGGTGGATGTGTATAGATTACAGATTGTTGAATAAAATAACTCTCAGGAACATATACCCCCTTTCCAGGATAGACAATATTCTATATCATTTGCAACAAACAAATTATTTCACTAAGCTGGACTTGAAGTCTAGATATCACCAGGT
Organism: Pinus albicaulis; assembly: GCA_034641835.2. Lineage (NCBI taxonomy): Eukaryota > Viridiplantae > Streptophyta > Pinopsida > Pinales > Pinaceae > Pinus > Pinus albicaulis. The sequence goes on from CM076579.1 coordinate 193,489,023, forward strand.
TCGATTCAAAGAAGAAGATACCTGGAAGACCACCTTCAAAACGAGGCAAGGTTCATTAGAGGAAATTTTAGCCTAAAAGTGGCCTTTTAAGGAAAAATAATAAAATAATAGGAAAATAATAAAATAATAGTTAAATATTTTGGAGGGAATAGAAGAAAACTATTTTTTTCATTGTATTTTTGGCTTATGTCCTTATAGGTTTACTCAAATTTCAAGTGTAGACACTCGTTGGATGAAGAATTAAATATCACATCTAACGAATATCCATTATGCATACTTTTGAGAATGCCCACATGGATAAAAATTAAATATACATTAAAAAAACATGTTCAACATGTTTTTTTAACATATCTTCATTTTTTATCAAGGTGGGTCTTTTCAAAAGTATGCACAATGGGTACCTTTTGGATGCAAAAGTGTTTACACTTGAAATTCGAGTAAACTTATAAGGAGGTAAGCCAAAAATACAATTAAAAAATAGTCTTTTTTTTTAATTTTCCCTCCAAAATATTTCATGTACCTCTTTTTAAATTTAAAGGATTTTGATTGGTTTACATATTGGGCTAAAATATCCTCTAATGTGTATGACTGTTTAGTTATGCCATTTGGCCTATGTAATGCACCAGCTACGTTTATGAGATTAATGAATGATATAATACGTCCTTTCATAGATTCATTTTTTTATTGTCAATATGGATGATATACTAGTATATAGTGCCACCTGGGAGGAGAATAGTTCACATTTGACGTAGGTGCTGGAAACATTGAAGAAGCACAAACTGTTAGCAAATATCAAGAAGTGTGAGTTTGCGCAATAGTCTTTAGTGTATCTAGGGTATGTGATCGGTGTAGGAGAGATGAAGATAGATACTTCCAAGATAGAGGCCATCATGAAATGGTCCGTTCCTACTAATGTTTATGAGGTCAGGAGTTTCATTTGGGCAACACAATAAATGAGGAAATTAATATCCTCATTTTCAGCGGTAGCAGCACCGCTCCACGCCATAACAACAAGTGAGTGTTGCAACTCTTCTCCTCCTCCATTGGTGACACCAAAATGTGATAACCTTCCTCCATAAGCTAAGTTTTCACCAATCTATCCCTCCATGAATTGCTCCTCTAAAGTTCTCATGAGATGTAAATAATCCATCCCATAAGGAGACAATAATTCAAATGAAACAAACATGGTTTGCCCAATGTTCTCCCTGAAACATGTAGCATAAGGTACATGGAGAATCTCCATCCCATAGGGCACATACATACCTTCCATCCTTCCTCCATACATTCCCATAAAAAGTACAAGTAAATCATCAATGTATGGGATCAAAACTACATACATACAAACATAAATTTGTGCATATGGAGGTGGGTCATAGTCCCACATGTGGAACCAACGTAGTGCATCTCCTGACTACATCAGATCATGATGTGGTAAGTGGTTTCCCCACCACATACTTGCTGTCCAAGTCATCTCACAATGGCTGAAAGTGTGAGATATATTTGGTGCCTTAGGAATGCACCCATCATGAAACAAAATCTCCCTTTGATCTCCAAGGGAGTGGCCATGTTCAGAAATTTTTGTGGCCCAAAGTTGGCCACGAAGTTTGTATGGAATAGTAATCCTCCTTGGATTTATGGCTTGCATATACATGGTGAAAGAATGCAAACAATAATAAAATGAAACATTATTTACATGAGCATATTTTTCACCAAAATTTCTCCTTAAACAAATGGAGTGGTACATAGATCTATCTCCTTTCTCACAAGAAGAAAGAGATGGCTGAATTAACTCTTTCATAGAGTCATGTTGTTGTCCCAACTCCACATGGTTCATGCATCTTTGAAAATTTTGATTTAGTTCTCCTTTAAAGCCCTTCCAAGTGTAGCTTCTCATGATCATGTTGTAGAATCTCATGGAATATGTATGGCTGAAACAAAATTCTTCATAGGCTCTTTGTAGAAACTTCTCCTTGAGCTTGGAGGCTCTAGATAAGAAGATCCTACCATGATAGTAGATGAATCCTTCTTGGACTAAATAGCCCTCTTCATGTAGCTGGTCAGCAAGTATCATGCATGTGTGAAGATCCTTCGAATATTCCACCAACAGTTGGGGTTTCCAATATGGATCAATCTCCCATAGTGACAGTGCTGATGATCTATCAAAATAAACGTCTTCCATATGGCTACTCTCATTTTTGACATCTCCCATGCAAAAGATACATGTTGGAAGGTCATTCCTTCCATGCTTCTCTTCCCACAGCGCAAAATCTGAAAAGAGAGTGGGTAATGATGATGTTGGGATAATATCTCCCTCCTCCTTGAGCCTACCCAAGACTCCCAGAGATGTATCTTTGTCTCCTAATGCTCCCATCCCTCCTAGATCTATGCTTGGAGCATCATGTTGTGAGATATCTATCACCAAATCTGAATCAGGTGGCCTCCCAGGTGGTTTGCCACTAGATAAAAGTGTCCCATGCAGCAATATCATGAGCATAATATATGGGACTTTAAGGTCCTTGCTTCCACTGCACAAATCCATCTCTGATTTCTATATGGAAGTTGTATGTGAGGGATATGTATGCATGCCTTTGATCATTTGTGTCTTACCACTCTTCTTATCCACCCATTCCATCTGCAAAGCCTCCCAATCAGTGGTGACTTTCCCCAAATTAATCAACCATTGAACACCCAATATCACATTGGTGTCAGGTATGCCAACCACAAAGAAGTGATCAATCAATGTATATGTCCCCATGGTGATTGATAAGGATGGAACATAGTGCATGCATTGCATTTTTCTATCGCCTAGGACCAAAACAGAGAATCCCTCAAAAGCATCAGTGGGTATTTCCCTCCTTTGCACTAGTTGGGCATCAATGAAATTGTGGGTAACCCCACTATAAAAAAAAAACAGAAACCCTTTGATTCAATATGGAACCTTGAAATCTCAAGTTTAAGTACTTATTTAATCCTCTTAATGATGCAAGAACCCCTCCAATAGGAGAAAATGCTCCATTCCCATCTCCTGATGGTGTTGGTTCATCTCCTGCAGTGTCAGCATTGTGACCTCTTATTGGTTCATCTTCTTCTTCCTCCTAATCATCTGAGAAGACCTCTATGTAATGTGCTTTTCCAACTGCACATCTATTTCCAGGTTCCCATGATTCTTGGAAAGTGACGCAAAGCTTTCTTCTTCTTAGATCTCTCTAGACATCATTATCAAGAGGTTTGTTGTATGAGCTCTCCTTTGAAGCAACATCTTTTTCTTCCTTTCCCTTTGATGGAAAAGAGGGCTTATGCTGAAATGTTTCCTTTGCTTTTGGAAAGGCATCTTGAAGGTCCCTATCCCTTTTAATGGCATCTTGTAGGGTAGTGGGCTTGGTAGAATTAACCAACCCATGAAGAGGTTCGTCTAACCCATTAATGAACATGTACACCCTTCTTGCTAGAAATAAATTAGGAACCATAACATAATGTTTTAGAAACTCACAAATGTAAGTTTTTGGATTACCTGATTGTTTAAGCTTTGCAAGCTTCATGAATGGTGCTCCGGGATCTCTTCTATAAAATCTTTCAACTAGCCTTCTAGTGAACTCTGAATAAGCAGTCACATTGGCATGACCCAATATAGACAAGCCATGGAACCACCAGTCATGTGCTTCACCTTCAAGGTGTAGTGCTGCAATTTTAATGGCTTCCATTTCTAGAACCTTTTTCAGCTGAAAGTGGATGTCAAGTTTTTCTACCCAATATTTGGTAGAACACTTGGATGACCCATCAAAATTGGGTAAAAAGAATCTACCCATAGTGTGGTGTCGATCATGATTCTGAATGAATCCACCACCTCTATGATGATGCCTTGGTCTTTTATTGTCCTTTATTTGACATTACTCTTGAAAACTCAAGTGATCTTTGAATCTCTGATTTTGAGACTCATATTCTTCAAAATAGTCTTCAAGGGAGTCTTGCTCTTGAAACCCTTCATTTCCCACAGCCAAAAATGTAGGCATGGTAGAGCGTTGGGAAACTTGTGGCTGATGCACTGATTGATCACCCCAGTGGTGAGACATGCCAGAGCCTTCTCCACGATGAAATCCTTTAGGGGATTCCTTGAATATGTCCATTCTCATCTCTATGATCTCTCTAGCAATGTCTTGCATGGATCTAAGAAGGATCTTAGGGAACTCCTTCTCTTCATCTTCACCTCTAGATAAAGGGGCTTTACCCTTGTATTCATTATCATTTGTATAATAAAAATTTCTATGCCTTCTCTTTTGATACCTCTTTTATCTATCAGTAAGAGGCTCTCCTTCTTCATAAGACATATTGGCTTTTAGAATTCATAGGCTATGCCAAGATGATGCTCCGATACCACTGTAATATTCCCAAATGGGAAAAGCAACAACATAATGCAAAATGATGGAAAAATAATGCAGCTCATCATTTAAACAGTAAGAGGCCAATAAGGAGACCTTTCATTTGTTATTACAGCAACAAAATATGTGTAATAAATGGTCCATAAGATGCATAACAAGAAAACCAAGTCTCCAACGAAAAAAATACCCCAATATGAGGTGCTGCAACCATATATAAAAGATGGAAAACCCTTGCAGTGTTATTTTGTTGGCTTCTGCAACAAATATAGATTACACATTAGATCTATAGAAAATATGTGCCTCAAAATTTAGATCTATATCAGAGTCATGCACTATAAAAGCTCCTCTATAGAACCCCCTTGGGAATTTCAGTAAAAAACCAATTACAAGAAGTAGATTTGATATCTAAGACTGCAGATATAATGAAAAAATCAGATTTGGAAAGTGTGGTTGAACTGATATGAGCAATAGAATAGCCTCCTTCAATAGATCTTCAAAGTGAAAGGCAGATCCCCAACACTAGAAAATTATCTCTCTATATGCTGTGCTGAACCACCCTGCAACTCCTCCTACAGAAATAACGCAGATCTGGAAGTAAACTGCTGTAGGGATCAAAATATGGTTGGCTTGAGGCCAATATCTGAAAATAAGCTCCAAAGCCTTCAATATTGTCCTCCCAATGAAGTAGAAACCTCCTTCACTGAAAAGGAGCACTGAAATGGCCTAGATATGAAAGATCTAGTCTCCACTTGCTACAGCTTGCGAAAACAACCAAACCCTCAACATAATCTATGCTGTAGTTGAAAGAAGAAGCTTGGCCCAAATGTTGGGTATGTGTTATATTCTTTCCACGACTAATCACGCGCGGGGGCAATCCGCGCCCATGGTTTTGTGCATGGTTTTGCACATGGTTTTGGGGTACGATGGTTTTCGGCCCCTGGTATTTTGTAGATCCGGTCAAGGGAACTACAGTTATGATCTAATCCAGGGTTAATGGATTAGGGTTTATGTATGCTTCGGCATGTATATATATGTGTTGTAACAGTAAAAAGAATATAATGAAATATCAAGCTGGTTGTCCCGATTTGGGATCCAGGGGAAAATCTCTATGTTTATCTATTTTATGTTTTATGCTCTCGCTATTGTTTATTTTCTATTATAGTATTTGTGTGTAGATCATTTATCTTCAGGGTTAAAACCTACATTTGGTATCAGATCTGTTTCGGCTTCAAGGGGATGCCTTTGTTGCTGAGGGTTTTTTGCTCGGGCTTGAGGTAGACCCTGTTCAGTGGGAGATCTGCGAGATCGATTCTTGCGGTGAAAGAAGATGCCGAGCAACGGAAAGATAGAGGTCAAGAAATTTAATGGTCAGAGTTTTGAGTTGTGGAAGCTCAAGATGGAGGATTTGTTGGTGGATAAAGATCAGTGGATCACAGTAGATCCAGGTACTAAACCAACGAAAATTTCAAATGAAGACTGGAAGAAACTGGATCAGAAGGCTAAGAGCACAATACGATTATGTGTCTTAGATTCAGTATTGTTGAATGTATTCGGGGAAGCTATGGTGAAGAATTTGTGGGAAAAACTTGGGAATTTATACCAATCTAAGTCTCTAGTGAATAAGTTGTTCCTGCGGAAAAAGTTGTATAACCTGAGGATGAAGGATGGAGACTTGGTGACAGAGCATCTAAATGCCTTCAATATTGTGGTAAGTCAACTGTCATCTGTTGATATTAAAATCTCAGATGAAGATAAGTGCATCAGTTTTTTTGTGTTCTTTACCAGACTCGTGGGACAATCTGGTTATTGCAATAGGTAGCAATACAACTACCTTGAATTTTGATGACATTGTCTCAGCCTTGCTATCGGAGGAAATGAGATGGAGAAATATGGAGGGCTTAATGAGATGCCTTATCTATACGAGGAAGGTCCAAAAATAGAAACAAGAATAAGGTTTCGAGGGAGATCTAACTCTAGAGGGAGATCTAAATCTTCTGGAAAGTTTGTAAAGGTATGATGGAAATGCGGAAAGGAAGGGAACTACAAAAGGGAGTGCAAATCTAAAGCTCCTGAGAAAGGAAAGGGATCTGATGATGCTCCTTCTGTAGAAGCAAAAACCACCTCCGATGAAGGTGGGGATGTGTATTTGGCTTATTCTTCAAATACACATGTAGATCATGAGTCATGGTTGATTGACTCATGTGCATCCTTTCACTTCACTCCCCATCGGGAGTGGTTCTGCGAGTATGAGAAATATGATGGCGGAGATGTATTCCTAGGGGATGATAAGAAGGCCAGAATCGTTGGACGTGGAAAATTCAAGCTAAAGCTGCAAGGTGGAAGGATTAGAACACTTCCTGGTGTTCTGCATATTCCTGCATTGGCCAGAAATAAGATTTCTGTAAGCAAGATGGATGATGCAGGTGTAAAAATAGTGTTTGAGAAAGATGCCTACAAGATGGTTCGGGGAGCACTGGTATTAATGTGGGGTGTTCGGACTAGAACTCTATACAAGCTACAAGGTAGCACTGTTATTGATGGGTGTAGCAGTTATGTGGTTCATGAAAGTGGAGCGGAAAGCCTAGCTGTCTCTAGAGAAAAGACCATGCTATGGCATCAAAGGCTTGGACATATTGGAGAGAAGGGCCTTCGGATACTGCATAGAGATGGTATGGTAGAAGGTATGTCTAATTGTTCTCTGGATTTCGATTTCTGTGAACATTGTGTATATGGGAAGCAGAATCGAGTGAGTTTTCCTTCTCGTGCTAAGAGGGCAAACAAGATATTAGAACTTGTGCACAATGATGTGTTTGGGCCTGTGTCAGTTCCATCACTGGGAAAGTCTGTGTACTATGTTTCATTCATAGATGACTTCTCAAGGAATACATGGATATACTTTGAGTGAATAAATCAAGCTTTTTTAAGGATGAAGACTTAAGGCTCTGGTGGAAAACCATACAGAGAAGAAGATAAAGACGCTGAGGACAGATAATGGTGGGGAGTTCTGCAAGAAGGAATTTGAAGAGTTCTGTAAGAAGTGTGGCATAGCATGGTAGAAGACTACTCCATACACACTTTAAAATGAAGTTACAAAAAGAATAAATGTAACACCGATGTAGTGAAAGAAGCATTATCGCAGGTACCGTGTTAGGACAATACCGCGCAGGCAAAGGAGATCGCATGTTATCTCGTTAACAAATCACCCTCACCTTCTGTATCAATGTTATTAGAGGATAAGACTCCACATGAGGTATGGACTGGTAAGAAACCCTCTCTTTCCCATTTTAGGGTATTTGTATATGATGCATATGTACATGTTTGAAAGGATAAAAGGACCAAGTTGGATAATAAATCTGAAAGGTGCATGTTTATAGGGTATAAGGATGGTTTAAAAGGTTACAAGCTTTGGAACCAAGAAACGAGGAAGCTTGTGTACAGTCGAGATGTGATGTTTAGAGAGGTAGAAGATGTTGTTAAACATGAATTCCTACCAAAGGAACCTGAGAATATAGAGTTTGAGATAAATTAGGATGAATCAGACTCTACCAATGGGTTGAAGACCTTGCATGATGAAGAGCCACAAACTCAGCCTATTAGAATATTATTCAAGAAGGCAACCAGAAGGTATTCCATCTAATTTATATTCAAGTTTTGCCTAACTATAATCGATGATGATCCCAAAAATGTCGTATGCGTAGATTCGCAGGATGCAGGTAACCTAGAAGGAGGCCATTGTTGATGAAATGGCATCCTTGAATAAAAATGAGGCATGGGATATGGTGGAGTTGTCAGCTGGAAGGAAGCCCATCGAGAGAAAATGGGTGTTTAAGAAGAAGATGAATGTAGAATGCAAGGTGGAGAAATACAAAGCTTGATTAGTAGCAAAAGGTTATTCCCAGGTGTCAGGAATTGATTTTGGTGATATTTTTTCTCCTATTGCGAAATTTACTTCCATTAGATTACTTTTATCTGTTGCTACTGCATTTGATTTTGAGATAGAACAGATGGATGTGAAGACAACATTTCTTCACGGGGATCTAGAAGAGGAGATCTACATGAAGCAACTTGAAGGCTTTATGGTGAACGGTAAGAAAGAACTGGTATGCAGGTTGAAGAAGTCTCTATATGGGTTAAAACAGACACCAAGGATGTGGTATCCAAATTTGATACAACATATATACTGTGGACTTGTGGGCACTGTACAAAGGATCACTATGTTTATTTTAAATTAATTTGTGACCGTGTTATTTATTTGGTCTTGTATGTGGATGATATGCTGTTGATTGGAAATGACAAAGAAATTATCCAAGATTTGAAGACCCAACCGTTCTCCAAATTCGACATGAAGGATCTTGGTGCTGCAAACTATATTTTGGGCATGGAAATTAAGAGAGATCGGGCAAAGAGGAAGCTCTGGTTAAACCAGAGGAAGTAAGTCAAGACTATATTGCAGAGGTTCAATATGCAGGATATTAAACTGGTGAATGATCCTATTCCTGTAGGTGTAAATCTGTTTGCTGAATAGTGTCCCAAGACACAAGAAGAAGAGGAGGATATGTCTCGTATTCAATATGCAAGTGCAGTGAGTAGCCTGATGTATGCAATGGTTTGTACTAGACCAAACATTGCACATGCAGTGGGAGTATTGAGAAGGTTTATGTCAAACCCAGGGAAGGAGCATTGGACAGCAGTGAAGCGGGTTTTCAAATATTTACGTGGCACTAGTGATTATGACTTGTGCTACCAAGGAAGACCAAGATTGGAAAGAATGTTGGACATTCATGGTTTTGTTGATGCAGACTGGGCTGGAGATCTGGACCAAAGAATATCTATAAGTGGGTATGTGTTTAGCCTATTTGGAGGCGCAGTCAGTTGGATAAGTAAAAGACAGTCTGTAGTGGCTCTTTCAACTACAGAGGCAGAATACATGGCAGCCACTTATGCAAGAAAGGAGGCAATTTGGTTGCATATATTATGTTCAATTATGGGGTTGGTACAACAATTTATAAGGATATACTGTGATAGCCAAAGTGCAATTTTCTTGGCTAAGAACCCTGCTTATCATTCAAAGACAAAGCACATTGATGTTCAATATCACTTTGTTAGAGATATGATTGAGGCTAAAAGGGTGTTGCTGGTAAAGGTGGACACTTTGAAGAATGTTGCAGATGCATTGACGAAGTCTGTGAGTACTCAGAAGTTCTCTTGGTGTAGAGAAACAATGGGTGTTGAAGAATTGGGCCAATGACTAAGCTCTCCTGTGGCCCCCTGCGGAAAGAAAACAACAAGTGGGAGAATTTTGGGTATGTGCTATATTCTTTCCATGACTAATCACGCGTGGGGGCTATCTGCGCCCATGGTTTTGTGCAAGGTTTTGCACATGGTTTTGGGGTACAACGGTTTTCGGCCCCTGGTATTTTGTAGATCCGGTCAAGGGAACTACGGTTATGATCTAATCCAGGGTTATTGGATTATGGTTTATGTATGCTTCGGCATGTATATATATGTGTTGTAACACCAAAAGGAATATAATGAAATATCAAGCTGGTCGTCCCGATTTGGGATCCAGGGGAAAATATCTGTGTTTATCTATTTTATGTTTTATGCTCTTGCTATTGTTTATTTTATGTTATAATATTCGTGTGTAGATAATTTCTGTTCAGGGTTAAAACCTACACCAAAAACAGATAGTGGAAAATGCAATACAAACTCTCCCAAGAGCTACTCAATGGGAAGAGGTGGGATTCCTGATCAGGAACACCCAATGCTAAACAACATTCAATCTCAGCTAAACAACAAGAGAAATATATATGTCTAAACAGACAATATATTCAGAAAATATCACATACATAAACAACCTTCTAATGCTACCATCCTCTTCCTTTTATAAGTTAAGATCTTGCAAACCGTAAACCACATCCAATGATAACACTCCTTTCACACAAGTCACCTCCATCTAAAACTGCGTTGTCCCTCATTGATGGCCACTCCTCCATGATAGCTCTGTAGATTTGGTCAAGGTTGACCTAGTTAAAATGTCCCAGCCCCTTTCACACCTAAGGGTACTTGATTTAATAGCCAAGATTTATCATTTTCACATTTGGCATTGATTTATTCATTATTAAGGAGTATTATGGACCTCCTTTCTATTTTATTCCGTAAACAAAGTAATAAAACAAAAATGAATATTCCAATTAGCTCATGACTAACTGGGAATATTACACACACACACACACAAATATATATATATATATATATATATATATATATATATATATATATACATATATATATATATTATGAGAGCCATTTTTCATCGCCTTGAGAATAAATATCATTTGTTAAAAAATGGGATTGAGTAAATTGTTAGAGCACATAGCAATAAAATGAGTTAATCTCTTTTGAATGTTGGACAAATGAAGAGGATTGTTAACACTAGTCAGAATTTTTCATTGTTAATGTTCAAGCACAAAGATGTTGAGGAAACTAAAGCCTTTAAGGGATATGAATCAAGTTTGAAATATGATTTCATTGAGGTTGCTAATTCATGTACTGATAATATTTTTCAAGAGTGTAACATGTTGCCTCCTAAAAGAGATAAACAACATGAAGTGCAATTGCAACACGATGCAATATTGTTGAAAAATTGGTGTGAACAAGATGCTAGTGCTAAGGAATGCAGGGGTAAAAAAGAAAATGAAAAATCTATTTGACAAAGAGGACATTGATTCCAAGGCATATTCTTGTGGGTTTCATAATGTTTTTGATTTCAAGACGGATCGTGCATGGTGATGGTGATCAAATTTTGTAAAGAGTAAAGCCAAGTTCAAGGATAAACATGTTAAGCATCATTATGAATACAATGTTCAAGGTGAAGTGAACTTGAAATTGAATAAGCATAATTTTATTACAGACCAAGGAGGGAAGGTTAAAATTCCTTCAAGGGAAGTTTTCTTTTCTAAATATCTTGGAAAATTACATCAAGATATCATCTTTGACGAAAATACAGAGACTTCAAAACAAGGGAACTGAAGTACCTTCATGAGAAGCTCAAAGTGAAAAATCCAAGAAAAGTTAAATGGATTGAAATTGGAAGGGTGAGGGAACAACAACCTCATCTATTTGTTGACTGAAAATGAGCTTTTGGAGGTCCAAAAGCTTCTATTCGGGAGGAGTTATCCAGGGGATCAGTAAAATGCTAAAAATTAAAAGTACTTGAAAGAGATCAAAACTGACACCAAAAAGAATATCTCGTCGCCCTAAATCCAACACAACTTATTTCCATCAAAACTGATGTTGTATGCTCCCGATATCGCGTTCTGACCGATTTGCCAAAAAACTAAAAAAAAAAATGGGTTGCGGGTGTTAGACTCCTATACCAATAGGTGTCATATTTCATGATTGACTTGATGAACTATGTAATATGTTCACACCTTTTTCTTGTTGCAAAGGTTTTCCATATTCTCAAAAAATCAAAAAATTTAAAAAATGTAAAGAGGGTATACCCTAGAAGAAAAATCAAAGGGTGAAGGAATAAAAGTGGCCAAAAAAATGAAAGAAAATGAACCCCACCAAAATAAAGGCCAAGGAAAGTGTGCAAGCCTAAATGCCACTACTTTTTTTCTCTTTTGTAATAAATAAAATTGTGTGCAACTTGTATTTTATGCCACAATTTATGAATACCAAACAAATTTAAGCTTGGCTAGTTCATCTTTCAATTTAATGTTTTAGAGGTAGAGAATAAATTTTCATCAAACTCGTTTAATCTAGTTTTTGGCAGACAGGTAGAGTAAATAAAAGGAGCTCAACAATTTAATCTGAGCCCTTGGATGTAATAAGGTTAGAATTAGATAGATTTCCATATGTAAAAGAAAAAGTGTGATAAGGGTTTGCCAGTCTAAGTGCACCCTAATAAAGAAGAAAAATGGTAGGGTAAATTAGGTAGGGTAGGTAGATGTTGTTGCAGAATTACATATGATGGATGATGGCTTTAGATGTGTTAAATATTTTACTTTTATCACAAGTATAAGATAAACATTTCACTTGATGCAGTTCAAGCAAGACAAGGTTAATTAACTAACTTCCATTCACATTTTTCCCTAAATATTTCACTAATTCCCCCTGAAGTATTAAGGTCTTTGAAAATTAAAGGGGCTCAGAGCATTTCTCTAACTTTTGGAGGGACCGGACCCTCAGCCCAATGATTTAAGAGCCTAAGTACTTAGAATAATCCATAAACCATTCATTTGATTTCATAAACTCATTTCCTAAATGTAAATTCCTACTTTACTTAGGAAAATACATAACAACACCTAAAAAACCCCCTTTTTTCATATTTATCCTAAGTTTGAATATATACGTGAAATGTTTTAACTTGGCACTTTTCATTTCATGGTCATATTAACTTTAACACATAGTATATAACTCCCAAATAAATTTTCACCTTTTTCCCGTATTATTTTAATAATTCCCAATTAATATAATATCTCATCCATTGGTTGAAAAATAACCATATAAATTTAATTAATTGGTTGAATTTCCAATTAAATAAACTCCGCCGTATAAAGGAATTAATTAACTCTCCAGGTTAGTTAATAACTTAATCCGCCAATAGAAATGCCCCCGATGCAATTAATTCATAATAAATCACATTGGGCCCGCTATATTAAATCCCCACCATCTCACCTTCCCGATGACCGTTTGATCAATCAATCCAAGATCAACGGTTATAATCCATATCGCTGGCCATCCTCGTCTGAAAGATAACGCACGATGGCCAACCGGTTTTCTGAACAGTGCCATGCCATGCGTCGTTCATCGTACGGAATCGCTCACCCTTCACCCGATACCACTTAACTCCAAAAGCAGTGCGATCACGTACCGCTTACCGCCTCCCACTAACGAAAAAACTTCACATCGTCAAGTCAGCGCCATCTGTCCAGTGTTCATTCAAATCTTACCTGCCAATATCAACCGTTTACCCGTTTAAACACAAACACTCCTGTTGTTTACCACCCGATCAGGCAAAGTAAAACACTTTATAACCCAGTTATCACTCAGAGCCTGCTAACCACCCGTGCATGGTTTACCTCCCAAAAATCATTCTAGATTCACTCCACAGACCTCTTAACATCAAATGAAACCTTTTCGACCTCCCCTGCAAACCAATGCTTTCTTAACAATTTGTTTTGTTTTACAGGTGATTAGAAGACCACATCCTTGGATAAACATTCTTAATACTAGTCATAAGACTTTTTTACTCCAAGAGTGTTATAAAATCTATTCAATCATAGATGGAAGATAAAACATACAGTTGAAAGATAAGCAAAGGAAACAGGATATTAAACGATTTACTGTTGAAACAGACAGTAAAAACCTAAACTACACATTGAAGGTAAAAGGACACAGTAAATAAAAGTCAAATAGTATCAAAATTAAAAAGTATCAGATTGAAGAACAAGTCAATTAAATCAGCTAGCATGAAGATAAACAACAGGGAAGACAGTCACAAAACAGAACATACAAGTTCATGACAAAGTGAAGACAGATAAAAAATAGAGCGGTAAAAAGTAAAAAGTAAACAGGAAACAGTGAAATTAAACATGAAGATATTAAGGGTTAAACAAAGATGAAAACACTTTCACCAGCCACAATGAATTTTATCCAAAGTAAAAATGAAAAACATTCAAAATAAGTTTAAGGTTAAAAGATGAAATTAGAGCAAAAATGGTACATTCTTTAGAAATTTCCTGTTTAAGTCATAGTTTTGCAGAAACTATTGTGATCAATCCAAGATGAATTTTGAAAAACTGAAGGATTTTTATGTTCTTAAGAGGACCATCTACGAAAACCTCTCTCACTTTTCTAACAACTATTATGGTTTTGGAAATATTAAACAATGTTGGAAAGCACTTTTTGCAGAAAATTCCAGTTAAGTCAGCATTTTACAAAGAATATTGTGGCCAATAAGAACTACATCATACAAAACTGAAGGAGGTTTGTGTTCCTAAGAGACCCATATACAAAAACCTATCTCACTTTTTTCACATTGATTTCATAATCAGAGATACGTGCACATATTTACAGGCTATTGTTCAGACTCTGTAAAACTTTGTTTTACACATATGTTTAAAGAGACTATTGTGCACAACTGGAAAGGAATTTTGGGAAAATGAAATAGGTTTATCTCAAAAACTTATTAATCCACAATAACCTCTGTCACTTTTTACATTTCTATTACGGATTGAGAAATACAAATATATAATTGGACCCCAATTTTGCAGAATTGTTGGAGCAGAATGCACAAAGAAAGGAAGCAGTTAGTGACTTGGATGCATCATCATCAACTAAGAGTTGGATCAAATTCGAATTCTCCTCTTTGTCATCACCTATCCATAAAAAATAGCGCCAAATATATGCATTAGTTTGAGTTTCCTTTACTTAAGTTCTATTTATGTAAAATAGTTGGAGAGATTTGTGAACTAATCTTGATATTTTTTCAAGATATTTTAGTTTAAAATTTGTATAAATACTTCAATCTTGGAAGTATTTTGGTGTGGATTTTTTAGACTTTGCTGTAACATTGACTATTTGGAATAAATTTCTATTGGATAAATTTTTTGTGGCTATGCTGGATGATGAATTGAAGCGAAAGAATTTTTACAGGATTCATGTGTCAGACTACGGATCAATAAGTCATCTTTCCCTTGTGTTTTAAAGTCTTTATACCTGTTTATTATATCATTGTGTTTCATTTCTGAATGACTAGTGAAAAGGAGTAAATCATAAAGTAATTAAGTGCAATCTGATTTCAATCATTGTTATTCTAAATGTTTTCTTCTAAACTGGTTTTAAACAGTGAATTATTAATTTCTCCTGTTTCTCTAGATTAAACATTTTGGTTATTTAATAAAGAATTCTTAATTTCTCTTTGTTAATAATCACTCATTTTCCCTCTTATGAATGTGTTGAAATATTATTAATTTCCTTTCATCCATTTTAAATCCATTCCATTCACTTTAAATCTAAAATTGTTCTCTGTTTGATTATCTTGCCCTGTAAAACCATCTTTTGCTGTAACTTAATTAGCTCTTGAGCCACCTTTTTGACCTACAGCCCAATGGCTCCTAACTACTCAATATTGCCTCATTAACTCCACCACCCACATTCAAATAAAACCCTCGCAACCCTTGCACTTTATAACTAGCCTAATATCTTCTCAAACAAAGCTAAATTATACAGAGAGAGCCCTCTCTGGGTACAGATTGGCTAGATTCTGTACCTAAAAGATTGGTTTTTGGTTACCTCGGACCCCTTTCCTCTTCCAACAACTTCAAGGAAAATCTGAGTGATAACATAGTGGCAACTCCGCTGGGGAACTGAATATTTTTATTGTTATTAAAGTACTTTATAAACCATGATTTGCTCTCGGTTAGCCAGGTAGCCTTTGAACTGCTTTTGCTCTGCAATTGCATAGTAAATAAATGCTACTTCAGTCTATCTCTGGTCTAGTTTATGAACTAAACTTTGGTTTTAGACATTTGATCAGTTCCTCTAGTTAAATAAAATCTTTAAGAGAATTTAAATCCAATATCTGAAACTTCTTAAAGAGATTATTGAAGTTGTATTATTTATTCCATTTAAACCTTTTTCTTCAGAAATATTTTACAGGTTTAGATCTGATCTATGATGGTGGACAGTGATCAGACACACAAAGGTTAAAATCATCCACCTGGTGACTCCAAATCCATTTCACAATCAAGACTCCACTGGAGGAATGAACCTGGAAGAACAATATGGAAAGATCAGGCTTTCAACTTGGATCTTAATCCAAGACATTATGTTCTTTCTCGTTAAGATTCAAAATGTATTGTATTTTATATAAGGATCTAACTTGGTTGTACAGATAAAGTGGCTTTTCATTATGGTTGATTTTCAAGATGATCCAAGAATAAAACGAAGATATGCTCCATGAGCAGAAATCACATACCTGGATTTCCACACAAATTACCAAAGGTAGATTTGGGTAGCAATTTGCCCAGATTTCAAGATGAAAATACTGATAATCCTTTGCTGCATCTCATTAAATTTCATATACACTCATCAAGATTGAAGGGTAATTGGCATGAGGATTGCCTCATGAAGATATTTATGGCATCCTTAGAAGGAAAAGCAAGGGAATGGTATGAAGCTCTCAAACCTGCTAGTATATTTTCTCTAAAATATTATCATAAGTTATTTTATGAGCATTACAAAGAATATTTTCCATCTTTATCATTAGCTAAAAATTGTTGTTATCAAGCTAAAGATCTTATACATTACCTTAAAAATATTGATGAAGATTTTGGAAATTGTTTTCTTGAAGATTTATTAGAAGAAGTCCAAAACTTTCATTCTCAAGTTAAATGTCATAATAATCAAGAGGAGTTAAACAAAGATGAAATAAATCAAGAGATAAATCAGGATCCACAAAACCCCTCTGCATTAACAAATGATGTTTCATTTAATGTTTTGAATGGAGTTAAAGAAAATAATCAACCTCATGATCAATTTTTAGATAAGAGAAAAAACAATTGCTATTCAAATCTAAGAATTCAGAGATTTCCACCCCCCCTAACCGAAGAAGAAATCAATTTTCTTCTAAACATGCAACCATCCTCAAAATATTTACATAATGAAGAAATTATTTCTACTTCTTCTAATGTTGATGAATGTACAAATTTTTTTATCCATGAAGGGACAAAAGAACAAGTTGATGCTCATGTTATTCTAGCTTCCCAAAAAGCTGCATTGCTTGATATCACGCATATTGAACAAAACAATGATTTTCAAATAGAATGCAACCAATCTAATCAAGATATATTAGGATTGTTGGAAGAAAAATCTGCTGATCCAATGTTTATAATTGATGACATTCCTTCTTCTGAAGATTTGCCTAAATGTGATCAGTATGATGATAATTATTTTCTCCCAATTCAAGATAATTTCCCAGAACAATCACTGGCTATTTTGAGGGATGAGATATTAGAACTTCAGCTTGATGAGTATTTTCTAAGAGCTTTCTTTCTTCTTTTTAAATCAAGAAAATGTTGTCCTCAAATTAAAAAATGGATTCTTGATATAATTTCTGAAATTTTTGAAACTGAAATCAAACTTTTACATTCTCAAATTCAGTCATACAATTTCTGAAATCCTAAAGACTTCTTTGAAAATCTTCCTTCTCCAAAGCAAGAGGAAATTGTACTGTATTTTGACCTACATATTGAGGACGATTATTCTTTCAAACACAAGACTGAGGAAATAGTTTCAAGGATTAATATTCAGAATACAATTGAACAATTAGTCATTGAAGGCCTAGAAGTAAATAACATACATCATGCTTTTATTGATCCTATATTAGATTATATGGAGAATATTTTTATCCAAAATTTGCAAACTTACTTTATCTATGAGGATCAAATATATCAGCAGTTGTCATTTCACATCTTATCATTGACTATGAAGACACATGATCAAGTTATACTTCCAAGTTTGATGACAAGCAGTCAAGTTATCCATTCATTTCTACAGCTACTTGATTGGCTTCATTGGCATTTTTGTATTACCTCATTCAATAAGATTTTTAGTAGATTGAGTAGGTATATGAGTGCCAATAAGCTCAAAATTTTGAGCATTTTTTTAGTTGTCAATTTTCAACTAGTTTTTCATTAAGTTGGTTTGAAAATTTTTATGTGTTGTTTTAGTTTCAGATTAGATTTCAGGTTGCAGAAAAAGGACTATATTCAATTCAGAATTTTCAGCCACAACAAATGCATGTTTCATATTAGACCAAGGCAGAAGATTTCCAACTGGGAAACAAAGTTTTTAGTGGATAGTAACTTACTGGAGTTGAAGCCCGAGGAGAAGACCCTAAGCTTCAAAAGTATTACTGTCATACATACAATAAAGCAACCAGTAGAAGGAGAATTCAGAGCATAGTCAAACTCATTCAGAAGGCCATCTGACCTGCTGTTCTTGACTTTTCACTAGGAAAATCCATCCCCAAGTGGAGCCAGTGTTAGACTCCTATACCAATAGGTGTCATATTTCATGATTGACTTGATGAGCTATGTAATATGTTCATACCTTTTCTTGTTGCAAAGGTTTTCCATATTTTTAAAAAATCAAAAAATTTAAAAAATGTAAAGAGGGTATACCCTAAAAGAAAAATCAAAGGATGAAAAGAATAAAATGGTAAAAAAAGTGAAATAAATGAACCCCAAACAAAAATACACCAGGAAAGTGTGCAAGTCTAAATTCCACTACTATTTCATTTTCTGTAATAAGCAATTGTGTGCAGCTTGTTAAACTTTTGCCACAATTTATGAAGAGTGAAATTGTTTAAACTTGACTCATTCATTTTTCAATTTCATGTTGTAGAATAGAGAATAAATATCTGGCCAAACAGTTTAATCTTGGTAGATAAGTAGATAGTTAGATTAAATAAAAAGGAGCTCAACAGTTTAATATGAGCCCTTGGATGTAATAAGTGTAGACTTAGGTAGGCTTGCCATGTAAAAGGAAAAGAAGATTGATAAGGGTTTTCCAGTCTAAGTGCACCCAAATAAAGAAGGAAAAAATGCTAGGTTAAAGTAGGGAGGATAGGTAGATGGTGTTGCAGAATTACTTGTGATGGATAATGTCTTTAGATGTGTTAAATTTCACTTTTATCACAAGTATAAGACAGACATTTCACTTGATGCAGTTCAAGCAAGACAAGGTTAAATAACTAACTTCCATTCACATTTTTCCCTAGATATTTCACTAATTCCCCCTGAAGTATTAAGGTCTTTGAAAATTAAAGGGGCTCAGAGCATTTCTCTGACTTTTGGAGGGACCGGACCCTCAGCCCAATGATTTAAGAGCCTAAGTACTTAGAATCATCCATAAACCATTCATTTGATTTCATAAACTCATTTCCTAAATGTAAATTCCTACTTTACTTAGGAAAATACATAACAACACCTAAAAAACCCCCTTTTTTTCATCTTTAGCCTAAGTTTGAATATATACGTGAAATGTTTTAACTTGGCGCTTTTCATTTCATGGTCATATTAACTTTAACACATAGTATATAACTCCCAAATAAATTTTCACCTTTTTCCGGTATTATTTTAATAATTCCCAATTAATATAATATCCTGCCCATTGGTTGAAAAATAACCATATAACTTTAATTAATTGGTTGAATTTCCAATTAAATAAACTCCGTCATATAAAGGAATTAATTAACTCTTCAGTTTAATTAATAACTTAATCCGCCAATAGAAACGCCCCCGATGCAATTAATTCATAATAAATCACAATGGGCCCCCTATATTAAATCACTGCCATCTCACCTTCCTGATGACCGCTCGATCAATCAATCCTAGATCAACGGTTATAATCCATATCACTATCCATCTTCGTCCAAACGATAACGCGCGATGGCCAAGCAGTTTTCTGAACAGGGCCGCGCCACGCGTTGTTCATCGTATGGAATCGCTCGCCCTTCACCCGATACCACTTAACTCCAAAAGTGGTGCGATCACGTACCGCTTACCGCCTCCCACTAACAACAAAACTTCACATCGTGAAGTCAGCGCCATCTTTCCACTGTTCATTCAAAGCTTACCCGCTAATATCAACCGTTTACCCATTTAAACACAAACACCCTAGTGTTGCTCATTTTCACCTGATTGTGCAGTAAAACCCTTTGTAACCCAGTTGTGCCACCTGAAGCCTCTGTTAACCAATTCAAGCATGTTTTACCTCCCAAAAATCATTCTAGATTCACTCCACAGACCTCTCAACATCAAATGAAACCTTTTCGACCTCCCCTGCAAACCAATGCTTTCTTAACAATTTGTTTTGTTTTACAGGTGATCAGAAGACCATATCCTTGGATAAAAAGTCTTAATACTAGTCATAAGACTTTTTTTCTCCAAGATTGTTATCAAATCTATTAAAATAGAGATGGAAGATAAAACATACAGTTGAAAGACAAGAAAAGGAAATAGGATATTAAACGATTTACTGTTGAAACAGACAGTAAAAACCTAAACTACACATTGAAGGTAAAAGGACACAATAAAGAACAGTCAAAGAGTATCAAGATTAAAGAGTATCAGATTGAAGACCAAGTAATGTAAATCAGCTAGCATGAAGATAAACAGTGGGGAAGACAGTTACAAAAGAGAACATACAAGTTTATGACAAAGTGCAGACAGATAAAAAATAGAGCGGTAAAAAGTAAAAAGTAAACAGTAAACAGTGAAAGTAAACATGAAGATATTAAGGGTTAAACAAATATGAAAACACTTTCACCAGCCACAATGAATTTTATCCAAAGTAAAAGTGGAAAATAGTCAAAAGAAGTTTAAGGTTAAAAGATGAAAAACACAACAAGAAGGAACATTTTTGCAGAAATTTCATGCTTTAGTCATTGTTTTGCAGAAATTGTTGTGATCAATCCAAGATGAATTTTGAAAAACTGAAGGAGGTTTATGTTCTTAAGAGGACCATCTATGAAAAAATCTCTCACTTTTCTAACAGCTATTATGGTTTTGGAAATATTAAACAATGTTGGAAAGCACTTTTTGCAGAAAATTCCAGTTAAGTCATCATTTTGCAGAGAAGATTGTGGCCAATCCGAAATACATCATACAAAACAGAAGGATTTTTTTTTTCCTAAGACACCCATATAAAAAAACCTATCTCACATTTTGCACAGTGATTTCAGAATCATAGATACATGCACATCTTTAAAGGTTATTTTTCAGATTCTGTAAAACTCTGTTTTACACATATTTTTCCAGAGCCTATTGTGCACATCTGGAGAGGAATTTTAGGAAAATGGAAGAGGTTTACCTTACCAACATATTTTTATACAATAACCTCTTTTTCTTGTTACATATCTATTAAGGATTGAGAAATAAAAATATATCATTGGACCCCAAGTTTGAAGAATTGTTGGAGCAGAATGCACAAAGAAAGGAAGCAGCTAGTGACTTGGATGCCTCATCATCAACTAAGAGTTGGATCAAATTTGAATTCTCTTATTTTTCATCACCTATCCATAAAAAATAGTGCCAAATAGATGCATTAGTTTGAGTGTCCTTTACTTGAGTTCTATTTATGTAAAATAGTTGGAGAGATTTGTGAACTAATCTTGATATTTTTTCAAGATATTTTAGTTTAGAATTTGTATAAATACTTCAGTCTTGGAAGTATTTTGGGTGGATTCTTAGACTTTTCTATAACATTGACTATTTTGGAATATATTTCTATTGGAGAAATTTTTTGTGGCTAAGTTGGATGATGAATTGAAGCGAAAGACTTTTTACAGGATTCATGTGTCAGACTACGGATCAATAAGTCATCTTTCCCTTGTGTTTTAAAGTCTTTATATCTGTTTATTATATCATTGTGTTTCATTTCTGAATGACTAATGAAAAGGAATAAATCAGAAGGTACTTAAATGTAATCTGATTTCAATCATTTTTATTCTAAATGTTTTCTTCTAAACTGGTTTTAAACAGTGAATTCTTAATTGCTCCTATTTTTCTAGTTTAAACATTTTGGTTATTTAATAAAGAATTCTTAATTTCTCTTTGTTAATATTCACTCAATTTTCCCTCTTATGAATGTGTTGAAATATTATTAATTTCCCTTCATCCATTTTAAATCCATTCCATTCACTTTAAATCTAAAATTGTTCTCTGCTTGATTATCTTGCCCTATAAAACCATCTTTTGTCTAGAAACTTAATCCAGTGAAGCCATCTTTTTGACTCCATAGCCCAATGGCCTGAACTACTCAATCTTTCCCTCAGCTGTTTAATTCCACCACCCAAATTCAAATAAAACCCTTGCACTTTATAACTAGCCTAATATCTTCTAAAAACAAAGCTAAATTTTATAGAGAGAGCCCTCTCTGGGTACAGATTGGCTAAATTCTGTACCTAAAAGATTGGTTTGTGGTTACCTCGGACCCCTTTCCTTTTTTCTACAACTTCAAGGAAAATTTGAGTGATAACAGGTTCATCATTTTGACCTTGGTGAAGTGCATCAGTAACCTTATATGATATGAGTAGATCCTGGAGAATCTCCCCTCACATGTGAAGAACCTGATAATCTGCGTCATCAGTGTAGCATACCTTTCTAGCAAGTGGGAGAAAGGGAAAACAGCCTTACAACTTTGTTGATAGCTGGGTTTTAGGTAGGGCTCATAATAACTCAACTCCAGTTTCTTTTGTTTGAACCATATTTCACCAATGTCTAGTATACTTGTTGCTTTGGAAATAATTTCAGATCAAAGCACAAATTTCACCCCTGCTAGTTTAACTTGGTGATTCTATAAGCTAAAGACAAACAATATAGTCAATTCTGAATAGCTGCTAACTTGCCTAACCTTTTCAAAAAAATTATAGCACCCAACATCTTGAAAGAACGAAAGGATCATAGGAAAGGAAGTAATTTGAATGGTGTCTAGGCGTTCAAACCTTTTTGCCTTTCCTCCATGGTGTTTAGGCTTGGTGGGCCACTGGCTCTCATCACTACTGGTGTGATTTTCTCCTTCTGAGATGATGAATGGTAAAAAAAAAAGCAGCAGGACCTTTGGACTTGATTTGAGGGCTTTTGGGCAAATAGGTGACTTTAGTGGTGTAGGGAAAACTCTTGCAAATGAGGGCTAAGGTGAATTTTCAAGGATTTCATTTAGTGTATGGAGGCTGTTCTACAGTTACCCAGTCCTCTGTTTGCACCTATAACAATTTTTTTTTACAAACCCTAACCCACAAGACTCAAAAACTGACTTTTATGTAGCCTAGGGTTCTGTCCAATTTTGCTTGTAGAAGCCTTCCTTGTTTTTAGAAAAAGGAAAGTTTGGGAGGAGGAAAAATATTTCACCAACCTTATGCTTTGGTTGTAGGAGGTTTGGAGGAAAAAATTTGAGTCCTTGAGCTCTTTAGATGAACCTTTAAGAAAATCTGTCTATGTGCAGCGCTTGTGCGCAGCACCAGTGCAGTCGGATTGTCGGAGCGCAGCGCCAGGTAGAGATGGGCAGTCTTTCGGGCGCCTTTGGAAATTTTTGAGCCTGTGCGTAGCGCCAGCCTAGACGCATAGTGTTGGGATTTGGGCATGTTATGCAGTGTTAAATAAAACTCCCTGCCCTACTCCTGTGCGTAGCGCCAAAGGCCAGGTGCGTAGTGCCGGTGAAAATCTCCCAAATTTAAACGAAAACTCTAAAAACTTCTCCAACGGATTTCTTCGCTTTGGAAATGGAAAATGATGTGGGGGGAAGCTTCAAAAGACTCTTTATAGTCCCTTTGAAAAGTAAATTAAAAATAAAAACCCACTTTTGCAAAGTTAATGTCTCCCTACTTTCTTTAGTGTGCCTGTGACTGATATTTTTGTTGTAAAAAACACTTTTGACATTTTTTGCAAAATATTGTTGATGTCTCTATCATCTTTTGCAGAATAATCCTATGACAAGGAGGCCTTTGTTGGGATTTTACTGCTGAGATGTAAACCAGGGGTATACTTGCTTCTTATGCCATTTTGACAACAATTTATATCCAACTTTTTGATCTTCTTTTAAAACCTCTGCTTTTACCCTTTGGTGATATTAGCCCCTTTAAACTGATACTCTTTGCCATTTCTCCTTTGACTGACATTTTGTCAGGATTTCTCTCTAAATTAGTGAACAACCTCTCAGCATAAAAACCCTAATATAAAGCATCAATAGCCCCTTTTATGTGGGCAATCATTGTGGAAAAAAAAAAAAACACTTGGCCTATTTTATCCTCATCAACCTTCGTATAGGTAGCTATTTTGACAGTCCTGCAGAAATGTCACTTTATGGCTAACCTATCTCTTGCAGAATATACCTTGATAAAGAAACATTTTGGAGGCCTTAATGCTCAGTTACATGTTTTTCCTTCGATCAATTTTGCAAATGATGTATGTCTAGTGAGGGAGGTGAGCTTTCGAAACCATTTTTTGTGCTTTTTCTGGCCACTTCAGTTCTTGCAGGTGCCTACACTACTTCTGCCTTATGATTCCTGTCCCTTTGGAGTTTAACACCTGCTTTATCAACAATGAGCTCATGCTTGTCATAATCATCTCTTTAGGCATTTTTCCCTCATGTTTTTTCCCTTTGGCCATTTGAAAATGCCTCCAACTGTCTCTTAGAGAAATCAGACCCTTGAACTGATATTTCTTGCCCTCTTTGATACTCTTCATCATCTTTCTTCCTGTGGTATAGTGGAGTATAGTGTTTCTTGTCTGCCTCTTTTTCTCTTCTTTAAAATCTTTTATTTTACCATTTGAAAAGGTGAAATTAGTGCCTCTCTTCCAAACCCCAGAGGACAGTTTGAAATCCTTTGAAACCCACTGCTGTTATGAAGGAGGTCTTGTTATCACTCTTTGACCATTTGTCAACTTTCCCAAATTTCTAGTTTTCAGGGTTGCTTAGGAAAAAGTAAATAGTGTTGTCTTCTAAGTTCTCTGAAACTTCTCAAACTCATTCATCATTTTTAAAATTCTTCAATGTGCTCTTGAAGGATTTGAGGTGGCCTTTGCCTTTGTAACCCTAGAACTAATTCCTTGATTGGTCAAAATAGTAACAAACCTCGATTTTCATCAAACATATTCTTGCTTCTTTCTTCTTGCTATGAAAGATCTTCTTGTGATGATTTTCTCTTTTACCTTTCCTCATTACTAATCTGATGGCTTTTTTTATCCTCTTGCAAAAATGCGAGCAAAGGGTAGCTATCCCCTTGCAAGATTCATTCCTTAGGCCCTAAACCTTCCTTGAATGATCTCTTTGATGAATTCAAGCCAAAATGACTTGTCCACTTCTTCTTTGAAATTAGTCACCTTGTAAATATAAAACAGAGATTTGTAGGATACCAAATCCACCCTATAACTCATGAAACCCTAGGTGACCTAGTGGAGGTTTTATGGGACTTCGCTTTTGGACTGAAACATAGAACTTGGGATTTATCAAATGTGAGATAAATTTCATGATAAAATAATGTATTGAAGATCCAAAATCCAATGTACTTGATTTATCTAAAGATTCTACAGAGATAGTTTGAGACTATCAGTGTTTTAGAAGTATTTTAGGGGGACACAACAAGCTGTTTGATTAGGGGCCTTAGGTAGCAGTGGGGTTTTTAGGTAAAGAAAAAACAGCGGATTTGGGTCAAAGGTGACAATATATACACAAGATGAGTGACATAGGATCCTAATGGGTTTTCTGAGGCTGGTAGGCAAAGCTAGACACGATAAAATGATGAAATAGTTAAAATTTATCTTAAGAATAATGAAGGCAGTGAGATTTCTAGAACTCACAATGTCTATGAACCTTGTTTCTAGAAATATTGGGATAATCATTTAGCCATCAACAAGGCAAAAATTACTGATGAATAACAGTGGCTCCACTTGCGGAGGGCATCTCCTTTTTAGGAGGTGCCCAGAACTTCAGATCTCTAGCTTTATGGAGACCAGTGCCTCATCCATTGGGCAGATTTTTACCTCTCTTTTTCTTGCTAATGTTTGTTTGAATCTTATGATCTCAATGATCTGAAAGGCATGATTATCTCAAATCCATATCTACCCACCCAACCTACTTGCCTAGCATTTTTTCTTCCTTAGGTTTACTTGGACTAGCAACCTTGAGATCTTCTTATTTTTTAAAGAAAAATAAACTATCTACTTCTGCCTTATGTCTTCCTGGAGTTCAGATTAGGCTAATGAACTCCTTTGATTCTCTACCTATATTATTCAACTGTCAAGGTTAAACTATTTGACAGGATTTATTCGCTAAGCTAAAACATGAAATTGAAAACATGGCTAAGTCAAGATTAGACAATCTGATTTACCATGGGTTGTGGCATTAGAAAAAGCTGCACACAAGTGTTATTTTTGTACAGAAAAATCTTAGGAAACATTAGGGCAATATATGTCATTTGTTAAACATCCCTATTTTCCTCTTTGGTTCAGATTTGAGCATGTGGAACCAACATCTTCTATTCAAAATCTACTCCTATTGACAAGTCAAGATTAGATGTTTTGACAAGTTCTTTCTTTCACTAACCTATCAGAAAATAAATTAAAAACTTATTCAGCCATAATTAGGCTAGATGACTGAACAAAATTTCTCTTTTAAAAACAAGTAGTGGCATTCAGACTTGCACACTTTCAGAATCACTATTTTTTGGGTATGGGGTTGTACCTTTCTTTCAGACTCTGCCCTCTTTTTCCTTTTCTATTTCTTTTAGGGATTTTGTCATTTCTGTTTCTTAAGCAAGTAATTTTATGTACAATAAGTGGCAGATTTAGAATTCAATAATCTTGCAAAAGGTAGTGTTTGAGCATCCTTCCATTGACAGGACCTCCAAACATTTCTTCTCCATCAAGCTCTTGCAAAAAGAAAGCATTGTTGCCTCAAGTTAAATGAATGGTGTAAGGGCCTTTCCATAAGTTTTCAAACTTACCATGTTTTCCCTTGTCTTCCCTCCTTGAATCCCATTTCAGAACTGTCTCTAATTTGGAAATCATTGGCCTTGGTTCTCCTATCAATTTTTTTTTTAATATTGTCTTGTATTGCGTGTGTCTTTTTGTAAACTTCATCCCTTGTTTGATGTAAGTGGATAGTTTGGTTCAGTCTTCTCTGCATGTCATTTTCCTTTGACTGTAACTCTTGAAGGAGCTTCATGACTGGAACTCCCAAATATGTTGAGAAGACTACATCCATGCCATACACTAGTTGATAGGGAGACATCCCAATTGATTTCTTGGTGGTTAGTCTATCAGCCCATAGCGAATGCACTAATTTGCTATGCCATGCCTTTTGATTCTATTCCAGGAGCTTCTTAATGATGTTCACCAAGCTTTTGTTGGAATACTCAGCTAGTCCATTACCTTGTGTGTAATAAGCAGTGGAGTGGCCTAGGGTGATGTGATATTTATAACAAAAGTCCACCATTTTCTTAGATGCAAAGTCAGCAGCATTATCGGTGATGATCTTTCTATGACAACCAAACCTGGACAAGATGTTAGTTTTGAGGAATTTGATAATGACTGAGTCGGTCACATTTCTAGAAGGGATGGCTTCTATCCATTTGGTGAAGTAATCAGTGACAGTGAGGATCCAATTATGTTGGGCAGATGAACTAGGATGGATCTCTCCTATGAAGTCCAACCCCCACTATTGGAAAGGGGCTTCAACACTGATGGGATGCAAGGGCAAAGGTAGAATTTTTATTTTTCCATCAAATATTTGGCACTTATGACAAGTCATGACTAGTTTGTGAGTATCAAAAAAAAGGGTAGGCCAATAGTAGCTAGCTCTAAGGATCTTGTTGGTTGTAGTCTTCCAATAGAGGTGTCCTCCACATTCTCCCTCATGTAATTCATAAATGATTTTTTTTGCATCATCTTCAAGCAAACATTTAAGTAGCAAACCAACAGAACTCTTCCAGTACAACACTCCATCTAAAATGCATAAATTTAAAGTTTTTTGTTTTAAAAATCTAGCTTTAGTCTTTGATAGAGAAGGAGGAGCATTGAGATAAAGAAGAACATAAATGATATCAGCATACCAAGATGAATTTAAAAACATTTCTTCAATGTATGGAGCTGTAAATTCTTCTATCTCTTTTAACACATCAACCATATTCATTTCTAAAGCTTAGAAATTTGATTCAACCATAAGTTTTGTAACTCCTTTTCCTTTAATCAATTTGGTGGGGTTGATTTCTAATTCATATTCTAAGATAGTAGCAATCCACTTGCCCCTTTTACCATCAGGGTCTTGATTAAGTATTTATTTTACAACTGTGTGTGGGACAAAATCTATGACATGTGAATACAAAATATAAACTCTAAAATATTTCAAAGCTTTGATTAAGGCAAAGGCTTGTTTTTCCATGATGTTATACTTTAGAGGAGCATCCCTCAAGGCCTTTCTGAAGAAAGCTATGGGTTGTTCTTGCCCCATGAGGTTCTTTTGTAATAACACTGTAGCCACAGTATGTTCAGATGCAAATGAGAAGATGTAGAAATATTTGGTGAAGTCAGGACTGATTAAGACTGGTGTTTGTGTGAATGCTTGTTTTACCAGCTCAAAAGATTTTTTTGCTTCCATATTCCACTTCACTCCTACATCCTTTTCAACATGTTTGTGATATTCCTTAGGAGTTCAGCAAGGTTGGGGATGAATATTCTTAGGAAGTTAATCTTTCTAATGAAAGATTGCAGCTCTTTAATGTTTCTTGGATGGCTGATTTGTAAGATGCCTTCTATCCTTTTGGGATCTATTTTGATTCCTTCTTCAGAGATGATGTGGCCTAAGAGTTTTCCTTCCTAAAGGCCAAACAGAGTTTTCTTAGGATTCAGAGATAGGCCATACTTTCTACACTTTTCAAAAACTTTTCTCAAGTGGACTAAGTGTTCTTCATCAATCTTAGAGTAGACAGTGATTTCATCAAGGTATATGACTATGAAGTAACCTATGTCTTCTGAAAAATGTATGTCCATTTCCCTTTGGAAATTGGCCCATGCATTCATTAAACCGAATGGCATTTTAACATACATGAATGTGCCCCAAGGTGTAGTGAAAGCAGTTTTGAGTTGGTCACTTGGAAAGACCAGAACTTGGTTATAACCTGAGAAGCCATCTAGTAATGAGATTCTTTGTGAGCCAACTACTTTTTGGAGTATGTGATCCATTTTAGGCAAGGGGTAATTTTCCTTTAAGGAGGCCTTGTTCAAATTTCTTAAGTAAATGCAAAGCCTAATTTCCTTGATCTTCTTCCTAACTAACACAAGGTTGGACACCCATTTTGAGTATTTGACAGGGACTATGATCCCGACATTGTACATATTTTTTATTTCTTTCTCAACTAAAGGTAACAAGACGGGGTTAATCCTTCTCAATTTTTGTTTGAATGGTTTCTGATTTTCCTTGAGAGAAATTTTGTGTTGAATGATTTTAGTGTCATAGGATTTCAATTCTGCATACCTGCAAGCGAACACATCTTTAAATTCTTTAAAAATCTCAATGTATTTTTGTTTTGTGTGAGGAGGGAGGGTTTTGGATAGCTTGACTATTTTTTGCTCTTTCATCCCTCCAATTTTACATTCTTCAACATTTGTTTCAATGGATTCTATCTTGGGTTTTTTAGCTACATCATTAAAATCAAACAACTCTTGTAATGGTGTAAGGCCTCTTGGTAAGGTGTCATATTTGCATTGCAAAACCTCAAGATCTCTTTGATCTGATTTATCAAATATTTCTGCAACACAAGTATTTTGAATGTGATTCATATCATCATTAAAGGGAAGCTCTGTTTTGGGAGTTTCATTTTCAGAAAAATTATTTATTTCAAATCTTAAACTTTGTTTTGTGCTTGAAAATTCATTTTTGGATTGCAGAAAATCATTTATTTTCTCATCACTATCAAACACTTGTCGATGGTTCAAGTTGTCCAGCATAGTAGGCCTGTTTTTTACTTTTATGAGGTATTGCTTATTTTCATAGGGTAAAGAGAAATTGTTGGCAGCAAAAGCAAGCTCATTGGCAAGGAAATTTTGGGCCCTAGGGATGAAAGTGAGCTCATACTGTTACACCATTTTTTGGTCATCTAACCTTTCATCATTAGATGGACCCAAGTACACCATGTAAGACCAGTTTTACCCCAAGTAAAACTACTTTCACTATGTTAATTAGGAAACCCCAAAAGGAATAATTAATTAAACCATAATTTAATTATTATTCCCAGTCATGTTTAACCCAAAAAAAAAGAAATTAATGAGATAAACCCATAGTTATCTTATTATTTTCTAGGAATAATTATTTAAATCTTATTTAGATAATATTCCTTGTTAAATATGACCAAATCAACCACCATTAATCAAATAAATCATTATTTATTTGATTATATCCCAACCACTTCCTTAAAAGATAAATAAATCATTTATTTATTTATTCTTCACTAATCAAGGGATTTGACCCAAGTCAAACACCCTTTCCCTCCAACAAATAATAATAAAATATTCCGTAGAGGTGGATCTAGATTTGATTAACATTATTTTAATCATGCACCAAGATCTAGAATCACCCAATATTTTGTTATAAATAGGAGGGTTTTCCCCATCATTCTTCACCTTTTGTTGCCTATTAGATCACTCTGGATCTATACACTTGGTCTCATTTTTCTACCATTTGCTCCCATTGAGCTCTACTTTCTGCATTGGGTTTTCTACATCTACAAGAGAGAGAAAGCTCAGATCTGAAGTGCTGAGGACTACAAAGAACCCATCCCATTGAGGAGATCTGGATACACCTTCTTGTTTCCTCCCAGGTGCCCTGTAATATAAAAATTCAGTCAAAAATCGTGTTCTTGTCTTGTCTGTTGGATGCATGGAGCAAACTCTTTACTTCACTGCTTAATATCTTTCCATTTATAGATCTGTTTGTTGCAGCATTTTAACTACTAATCGCAGATCTGAAGATGTTTGGCAGCCTCTATTGTTGTTAGGGCTATTAGTTATGCGTAGCTAAAGTGGTTCTTTTTCGTACACTTCGACGAAGAATTCATACTAACACATACTTCTCAAAGGTTTTGAGAAGATCTAGGGCAGCATTCCTATACTCTCTTAGTCTAGGGTTCTTGGCTGAATATTCTCCCTTTATTTGTCTGATGATCAGTTCTAAATCTCCTTGAGCCAAGATTTTCTTAGCTTTGAGTTATTTAAGTAAGTGTAAACCAATAATGAGAGCCTCATATTCTGCAATGTTATTGGTGCATTGGAAATCTAGCCTATAGGAATGGCCTATATTTGTGTTGTGGATCCAAACCCCAGCTCCTGAGCCAAACTTACCATAAGAGCCATCAAATCTCATATGCCAAAGGGTGTCAATGTCAGATTTGTCACTATTTTGTACTTTGGGGTTGCTAGAGTTTTGGGTGTCATTTTCTTGATTAGAGGGCTAGTTTGGTTGTTTCGGGGGGCTTAGTTCTCCTTCATTGTCGTTCACTTTTTCATTGATATCATTTTCAGTGTACAAGATGAATGAGTCAAGGTCTGAGTGAATGGAATAAACCAGTGTGTTATTTGGCCTATCTATGCTACTCACGATATATTTCATGTGGGATTCTCGGTATAACCTCCTTGTTTGATTGAAGACTAGGATGGTGGCATACGTCATGTCCATTTGAAGGCTACCCTGGAGTTTGGCCCCCCATGATCTAGTTAAAAGCATGCCATACTTTGGGGGGATTTCAGCAACGACTATGTCCATGACTAGACTTTTAGCGGGGATTTGAGCCAGATTGACACACAGATCCTTGATTAGGCCTAGGCATTTAACGCTACTTGAATCGAAAGAGTACAAGTCTTTGTAAGGCTTTGTGATTTCAAGGCCTAATCTCTCCACCACAACCTTTGGCATGAGGTTTTGTGAGGCACCGAAACCTAGCATAGCATTATGAAGAATTTTTTGATGTATGTTCAGACTGACATAGAAAGGAGGGACAACTCCTTCTTGATATTTTCCTTCCACTTCAAGGCTAAACAACAGCTCTAGTTTATCATCAGTTGAGTTTAATGTGTCAGTATCATTCCCTATGTTTAACACTTTGAAAATCTAGGATCTATATACCTCTTGTGTTACCAATTCAGTGAGAGGCATGGTTATCTTTATTTTGGAATCTCTCCTTCAAAGCTGAAAGGAAGAGGTGTCTTTATTGTATTTACATCAATTTTATCAGCCATAAAATTTTCTACATTTTTTATTTGCTGATTCTGATTTGATGGTTTGGACAGAAATGTTTTTTCAGGGCCACTAGTTGAAGTACGAGGGCAGATTGAATCATTAATAGGTTGAATTTTTTTTAGTTTGTTTAGATCAGCTTTCTTAGCCATAGCATTTGTGTTTTCTGCTGTCTTTTTAGGAATATGTTCGGGGGTTTTCCTAACAATAGTGCTTGACTAATTTTTTTTAGGAATATCTTGATTCTTTTTGCTCCTAAGGTCATATTGCCTATGGACTTCCATTATGGCATTCTCAAATTCTAGTTTATAGTCTTCAGAATCTTCATATGATTTTTCATTTTTTTTTTAACAAAACATCCTTTGTTCTTCTTCAGTAAGAAAAGTGTTATCCTCGTCATCAGAACCTATCACATTTACATGGTCTTTTTCTAACTGCTCTGGCTCTCTTTCCTCTTCATCTACATAGTTGTCTTGGAAAGGGGGTCTAATTTGTTAGTCATTCTCTCTTTGTCTGTTTTGGGGAGGGTCTCTTCTAAAATTCTTATTCCTATTCCTATTTTGAGGATTGACTTGATTTTCCGTAGGAGGTGTTCTCTCATTCAAACTGATTTTTTCCATCATTATCTCCATTGTCCTAACTAGGGAGTCAATTTTGGTGTCAGAAGAGGAGGTTGAAGGCACTGTTTCATCTTTATAAGTCACTCTCTTATCTGACCTCATCCTAGCTCTTTTCTCAATTAAGTTGGCCTCTACAGTCACAACCCCTTTTTGCATGTCTTCTAGAGTTAGGTAATCTCTCTCCTTTAGTTGATAGGCCATGTCAGCATCAAAGCCTTCTGGAAATTTTACTAAGGCTAAGCCTTGGGGAGGTTTCATGTGAGGTGGGAGGGCATTGTAAACACTGTTAAACCTAGTGGAGTAGTCATGAACACTTTCTCCCGGATTCCTTTTAAGATTCTTATACTCGAAAAGAATTTGAAGGGGGTTCTTCTTAATTTCCCACTTGTTTACAGAAGATTGGTAGAGGGAAGGGAGATCATGTATGTTGTTGGGAGGTAAGTTTTTGAACCATTTCTTGGGTTTACCTCCCAGGCTCTGGGCAAAAATACTCATTTTCATGGTTTCTTCTTCTATCCCCATGTAGTCAAAAGCATCATTTATTCTATCTACATGTTTCTGGGCAGTGATGGATTCAGTCCCTAAGAAGTGAGGGATCTTGGACTGATAATCATTTGGAAATGGTAATAGTGGTTGTTGTAGAGCCAGTGGAGCATACCAGGCTTCCATGATGGGAGGAAATGGAAACAAAGGCTGATTTACATGGGGAGGGTTTATGAGTGGTGGAGTAGGATGAAGTGAGGTGGTTTTCACAATGGTGGTATTAATGGGTGTAGTTGAGGTACTTGGACCAGAAAACTGATTCTGAATAGACTTGAGATGAAAAGAGCTGAAGTGATGGAGAAGCTGAAACTCAGGTGGAGTGGAAGGAGAAGCTTCACTGCTGGAGCTTTGCTACAAATATATGGGCCCAAGGTCAGCTTGGTCAACCCTACTTTGTGACTTGGTCCTTAACAGGTTCTTGGTATGGTGCAATTCAAACTGAGGATCTTGTGAAATTGTAAGATGTTCTAGTGTGGAGCTTGCTCTATGAATGGTACTAATAGTGGTTGAGTTTCTAGCTTTAGAAGTTTGCCACAAAATATTTTCTGGGTCATCAACTATGGTAGGAGGATTTGGGCCTGGGTGTGATTTGGTATTGATCCTTCGTGAAGCCGGATCTCTTACTCAAAAATTCAGAGAGGCTGAAAGGTTTGAGAGTGCTTTTGGAAAGCTAATCTCTTAGTGTTTATTTTACTCACACAAGGTGTAACTAGGCCTTAAAACTGATTGGGACTGATTTGACACAATCCTAGGAAAACCTATGGGACTAGTGAGGTGAAAAGAGGCCTACTGGAGGTTAGTGGAGTCGCCAGGTGGAAATTTTTTGTAGTTTTTAGGGTATGTATATAATGTTCCACCACCAAATTTTGATAAAAATCAATCTAGGGACTATTTTGGGTTTTCTGAGTTTCCTTATGCAGCCATAAGGTTTATATGAGTATCCTCTAGTTGAGCCATCATCTTGCTAGGATGATGAGGCAATTAGTTTATACTCTTGGCTATCAGTTGATTTTCCCAGTCTAACTAAGGGTCTAAATGAGTCTATAAGGGGTATCAGTCAACTATGTACTCAGAGGTCCAACTGTGATCGCCATTATGTTAGCTCCCTGTAATTTGCTAGATTGATTGAGATACAAATGGACAGGGGTAACATCAAACCAAGCTTTGGAATCCAAGGACCTAGCCTTCCTGAATTCAGAGAGGCATCTCTCTAGTAAGTGCAAAGATGTGAACTTGTTTGATGATTAGGGTTGATTTTAGGCTAGATGTTGTATTTTTATTGTTTTTGTTTGGGTATGATGCTCAGATAGATTAGATAGAAAACAAGGAAGATTTTTCACTCATTGGGCAATGGAGTCTAACAAAGTCATGATAAGTTTCATAAATGGTTTAAACAGCATTTGCAGGGAAATTTTAACTTGGTTGGTGGATATTTGAGGTTGTGAAGGGTCATGAGATGGAAATTAAGCTTGAGAACAAAAACTAACAAAGGGCAGACCATAATCCTTTATATAATTTTAAACTAAGAGAATTAGAAGAATCATAAGCATAGAAAGAGAATCAAAGGCATAAGCAAAACCTAATCCATTTGATTTCAAACTGAAAGTAGATAATCATCCAAGACAAACATTTAAATGAAATATAGAAAGGCAAGAAACTTATTTAACTTTCACAGATTTCATCATCAAGAGCAGAAAACATGTAAGATGCACACATAACTATAATCATAGAAGGGGAGAAACTCTGAACATCTAAGATTATAGCTATGAAGGTTCTTTCAAACAATTAGCTAAGCAAATGCAAAGAGCATGATTGAAACAAACTTCTTTGACAAACCTAGGTAGTGGCGCTTTAAAGAAATGACTCCAAGAACAGAGTTTTTAGTGGCACCAAATATGCAGGGCTAGCCCTAAATCATGCTTGATATCAACTAATCCAAACCATTCAAGAAATAGACAAGCTCGGGAAATCCTTAGAGAGCAAAAGATGAATTCTCTAACATATCCTAGTAGAAGAAAACATTAAGGCAGTGAAGAACAAATAGACCTAAGGTGCCATCAGAAAACATGTCTTAGTCTAAATTATTTGTCCTACCGCAACAGAGAAAGATCGAAACATAATGAAAAAATAGAAAACATGAACAAAAGAAAACTTCACCATCAACCAGACTTATGGATCCTGCAAATAGTACTCCTCCATCAACAAACAAATCAGGGCATGCATGAGAACCAAGACATCAATTTCTTTTCAAAACTCCAAGAGACTATGTATTGCTTCAGAATAAGTCATCAAAATCCAACCAAATACATAAGAGCATCATTGTCTATTTATGGAGGAAATGAGGAGGTGGAAACCATAAGAGGCTTCCAGAAACCCTAATTCTGTCATAAATGTCATAAATGTGCTTCATGACCATGCAAGGCCCAAGACACATAGTAGATAAGCTAATAAATGAAAAACATCGAAATATAACTCCTCAATCAAATATGGAGTGATTTGTCCAAAAAAAAAATTAAAAAACCATTTTTTCCATTAATCAGTGTCTTTTGTTGACTTTTGGCACTTTTGGTCCTCTGTGCATAGCGCCAAAATATCAGAAAATAGGTGTATTTGTAGCTTGGTTTTGACCTCCTTCGTGGTGTCGAATTTTTCTCCATGATGGCTCGTTCGAAAGCTTGATGTGTCTACTTTCCAAAAACACTTGATTTTTTCTAAATGAATGCCATTTAACTATTAAAAAATAAAATCTTCCAACATTTCTCTGTGTGTAGAACCTGGTCTGAAAAGGAGGCAAAAAGGTCAAATTTGAGGTGTTTTTTTACCTTTTGAGGGGGCAAAACTGCTCCAAGTGACCTGAAATTTTGTGGGTAGACTGTTGGTGATGTGGAAAAGCCAAAAATGTAAACTTGGAGAGCTTAAAATGCACCAATTTTGTGCGTAGCACCTAGGGTGTTGCGCTCCTAGGGGTCAAAATTTTGAAAAAGAAATTTTTTTCCCGATTTGCCTCAAATTTGGTGGAGAGACCCTTCAAGGGGTT
Source organism: Pinus albicaulis (assembly GCA_034641835.2). Classification (NCBI taxonomy): domain Eukaryota; kingdom Viridiplantae; phylum Streptophyta; class Pinopsida; order Pinales; family Pinaceae; genus Pinus; species Pinus albicaulis. Next base: position 193,525,400 of record CM076579.1, read on the forward strand.
TTAGATATCTTCTGAGAAACATCAGCCAAGATCCCAAGTTTTTCATGCACTTTGGTTTTTTTAAGGTCTTCCAGCTCTATGAGAGCCTGCTTTAGTTTGGCATTAGCAAGCATGCTTTTCCTTGCATAATGTTTGACCATTTTCTTCTGTAGGGCAAGGCCCCTCTTTACTTCTTTGAAATGTTTATGCTCCTCTTTATAATAGTATATCACCCTTTGTGCCCTTTCAAAATCCTTTTCCCATTCTTGAATTTGTGCATCTTTTTCTAAGAGGAGCAACATAGTACTCATATCTTGTTCTTCATTTTCACTATCTAGATCAATGAAAAGAGGCCCTTGAGTAGTCTTCTTGATCCTTTTGCTCCTTCTTACTTGTACCTTCTGCTCAGTTTTTTCCATCTTTTCCTTGCCCTTGTTCAATGTTTTGGCAGCTTGAGAGGAGATGGCCCTTTTCCTTTTAGAGGCAGCAAACACATCTCCCCTCCCTCTATGGTATGTGTATGTGAGAGGGGTAGCAATGGCAGTTTTGAATGTGGTTTTGTCACCACTTTTATCCTTAAATTGATCAACATCTTCCGCACCTGCCTCATTTTGATTTTCTTTGTCATTTACAGGCTGATTAGTGTCAAGACAGTCATGACAGTTGTCATGACTATCATGACTTTTTCCTTCACTGTCTTGTGCACTTTGCTGACCATCCTCCTCATCTTGCTGCTTTTATTCTTCATCTGGTTGCTCTTCTTCATCACTTGGTTCAGTATTTTTAGTTCTGTTTTCCTCTTCATCAGCATACTCATCTTTGTGGCTACCTTCACTAATTTCATCTTTGCCATCACTGATTTCTTCGTGGCTACTCCTCTCTTATTCACTATTTTCTTTATTCTCATCATCTTCTTCTTCACAAATTTCTTCTTGGCCATCATTATCTATCTCAGTTTCTTCCTGACTGCTGCCATCTATTTTTGCTTCACTAGGACTACTGTCAAATTCTTCACTTGGTATATTAGGAGAAGAAACATAAGGTGAATTTCTTTGTGGATAAGGCACATGGAGAGATGATGGAGGAGTGGAGGTACATGGTTGTGAAGTGGAAGGTAAATTTTGTTGAATGAAGGCTTGGGGGTTTGTAAACACATCATGTGAGATGAAGGTTTCCCAAGATATTCCTTGCTACTCTAGCTGATATAAGACAATCATTTTGATCAAGGAGTGGTGAAAAAGGCTCGTCATTTGGTGGTCATAGCTTTTTTTCTTGACAACAGAGGCCATTTTATCAATGCTTCGGAAAAGGTAGTAAGGTAGGTTCATCATTTTGACCTTGGTGAAGTGCATCAATAACCTTATATGATATGAGTAGATCCTAGAGAATCTCCCCTCACATGTGAAGAACCTGATAATTTGCTTCATCAGTGCAACATACCTTTCTAGCAAGTGGGAGAAAGGGAAAACAACCTTACAACTTTGTTGATAGCTGGGTTTTAGGTAGGGCTCATAATAACTCAACTCCAATTTCTTTTGTTTGAACCATATTTCACCAATGTCTGGTATACCTGTTACTTTGGAAATAATTTTAGATGAAAGCACAAATTTCACCCCTGCTAGTTTAACTTGGTGATTCTATAAGCTAAATACAAACAATCTATTCAATTCTGAATAGCTGCTAACTTGCCTGACCTTTTCACAAAATTTATAGCACCCAACATCTTGAAAGAACGAAAGGATCATATGAGAGGAAGTAATTTGAATGGTGTCTAGGGGTTCAAACATTTTTGCCTTTCCTCCATGGTGTTTAGGCTTGGTGAACCTCTGGCTCTCATCACTGCTGGTGTCATTTTCTCCTTCTGACATGATGAATGGTCAAAAAAAAAAATAGCAGGACCTTTGGACTTGATTTGAGGGCTTTTGGGCAAATAGGTGACTTTAGTGGTGTAGGGAAAACTCTTGCAAATGAGGGCTAAGGTGAATTTTTAAGGATTTGATTTAGTGTATGGAGGCTGGTCTACAGTTACCCAGTCCTCTGTTTTCACCTATAACGAATTTTCTTTACAAACCGTAACCCAAAAGACTCAAAAACTAACTTTTATGTAGCCTAGGATTCTGTCCAATTTTTCTTGTAGAAGTCTTCCTTGTTTTTAGAAAGAAAAAAAGTTTGGGAGGAGGGAAAAGATTTCACCGACCTTATGCTTTGGTTGCAGGAGGTTTGGAGGCAAAAATTTTAGTCCTTGACATCTTTAGATGAACCTTTGAGAAAATCTGTCAATGCGCAGTGCCAGTGCAGTTGGGTTGTCATAGAGCACCGTCAGGCATAGATGTGCAGTCTTTCTAGCGCCTTTAGAAATTGTTGATCCTCTGCGTAGCACCAACCCAGGTGCATAGCACCAACCCAGGTGCATAGCACCGGGCTCTGGGTGCATAGCGCAGTGTTAAATAACACTACCTGTCCTACTCATGTGCGTAGCGCTGGCCTCGGTGCGTAGCGCCCGTGAAAATCTCCCAAATGTGCACGAAAACTCCGAAAACTTCTCCAACGGCTTTCTTCGCTTTGGAAATGGAAAATGATGCGAGGGAAAGGTAAAAAAGACTCTTTATGGTCCCTTTGAAAATTAAATTAAAAATAAAAACCCACTTTTGCAAAGTTAATGTCTCCCTACTTTCTTTAGTGTGCCTGTGACTGATATTTATGTTGTAAAAAACACTTTTGACTATTTTTGCAAAATATTACTGATGTCTCTGTCATATTTTGCAAAATAATCCTATGACAAGGAGGCCTTTGTTGGGAGTTTAGTTCTGAGATGTAAACCAAGGGTATACTTTCTTCTTAGGCCATTTTGACAAAAATTTATGTCCAACTTTTTTATCTTCTTTTAAAACCTCTGCTTTTACCCTTTAGTGAGATTAGCCCCTTTAAACTGATACTCTTTTCCATTTCTCCTTTGACTGACATTTTGTCAGGATTTCTCTCTAACTTAGTGAGCAACCTCTCAGCATACAAACCTTAATATCAATCATCAATAGCCCCTTTTATGTGGGCAATCATTGTGAAAAAAAAAAAAACACTTGGACTATTTTATCCTCGTCAACCTTCCTATAGGTAGCTATTTTGACAGTCCTGCAGAAATGTCACTTTATGGCTAACCTATCTCTTGCAGAATATACCTTGATAAAGAAACATTTTGGAGGCCTTACTGCTCAGTTACATGTTTTTCCTTTGATCAATTTTTCAAATGATGTATGTCTAGTGAGGGAGGTGAGCTTTCTAAACCATTTTTTGTGCTTTTGTTGGCCACTTAAGTTCTTGTAGGTGCCTACACTACTTCTACCTTGTCATTCTTGTCCCTTTGGAGTTTAACACCAAGTGCTTTATCAACAGTGAGCTCATGCTTGTCATAATCATCTCTTTAGGCATTTTTCCCTCATGTTTGTTCCCTTTGGCCATTTGAAAATGCCTCCAACCGTCTCTTAGATAAATCAGACCCTTGAACTGATATTTCTTGCCCTCTTTGATACTCTTCATCATTTTTCTTCCTGTGGTGTAGTGGAGTATATTTTTTCTTGTCTGCCTCTTTTGATCTTATTTAAAATATTTATTTCACCATTTGAAAAGGTCCAATTAGTGCCTCTCTGCCAAACCCTAGAGGACAGTTTGAAATCCTCTGAAACCCTCTGTTGTTATGAAGGAGGTCCTGTTATCACTCTTTGACCATTTGTCAACTTTCCCAAATTCCTAGTTTTCAGGGCTGCTTAGGAAAAAGTAAATAGTGTTGTCCTCTAAGTTCTCTCAAACTTCTCAAACTCATTCATCATTTCTAAAAGTCTTCAATGTGCTCTTGAAGGAGTTGAGGTGGCCTTTGCCTTTGTAACCCTAGAATTGATTCCTTGATTGGTCAAAACAGTCACAAACCCCGATTTTCATCAAACATATGCCTGCTGCTTTCTTCTTTCTATGAAATATCTTCTTGTGATTATTTTCTCTTTTACCTTTCCTCATTGCTAATCTGATGGCTTTTTTTATCCTCTTGCAGAAATGCGAGCAAAGGGAAGTTGTCCCCTTGCAAGATTCATGCCTTAGGCCCAAAACCTTCCTTAAATGATCTCTTTGATGAATTCAGGAAAAAATGACTTGTCCCCTTCTTCTTTGAAAGCATTCTCCTTGTAAATATAAAATAGAGATTTGTAGGATACCAAATCCACCCTATGACTCATGAAACCCTAGGTGATCTAGTGGAGGTTTTCTAGGACTTGCCTTTTGGACTGAAACCTAGAACTTGGGATTTATCAAATGTGAGATAGATTTCATGATAAACTAATGTATTGAAGATCCAAAATCAAATGTACTTGATTTATCTAAAGATTCTACAGAGATAGTTTGATACTATTAGTGTTTTAGGAATTTTTAGGGGGGACACAACAAGCTATTTGATTAGGGGGCTTAGGTAGCAGTGGGGTTTTTAGGTAAAGAAAAAACAGGGGATTTGGGTCAAAGGTGACAATATATACACAAGATGAGTGACATAGGATCCTAATGGGTTTTCTGAGACTAGTAGGCAAATCTACACAGGATGAAATGATGAAATAGTGACAAATTATCTTAATAATAATGAAGGTAGTGAGATTTCTAGAACTCACAATGTCTATGAACCTTGTTTCTAGAAATATTGGGATAACCATTTAGTCATCAACAAGGCAAAAATTACTAATGACTAACACTACCCGGTACTACTATCGAAGAAGAGTGCTTGCGCTCACTCAATCAGTTAGACGATACTTGTCGAGATGCTACACTGGCCCTCGAAGCCCACAAGAGTCAAGTCAAAGCTCAATATGATAAAACTTTCAAGCCTCTTTCTTTCTAAGAGGGAGATCTAGTCTTACTTGATGATTAGAAACATGACCTCTTAGGGGCATAAACACTTCAACCATTATGGCTCGGTCCATATGTCGTCACCAAGGTTATTTCTAAAGGATCCTATGAAATTCAGGACTGTAATGGAATCTTGATAGTGAAGCCCCGCAACGGGCTCTATCTGAAGAAGTATTTCACCTAGTACTTTACTGGGAATTTTCTTTGTAATTTTATGTATATAGGTTTTTTCTTTTTAGTGGTGTGTCTGGAATATTTTGGATTTCTTTGAGTATTTTTTCTCATACAAATATATTTTTTCCCAGATGTCTTATTCACGCTTACCATACGTTGGATATGCGGATGTTGCTAGTCGTCACACATGGCACATTGCATCGGCTTCTTGGGTCCTTTATACACCTAAGTTGGAACTACTTGGTTCCGGGGGAATCTTCCTTGGCGATGCCACCAACAATATTGTTGAGTATATGTTTGTTATTCAACTCCTCACTGAAGTTGTGTCTCACAACATCTCCAATCTAGTGGTCTGGTTAGATTCCCAGCTAGTTGTTATGCATTTGAAAAATTTTTATCACATTTGACATCCTGTTTATTACATTATTTCTTAAGGGTACGAATTCTAGAGTGTCAATTTGAATTTATTTCTTTTGAACACATTCCTACATAATCTAGTGAATTGGTTGATTCGTTAGCAAACTATGTATTGGAGTGGAATCTGTCGCATTTACTCTAAAAAGAGTCATGCACGAATGTAAATGTTTTTCGTCATAAGAAATTACATAAAAATTAAAAAATACATCATCATCAAATCACCAAAATATATATATATATATATATATATATATATATATATATATATATATATATATATATATATATGTATAGATGTGTAGATGTCATAGTACAAGTGTTTAGTAGATTATTTTTGCAACACCCAGTTTTAAGGAGTATTTTTATGTAAAAAAATGGACCCAACATATATACATATATATATATATATATATATATATATATATATATATTGGGTCCAATTTTTTACATAAAAATACTCCTTAAAACTTGGGTGTTTTATTAAAAAAATGGCTCTACTAAGCCTTGCTATGACATCTACACATCTATGCCTACTCCTATTGAGCTTGTTTCTTATGATAGCAAATAATTTCCCTAGCTAACCTCCTAAGAGGTACCAAAAATATCTCCAGCACACCCATTGTCTGTTGTTTTAGATGAACTGAGATCTCCCTCATCAGAAGAGGTGACACCCCCATGCTCAAAGTTCGAGGTTCCTAGCAACCTCGCGCAGAATCTGGGTGCCATCACCCTCTTCAGCAGCTGTCGCGGCCTATGTTACTGCTCCAGTCCTAGGTAGTTTCATATAATTCCTTGCATAGCGAGTGGCTCCAACTAGTCATATAGGTGCCACATCAGTGTCAAAAAAATGCTTCATGCCAAAAAAAAAATTCACCCATTAAACAAAAAAATTGCATAAGAATTCAATGGACACAAAAATACTTCTGCACTAATTTACCATCTTAACTATTGGCCCCCACTGAGTTTTGGGTGGAAAATCATCTTTGGATCTCCTAAGAGGTTCATCCACACATGGGGATAATCCTCAATCACCATGATATAGCCGTTAAGACACTCAAATAATGCATCATCAAACAAGTGTCGAATCAAACCCTCTCCCGTCTGAGGCATCATGATAGACCATTGACCCTGTCTAGGTTCCCTAGGTCCAGAAATGTCCATGAAAATTAGAGGCCTCATCAAGGACACTTTCTATAGTATGAATGAAAAAATTAGTGTGCCATACCCAAATTCTCTTTTGGCCCAGGTCTTGAAAGCTATCAATTCCTCTCTAACACAGTGCACAACACCTTCACACCAGTCAAATACTTGTAGCTGCTGACAATATAGCACAAGTATAAAATGAGCCTTGGTGGCCACATGTTGACTCTTGTCTCCTTCCTATTAGTCATCAATAATTTTTTCTATTTGTATATGACTAATGATTTTCCCCAAATTTCTAAAAACAAGATTCTTGAATATTGTGAGTTTTAGAAATATCACTACCTTCATTATCCTTATAACAATTTTTTCACTATTTTACTGCTCTTCCATTCCCTGGTTAGAATACCACTCCTAGAAGACTGCTCATGGGCTTGTGCCACTCATCTTTATCCTATTTTCCCACCCATAACCTGAGCACTCGGTTTTTCCTATGCCTAACCCCTCCACTTTCCATCTAGGATTTCCAAATAGCCTGCTCCTTCTCATGTTCACCAGGTTCCTCAAGCATTTATGGTCTTAAAAATGTATCTATAGGCTCTTTAGATAAATCAAGTACACTAGATTTTGGATCTTCAATACATCAATTTGTCAACAAATAAGTTTTTTACACCTGAAGACCCCAAGCCAAAATTTAAGTTAAAGACTGAGTCAAAGGAGCCTCCCACTAGGTCACTAGGGTTTCATAGATTGTAGGGTTATCCTTGATGTTTTTAAGCTCTGATTTTCCTATGCTAGAAGTTGAATCAAATGTGAAAGAAGGTTAGCACCTCTTTGTCCAAGATAGATCAAAAACATTGCCTAAGAAGATCACCTTAACAAGTTCAAATTTTGCAAAAAGAAATTGTTCATTTTGACATTTCTGCAGGAGTGTCAAGGTAACAATAAATAGAAAATTGGTAAGGTAAGAGGCCTGATCCTCATTAAATACATTCACAAACTAAGAGATAGAGAGCATTCTATGTCCAAGGAGAAATCAGGGTTTCTAAGCCTGATGGGGCCAACAGTGTGCCAAGCAAGGATCCAACGAAGTAGAACACATGGAGGAGGCACACCAAATGAACCAAGCATAGAAGATGTATTTTAGAAATTATGAATGAAAAAGGGAAAAAGGTGAGGTGAACTGGACAGAAACGAATGAACTTGAAAGGGCTATATAGAACTTAGAATACAACACTGATAATTGTCCTCAAGCATCCCAGAAACCTAAGAGGTAAAATAAATATAGTCAAAATCGGTAAAATGAAGATGATAGACCTCCATGATGATAGAAGAAAGAAGGTTTGAAGAGACTATTGTAGGTGACTTCTAGAGTTTTCCAAGGTAAAGTGTTTCACTGCTTCAAAAGGAAGAGAATGCAAAGAGTATCAGCGAAAGAAAGGTAAAGCTCCCATTTTTGGTCATTTACACTTAATGATCAAAGGAATAAAAAACATAGGGTTAAAAACCAAGATGGAAAGCCAAACTAATTATAAGGTTGCTACTGTGTGACTAAATATGTCAAAATCCAAGAACATCAGAAAGGGCTAAATCAGTATGTCATGGTACCTGCAAATCATAAGTGGCCAAAAGAGGAGATAGCATACATGATTTTGAAGACTATGGTACTTGTCAAAAATGGATTTATCATGCCTAGAGATCAATGAGAAAGATGAAAAAAAGTTTCTTAGACACCCATCAAGAAAAAGACAATTATTCTCCAAGGTAAGAACAAAGAATTTTTAAAGATGCCACCACCATGCAAGTGCCTAAGGTTGTCAAAGTGATTTTAGCATGTTCAAAAGATTAGAGGGAAGAGAGTCACTTCAAGGTTTTCATGACACTTATTGAAACAAAGTGATTGAAATACATGAACAAGCCAAAACACAGTAAGTCATGTGACTCAAACAAACATCTACAGAACAAAGTGTTAAAGGCATCAATAGGCCAAAGGAAGTCAAATTTCACCATGTTAGCAACCTGAAGAGAAACAAAGAAAAATTGTTAGAAGGGAAAAGGACCATTTGAATGTTTTTAAGCGACCTACTGCAAAAAAGTTAAAATAATATTAGTGAAAGTGACAAAGAGACTAAAAACATTAGAAAGTGGGTCTACAAGGGTTAAATTTAATTTTCTAAGACTATAAAGGGTCATTGTGTTTGTCACTTGGCTCATTTTTCACTTGAAAAAGAGTAAAAAACCTTCAGGGAGAAAAATATGAGTTTCAGTGACAATTTGGGTGAGTTTTCCCGGTGCTACGCATTTGTGCAGGCGCTACGCATTCAGCACCCAGTGTTACGCATTCAGGAGATTTCACAGTGTAAATTTACACTACGCTGCACATTTAGGGGAACGCGCTGCGCATTTAGAAGGGTGCTACCCGTTTGCTCAGAACTACCCAACAGGCAGAGAAAGACATTCAGGCGCTGCGCCTAGGCAGCCCAACAAGCAAAAAACCTGTTCAAGAACTGCACTCAGGGAGCCTGACACCCGACTATGTGTGCAGGAAATGTGCATCGGAGGCCTGACACCTAAGAATGCGTGTAGGCGCTAACCGTTGGGTAGAAGGGACTGGACTGTGCATGCAGGTGCTGCGCCTTCGCCAAAAGCCCTTCCTCCACCTGCAAATTGCCGAAAAATGATATAAAGACTCCTCCAAGCTACATCCAAGGACCTGCAAAGGCATTGAAAGTTGGTAGGTGGATTTTTTTCCTTATCCTCCAGTGAATTTCATGATTTCATGATTAAGGGAATTAAATAAACCCTAATGACTAGAAACCCTAAGTCTTCATGACAAAAACCCTCTTTTAACCTCCAAGTAAGAATTTATCAGTCAAGAAGGGTGTGAAGTAGGGTAATTGCAGTGAGTTCAATTTAACCATTCATCAAGGCTTAAAGGGCTCAGTCATACACTTACACCTTCCTATCACTCACTTTCAAAGGCTACCTTTCACTATCATCCCAAATTAGTCCTCATATCAGGTTTCACAAACAGAGCTAGGATTTGTTTAAAGGTAGCAGAAATCAAAATGTCAGGAGAAGGAGGAAATGTGAGTAGTGAGGAAGGCCAAGTGCCTAGGAGGTAGAAACAAAGAGGTGGGAAGGTAAATATATTTTAACCCCAAGACACTATAGACCTTAATTCTTCTCCCATTATTATCACTTATTTCCAAAATGTAGGGTGCTTTCAGTTTTGGGAAAAATTCCAACAGGTGCAAAGTCACCTTGAGCTCAATAGGTTGTTCATCTTCAACCTACACAATAAACAAGTGAATATTGTAGGGGTATATTTTGAGCTATCATCAGATGCCATTTCTAGTGCCACTAGAATACCTAATGTTGGTGAAAAATGGTTCAAAAGAGAAAACTTGGACATGAGCTGCTGTGAACCATTTCTCAAACCTAGGTACAAAGAAGGCTGCAAATCTATTTTCCCTTTTTCACACTTGCTGGAGAGGTATGCACCCTTGATGAGGGTCATCATGAAATATTTTACCTATGAGGGAAGGTACTCTAGACTCTACTCCTATCATATCATATTGCTCATGCACTTCACTAGGTTAAATATGCTTCATTTGCCTTACTACCTCTATAGAAGTGTTAACAAGATGTCTTCTATTGTCCGAAGGAGGAACTATTCCTAGAAAATGCAAAGTTTGTTCCATCACTCCTTGATCAAGATGGTTGTGCTACATCAGTTGGAGCAAAAGGGCATACCATGGGAGGTGTTCATTGCTCATGAGGTCTTCACAAACCCACAGCCCCCTCCTCAACTAAACTTTCCCTCATCATCTTATCCTCCTCCTCCTACTCCTCCATCATCTCCTTCAGATCATGCCTCATCATCCACACATGTATCCTCACCTCAAGAAAACCTCCCTCCCTCACCTTCTCTCATTGCATCGGCCGAAGAAGGAAGTGACCATGGTGAGAAATAAAATACTAATGGAGAAGAGAAATGATCATGAAACAAGCATTGAATAAAAAGAGATTGAAGAGGCATAGGTTAGCAATGAAATAGAAAACATGGAGGAAGATGAAAATGAATATGACACAAATAATGAAAAGAGTAGCCATGATAATGATGATAACAGTGAAGAAGATGAAGAGGAAAAAGACAGTATGGACACAAAATAAGGAAGTGGCAGTGAAAAAGCAAGTGACCATGAAGATGAGGGTGACAATGAATCAAACCAAAATGAGGATGAAGCAAAAAATGTTGATGAAGAGGAAGCCACTAAATCTAAGGGCAGTGAAACTAATATTGGGAATAATGAAGCAAGCATAAGTGAGAAAAAAGATAGTCATGATAGTCATGAAAACAATGAAAATTGTGAGCTTCACAGTGATGATGATGATGTTGGAAACACAGAGGTCAGCAAAGAGGAAGACATGGAAAAAAATGATGGCAGCCATGATGAAGACACCAAAATGATCACAATCAAACCTCTTCCATTGACATATCAAAGAGGAAAAAGGCATGTGTTTGCTGACTCTAAAAGGCAAAGGGCCATGCTTTCCACTTCTACCGAACAACCAGATAAAGGCAAACAAAAGGTGAAGAAAGGTAAGAAAGGTAAGCATGAGCTTGAACAATAATTTGACATCATGGACATCGATAGTGAAACTGAAGATAAGGAGAGGGCCACTAGCATACTGCTCCATAGCAAAGATGCAGAAATTAGGGATGTTAGTATGAATCTTTTGTCGGAAAAAGACCACTTTAGCTACACATAACAAATAGCCCTAACATCAATTATAGCTGCCAATATCTTCAAATCTGCAGTTAGTTGATCCAAACAAAGCTGTACAAATCAAGATCTATGCATAAAAAGACATTAAGCAGTAAAAATGAAGTTTTGCTCCATGCATCCAATAGACAAGACAAGAACAATATTTTTGAAAGAATTTTTATATTAAAGGGGCACCTGAGAGGAAAACAAGAAAGGTGTTTCCAATTCTCCTCAATGGGATGGGTTCTTGAAAGTCCTTAGCACTTAAGATCTAGCATTTCTCTCTACCCAAACAAACATAGAACTCAAAGGGAGCTCGCAAAGCAAATAATGGAGAATGTGACAATGATAATGGCTCAAAGTCAGACCAAGAGTATAGATCTAGAGTGATCTAATATGCAATGAAAGGTAACAAATGAATGGGAAAACCCTTCTATTTATAACAAAATATTAGGGTAGTCTAGAACTTGGTGCTTGAATAAAATATTATTAACCAAATTCGAGAACCACCTTTTAGGAATATTTTATTATATTTGTTGGAGGGAAAAGGATTTTTGACTTGGGTCAAATCCTTTATTTATAAATAATAAATAAATAAATGATTTATTTATTATTTTAAGGAAATGGTGGAAATATAATTAAATAAATAATTATTTATTTAATTATTTATAAATGATTTAGTCAAATTTAACTAGGAATATTATTTAAACAAGGATTAAATAACTTATTCCTAGGAAATAATCAAATAAATAAGGATTTATCTAATTGATTTCCTTGTTTTGGGTTAAATATGACCAGGAATAATAATTAAACTGATGTTTAATTAATTATTCCTTGAGGAAATATAAAAAAATATAGATTTGTTTATTATTTCCTTTTTGGGTTTCCTATTTAGACCATAAACAACTTAATAAAGGTGTTTTACTAAGTTATTTCACATAGTGAAAGCAATTTTACTTAGGGTAAAATTGGTCTTACATGGTGTACTTGGGTCCATCTAATGGTAATAGGTTAGATGACCAAAAAATGGTGTAACAAGGGATCTAGAAATATGCCTTGGCATGGCCATGTATAACATTGAGTATTATAAGAATAAAAACAAGTAGTTGAAGAACACAAAGAGGGAGCTTGACCTCCAAAGGAAGATTACCAAGCACTATGCATTGCAAAATCAAATTGCAAAGGCTAAGCTCAAAGGATCTCTTACCAAAGTAAAATCACTCAAGGAGGCAAAAGACCAAGAAAACCTTGGAATATTGGCTGAAGCTTCTCTACAGGCCTCCCAAACCCCATAAGGAAGATATCCACCAATTTTTGGAACTTTTTGAGAATTTTTGGTTTTTTGATAATTTTAAGGCTTGAAGGCACAACACCCTTGGCGCTACTCTTTCATCTCAGGCATCCTCAGGATGAAAAATTTGCATTTTTAGAATCCTCGGCTCAATTCCATCATGATCAAAAAAATTTAGAGCATTTGGAGCATGTTTGGTCCCTCAAAAGGCTAAGCAACCCCTCATTTTTCACCTTTCTGCCTCATTTTCAGAACTGGCGTTGCACCTAGAGTAGCCTTGGGAGATTTAATTTTTGGATAGTTAAATGGAGCCTGATCAGAAAACGAAGGGAATTTCTAGAAAGTAGACTTGACAGGCTTTCCAACAAGACATCACGGAGAAAATTCTAACATCGGGAAGCTCATCAAATGTTGGATGCAAGTGGACCTAGTTTTCCTATGCATGTGCTATGCCTTCAGACCTCATTGGTGCGCCTTTAATGTGCAAAAGTCAACAAAACACGCTAAAAGATATTTTTGAGATTTTTTGGGAAAATCACTCCAAAATTGGTTGAGGAGTTATGTTTATGTTATCTTTCATTTATTAGCTTAGATATTATGTGCCTTGGGCCTTGCATGACCTCTTTGGAAATAAATGATATTTATGGTGTATTTATGGATTCTAGAAGCCTCTTAGGGTTTCCACCTCTTTTGCTGGTTAAATAGAGCATGGAGGTATTATTGTAGATGGTTGGCATTTGATGACTATGTGAGCAATATACATATTTTTTTGGAGATTGAAGAGAAATTTGAGTTGTGGAATTTGTGGATGGCTTGTTTTCATTGATGATGGAGAAGGGTTGCTTGTAGGATCCCTGAGCATGGTTTATGGTGATGTGCTTCTATTCAGTTCTTCTTCTCTTATGTATCATTTTGTTACATATTTCTATATTGTAGTAGGACAAAGGTTTTAGACTGAGAAATTTTTTTCAAAGGCACCTTCCATTTATCTGTTTCTTCATTGCATCTATGTTTTCCTCTTCTAGGTCATTTTAGAGAATTCTTAGTTGCTCTCTAGACCCACTCAAGCTTTTTTATCTTATGAATGATTCAATACAGTATATAACAAAGATGTTTTAAGGTTAGCCCTGCTTGTTTGATGTCACTAAAACATTGTTCTTAGGATCTTTCTTTGAAGTATCACTAATTAGGTTTGCCAAAGAGGATATGTTTCGATCATATCCTTTGTCCATTCTAGAAAGGTTGCTTTGGAAGTATTTATGGCTATGATCAATTATGTTTATGAGTTCCCTCTTCTTTGATCTATGTTATATGTCTATCTCAAATGTTTTCTAACCTTGAAGGTGAAATCACTAGAATTTAAATAAGTTTCTTGCCTTCTATAGTTCACTAGATTGTTTGTCTTAAATGCTTATTTGCTTGAGTTTAATCAAAGAGTTATTGGTTTGCCCTGTCTTATGATTACTTCTTTATGCTAAATATTTTTGAAGGCCCTTCTTGTTAAATTACTTGACAAAGGATTCTTAACTACCCTTTTCCCTACTTTGTTCACAAACTTGATGTTCCTTTCATCTCACACAAACCTTAAAAATACATTTGACCATGTTAGATTTGCCCTGTGATGCACACTGATTCATTGTTGAACTTTCCATGATTTTTTATAGACTCCATAGCCCAATGACTTGAATATTTTTCATTCTATCTATTCTACTTGATCATTTTCCCAACCCAAACAAACAAACAAACCCTAAAAGTAACAACTAGCTTAAAATCAAACCCTAAAAGAAAACAAGTTCACATCCTTTACACAAAATTGAGAGAGCCCTCTCTGAGTCGAGGAAGGCTAGGTCTTAGGACTCCAAAGACTGGTCAGATGTTACCCTATTCATTTGGTCAATTCAAATCTTCCAAATTACGAGGACCTAACATAATGGTGATCGCGGTGGGACTTTCTGAGTAAGCAACAAACTTATACATCCTTAGAGAATTCAGAAGCCCTTGTCAAACATTATCTATTGATTTATAGCCACCTCATCGCCTAGCATGGTGATAACTATGGGACCCTTGAGTCAGTGACATCTTAAGTATCCCTTAGGAACTCTCAAATCCCTATCAAACTCAGAAAACTCGAGTGTCAACCAAAGGTATAATCTAATTGTTTCACCATCCTAGAAAAATGATGACTCAACTAGAGGACACTCTTTAAAACCTTATGGATACACAAAGGAACTCATAAAAACCCAAAAGCATTCTCTAGATTGGTTTTTTGTTAGTTATTGGTGGTGGACCATAAGTACATATCCTCAAACAGCAAAAAACATCCACCTCACGACTCCACTAGCCTCCAGTAGGCCTACTAACTTTACTAGTTCTCATAGACATCCCGAGGATTGTATCAAACCAGCCATAAGAGGTTTAGAGGCTTAGCCACACACTGTGTGAGTTTAGAAAACACTTAGAGAGGTCAGCCTTTCGAAAACAGTCCTAAACTTTCAGCCTCTCTACACTTTGTTTTTGAAATATGGCTTCACAAATTATCAGTACCAGATCTCACCCAGACCCAAACCCTCCCACCATAGTTGATGATCAAAAAAATATTTTGTGGAAAACTTCTAGAACTGAATATTCAACTACTTTTAGGACCATTCATAGAGCATGTTCTATCCCTGAACATCTCACAACCTTGCAAGATCCCCAATTTGACTTACACCATACAAGAAACCTTTTCCGAACTAAGTCACAAAGTGGGATTGACCAGAATAACCTTGAGCCTATACAGTTGTAGCAGAGTCCTAGCAGAGAAGCCTCTCCTTCCACACCTCTTGATTTTCAGCTTCTCCATCACTTTGACTCATTCTATTCCAACTTTGCTCAAAATCAGTTTTCTGGTCCAAGTACCTTCACCACACCCATTCATACCACCACTATGCAAACCACTCCACTTCATCCTCCACCCCCTCTCATAAACCCTCCCCTTGTAAATCCTCCTTGGATTCCATTAGCTCCCATCATGGAAGCATGGCATGCCCCTCTAGCACTACTACAAACTCTGATACCTTTTCCAAATGACTGCCAATCCAAAATCCCTCACTTTACCAAAGCTGAATCTAATACTGCCCAATAACATGTAGATAGGATGAATGATGCCTTTGACTATCAAGAGATAGAAGAGGAAACCATAAAAATGAGGATTTTTACCCAAAGCTTAGGAGGAGAAGCCAAGAAATGGTTCAAAATCTTAACTCCTAACATCATACATGATCTCCCTTCCCTTTACCAAACATTCCTAAACAAATGGGATATTAAGAAAAACCCCCTCCAAATCCTTTTAGAATATAACAGCCTTAAGAGGAATGTAGGGAAAAGTGTCCAAGACTATTGCACTAGGTATAATAGTTTGTACAATGCACTCCCACCTCACATGAAACCCCCACAGGGCCTAGCCTTAGTAAAATTTCTAAAGGGCTTTGATCCTGACATGGCCTACCAACTAAGAGAGAGAGATCCCCTAACTTTAGAGGACATGAAAAAAGGGGCTGTGAGTGTAGAGGCCAACCTGATTAAAAAGAGGGCTTGGATGAGGTCTAAAAAGAGGGTTACCAACAAAGATGAAACTATGGCCTCAACCTCCTCATATGATGCCAAAATTGACAATTTAGTGAGGGTAATGGAAAGAATTATGGAGAGAATCAACTTGAACGAAAGAACACCTCCTAGGGAAAACCAAGAAAATACCCAAAACAGAAATAGAAATCAAAACTTCAGAAGAGACCCTCCCCAAACAGAAAGAGAGACAATGACCAAAAAATCAGGCCTCGTTTCCAAGACAACTATGTAGATGAAGAGGAAAGAGAGACTGAATAGCTAGAGGAAAACCATCTAAACTTAATAGGCTCTGACAATGGGGGTGATGTCTTTCTCACAGAAGAAGAACAAGGGTTCTTTTCCTCAGACCAAAATGATAGACCAAACTATGAGGAGTCTGAAGAATATAAATTAGGATTTCAAAATGCCATAATGGAGGTCCATAGGTAATATGATCTTAGGTGCAAGAAAAACCAAGAAGCCTCCAAGAAAAACAAATTAGAAACTGTTGTTAAGAAATCCCCTTAAAACATCATTAAGAAAAAAGCAGAAAACACCACCATAATGACTAAGAAACCTGATCAAAACAAAGACAAAACTAGACAATAAAATGGCGACCCAAGCTGCCCTAGTACCTCCACTAGTGGCCCTGGAAAATCTGTTCTAAATTACAGTCCTAATAAAACTCAACAAATCAAAATTGTTGAAAATACCATGTGTGAAAAAATAGATGTAAATATGTCAAAAACACTAGCACCTTTCAGTCTTGAGGGAGATATTGCCAAGATCAAAATAAGCATGCCCCTTACTGAACTGGTAACCTAAGATGTGTATAGGAATCAAGTCTTGAAAGCTTTGAATATAGGAAATGACACTGACACTTTGAACTTAACTGATGACAAACCAGAGTTGTTGTTTGGACCTGAGGTAGAGGGAAAATATCAAGAAGGTGTTGTCCCTCCATTCTATGTTAGTTTGAATATTCATGAGAAAATCTTGCACAATGTTATGCTAGACTCTGGTGCCTCACACAATCTCATGCCCAAGGTGGTGATGGAGAGGCTAGGACTCGAAATAACCAAACCTTACAAAGACGTTTATTCTTTGGATTTAAGTAGAGTCAAATTTTTGGGTCTAATCAAGGATCTGTGTGTCAATCTGGCACAAATACCTGCAAATAATCTAGTCATGGACATAATGGTTGCTGACATTCCCCCGAAGTATAGCATGCTTTTATCCAGATCATGGGAAGCCAAACATCAAGGGAATCTCCAAATGGACATGTCCTATGCTACCATCCCGGTTTTTAACCAAACAAGGAGGTTGTACCAAGAATCACACATGAAATATATGGTTAGCAACCAAGATAGGCCAAACAACACCCCTATTTATTCTATCCATTCAAACATGGACTCATTTATCTTATATAATGGAGATGACATAGATGAACAACCAAATGAAATTAACCAAGAGCTAGGCTTATCACAACAGTCAAACCAAACATTGAATGAAGAACCTAACAACCAAAACTCTAGCAGCCCTGAACAACAACATAATGGTGAAATTGGACTTGATATTTTATCATCTAAGAATGAATTTTCAATAACAACACCAAGCTTAGAGTATGAACAATATTTTCCAAATGAAGATCAAACACCAAAAACAAAACCATTTCCTTCTACTACTATGAATCTATTAGAACAATTTTATGAGGTAGAATTGTTCGAAAATCTAGATAAAAAGGACCTTAAGGTTTTACAATGTAAATATGATACATGTCCAATGGTCCTTACATTATTAGAAGAATTTTTTGATTTTAATGATGTGGCTAGAAAGCCAAAGGTGGAATCCTCCGAGACTAGTGAAGAAGAATGGAACATAGGCAGCATAAGAGAACCCAAAATGATTAAGCTGCCCAAAACTCTGCCACCTCACATAGAACAGAAATACATAGAGTTATGAAAAGAGTTTAAGAATGTTTTGGCAAAGGGGAAGCATGACTTGAAACCTTATAATACAAACATTATTCAAAATAAGACTCTTCTCAAGGAAAACCAAAGACTATTCAAACAAAAATTGAGAAGAATAATACCTATCCTAGTACCTCTAGCTGAAAAAGAAATAGAGAAGATGCATGATGCTGGTATCATAGCCCCATTCAGGTACTTCAATTTTTTTTCTAACCTAGTATCAGTAAGAAAGAAATCAGAGGGGTTTAGGTTACGCATAGACTTTAGGAACTTAGACACAGCCTTCCCAAAGGATAGCTATCCTTTAATTAAGATAAATCATGCACTAAGAAGGGTGTTAGGTTCTAACAAGATGTCATTACTTAATAGTGTTTCAGGTTACAATCAGGTGATAATGCTTCCAACTAACCAGTGCAAGACCACTTTGACAACACCTTGCGGTGCCTAAATGTATGACAAAATGCCATTTGGGTTGATGGATGTAGGGGTTTCTTTTCAAAGACCTATGGACACTTCTTTTTTGGAAGACTTAAGTTACTTCATTATGTTATACTTTGATGACGTCATTTTCTATTTTAAAACTAATGAAGGATACCTATTTCATCTAAGAAAGGTCTTTGAAAGAGACAAAATTCTGAAATGGGTTTCAAGGGGAGAGGACCAAGGCCAGCATTGCAAGTTTGAAGGTCCATGGAAAGTTCTTGACATTGTTCATTCAATTAGAGGCAATGATCCTTTTTTATTACAATAGTCGGATGGAATAGAGATATTTGGAGGTCCTGTCAATGGCGGGACACTTAAGCATTACTTTTGTCAGAATTCCTAAAAATTTTGGAGTTGTCATTCATTGTACATAACATTGTTTGATGATAGATAAAAAACAAAAAATAGAAAAAGAAGAAAAAGAGGGTAGGAAAAAGAATAGGTACAACCCCATACCCAAAAAGAGTACTGTTGAAAGTGTGCAAGCCTAAATGTGACTACCTATTAAGAAAAATATTCTTGTTTAGTCATCTAGCCTAATCATGGTTGAACATGTTTTAAATTTCTATTGATAGGTTAGTGAAAGAAGACTTGTCAAATCATTTAAGCTTGACTTGTCAGTAGGAATAGATTAGGAAGAAAGGTATTGGTTCAAAATGATCAAATCTGAACCAAAGGGAAAATATAGGGATGCCTAACAAATGATAAATCACAGCCCTCATGCTTTCTAGTTTTGTTTGTACAAAAATAATTGTTTGTGCACAGTTTTCCCCAATCCCATAGTCCATGGTAAATCAGATTGCTTAATCCTGGTCAAATCATGTTTTCAATTTCATGTGAGTAGATTAGAGAATGAGGTCTTTCAAAAAGCTTAATCTTGATAGATGAATAGTCGAGGTAGAGAATGAAAGAGTTCATCAGCATAATCAGAACTCTTGGAAGTGTTAAGGGTACAAGTAGATAGTCTGTTTTGTTTTCAAAAAGAAAAAATGTCAACGGGTTTGCTAGTCCAAGTGCACCCACAAAAAGAAAAAAATGATAGGCAATGTATGATGGGTAGGTAGAATATGAGGTTGAAGAAATCATGTCTTTCAAATTCTTAAGATCATAGCTTCAATAGAACATCAACAAAATGAAGGAAGAGAGATCTGCTCAATGGATAAAGCATTGGTCTTCAAAACTCAGAGATTTCATATCAGCAGTTCTAGACACCTCCTAAAGGAGCTGCCCTCCCCAAGTAGAGAAACTATTAGTCATCAGTAATTGTTGCTATTTGTAGATGACTAAATATTTTCCCTAGATTTCTAAAAACAAGATTCCTGAATATTGTGAGTTTTAGAAATCTCACTGCCTTCATTATCCTTATAATAAAATTTTCACTATTTTACTGCTCTTCCAATCCCTAGTTAGACTAACACTCCTAAAATACCCCTCATGGGCTCATGCCACTCAACTTTATCCCATTTTCCCACCCATAACCTCAGCACTCTGTTTTTCCTCTGCCTAACCCCTCCACTTTCCATCTAGGATTGCCAAACAACTTGCTCCTTCTCATGTTCACTAGTTGCCTCAAGCATTGATGGTCTCAATACTGTCTCTGTAGGCTCTTTAGATAAATCAAGTACATTGGATTTTGGATCTTCAATACATCAATTTGTCAAAAACTCTATTTTTTACACATGAAGACCCCAAGCCAAACTTTTACTTAGAGACCAAGTAAAAGGAGCCTCCCACTAGGTCATTAGGGTTTCATAGGTTGTAGGGTTATCCTTTATGTTTTTAAGCTCTTCCTTTCCTATGCTAGAAGCTGAATCAAATGTGAAAGAAGGTCAGCACCTGTTTTTCCAAGATAGATCAGAAAAATTGCCTATGAAGATCACCTTATCAAGTTCAAATTCTGCAAAAGGAAATTGTTCATTTTGACATTTCTGCAGGAGTGTCAAGGTGACTATCAATAGAAAATTGGTAAGGTCAGAGGCATGCTCCTCATTAAATACATTCACAAAATAAGACATAGAGAGAAGTCTATGTCCAAGGATAAATTAGGGTTTCTAAGCTTGATGGGGCCAGCAGTGTGCCAAGCAAGGATCCAATGCAGCAGAACACATGGAGGAGGCACACCAAATGAACCAAGCATAGAATATGTTTTTTAGAAATTATGAATGAAAAAGGGAAAAGGGTGAGGCGAACTAGACAGAAATGAATGAACTTGAAATGGCTATAGAGAACTTAGAAGACAACATTGGTAATTGTCCTCAAGCATCCCAGAAACCTAAGAGGTAAAATAAAGATAGTCAAAAGAGGTAAAATGAAGATGATAGGCCTCCATGATGACAGCAGAAAGAAGGTTTGAAGAGACTATTGTAGGTGACTTTTAGATTTTTCCAAGGTAAAGTGTTTCACTGCTTGAAACATAAGAGAATGCAAAGAGTATCAGTGAATGAAAGGTCAAGCTCCCATTTCCAGTCATTTACACTTAATGATCAAAGGAATAAAAAACATAGGGTTAAGCTCCAAGATGGAAAGCCAGACTAATTATAAGGTTGCTACTATGTGACTAAATATGTCAAAATCCAAGAACACCAGAAAGGGCTAAATCAGTATGTCATGGCACCTGCAAATCAGAAATGGCCAAAAGAGGAGATAGCATACATGATTGTGAAGACAATGGTACTTGTCAAAAATGGATTTATCATGCCTAGAGATCAATGAGAAAGATGAAAACAAGTTTCTCAGTCACCCATCAAGCAAAAGGAAATTTAATCTCCAAGGTAAGAACAGAGAAGTTTTAAAGATGCTGCCACAATGCAAGTGCCTAAGGTTGTCAAAGTGATTTTAGCATGTTCCAAAGATTAGAGGGAAGAAATTCACTTCAAGGTTTTCATGACACTTATTGACTGAAAGTGATTTAAAGACATGAACAAGACAAAACACAATAAATCATGTGACTCAAACAAACATCTGTAGAATAAAGTGTTAAAGGCATCAATAGGCCAAAGGAAGTAAAATTTCACCATGTTAGCAACGTTAAGAGCAACAAAGAAAAATGGTTAGAAGGGAAAAGGACCATTTGAATGTTTTAAGCCACCTACTGCAAAAAAGTAAAAATAATATCAGTGAAAGTGAAAAAGAGACTAAAAGCATTAGAAATTGGGTCTAAAATGGTTAAATTTATTTTCCTAAGACTATAAAGGGTCATTGTGTTTGTCACATGGCTCATTTTTCACTTGCAAAAGAGTAAAAAACCTTCAGGGAGAAAAATCTGAGTTTCAGTGACAATTTGGGTGAGTTTGCCTGGTGTTGCATATTTGTGCAGGCGGTACGTGTTCAAGAGATTTAAAAGTGTAAATTTACACTGCGTTGCGCATTCATGGGAATGCGCTACGTGTTCAGACGGGTGCTACCCGTTTACCCAAAATTACCCAACAAGCAGAGAAAGACATTCAGGCGCTGCACCCAGGAGGCCCGACAAGTAGAAAACGCATTCAGGCACTACGCTCAGGGAGCTCGACACCCAACTCTGCATCCAGGCACTACGCATTGGATGCCTAACACCCAGGAACATGTGTAGGTACTACGTGTTTCGCAGAAGGGACCTGACTGTGTGTGCAGGTGATGCACCTTCGCCAAAAGCCCTTCCTTCTCCTGCAAATTGCCAAAAAACGATAAAAAGACTCCTCCAAGCTGCATCCAAGGACCTGAAAAGACATTGAAATTTGGTAGGTGGGCATTTTTCCTTATCCTCCAATGAATTTCATGATTTGATCATTAAGGGAATTAACCAAACCCTAATGACTAGAAACCCTAAGTCTTCATGACAAAAACCCTCTTTTAACCTCCAAGCAAGAATTTATCAGTCAAGAACGGTGTGAAGTAGGGTAATTGGAGTGAGTTCAAGTTAAAAATTCATCAAGGCTTAAAGGGCTCAGTCATATGCTTACACCTTCCTATCACTCACTTGCAAAGGCTGCCTTTCACTATCATCCCAAATTAGTCCTCATATCAGGTTTCACAAATAGAGCTAGGATTTGTTTAAAGGCAGCAAAAATCAAAATGTCAGGAGAAGGAGGAAATGTGAGTAGTGAGGAAGGCCAAGTGCCTAGGAGGCAGAAACACAAAGGTGGGAAGGGAAATAGATTTGAACCCCAAGACACTGTGGACCTTAATGCTTCTCCCATGACTATCACCTGTTTCCGAAATGTAGGGTGCTTTCAGTTTTGTGAAAAAGTTCAACAGGTGCAAAGTCACCCTGAGCTCACTAGGTTGTTCATCCTCAACCTACACAATAAACAAGTGAATCTTGCAGGGGTATATTTTGCGCTATCATTATATGCCATTTCTAGTGCCACTGAAATACCTGATGTTGGTAAAAAATGGTTCAAAAGAGAAAATTTGGACATGAACTTCTATGAGCCATTTCTCAAACCTAGGTACAAAGAAGGCTGCACATCTATTTTCCCTTTTTCACAATTGTTGGAGAGGTATGCTCCCTTGATGAGGGTCATCATGAAATATTTTACCTGTTAAGGAAGGTACTCTAGACTCTAACCTATCATATTATATTTCTCATGCACTTCACTAGGGTCAATATGCTTCATTTTCCTTACTAGCTCTATATGAGTGTTGACAAGATGTCTTATGTTGTCCAAAGGAGGAACTATTCCCAACAAATGAAAAGTTTGTTCCATCACTCCTTGATCAATATGGTTTTGCTACATCAGTTGGAGAAAAAGGGCATACCATGGGAGGTGTACATTGCTCATGAGGTCTTCACAAACCCACAGCCCCCTCTTTAGCTAAACTTTCCCTCATCATCTTATCCTCCTCCTATTACTCCTCTATCATCTCTTTCAGATCATGCCTCATCATCCACACATGTATCCTCACCTCAAGAAAATATCTCTTCCTCACTTTCTCTCAATGCATCAGCCAAAGAAGGAAGTGACCATGATGAGCAATCAAATACTAATGGAGAAGAGAGCAACATTGATGAAACAAACATTGAAGAAAAAGAGACTGAAGAGGGAGAGGTTAGCAATGAAACAAAAAACATGGAGGAAAATGACAATGAAGATGAGACAAATAATGAAAAGAGCATCCATGATAATGATGATAACAGTGAAGAAGATGAAGAGGCAGAAGACAGTATGGACACAAAATAAGGAAGTGGTAGTGAAAAAGAAAGTGACCATGAATATGAGGGTGACAATGAATGAAACCAAAATGAAGATGAAGCAAACAATGTTGATGAAGAGGAAGCCATTGAATCTAAGGGCATTGAAACTGATATTGGGAATAATGAAGCAAGCATCAATGAGGAAAAAGACAGTCATGACAGTCATGAAAATAGTGAAAAGAGTGAGCTTCACAGTGATGATGATGATGTTAGGGACAACAGTAAAACTCAAAGCTGCAATGACAGTAAAAACAATAAGGCTCCTAGTATTCATAAAGGCAGTGATGATGTTGGGAAGACAGAGGTCAACAAATAGGAAGACATAGAAACAAATGATGGTAGCCATGATGAAGACACCAAATGGATCACAATTGAACCTCTTCCATTGTCATATCAAATAGGAGAAAGGCATGTGTTTGCTGCCTCTAAAAGGCAAGGGGCCATGCTTTTCTCTTCTAACAAACAGCTAGATAAAGGCAAACATAAGGTGAAGAAAGGTAAGAAAGGTAAGCATGAGCTTGAACAAGAATTTGACATCATGGACCTTGACAGTGAAACTAAAGATAAAGAGAGGGCCACTAGCATACTACTCCATAGCAAAGATGCAGAAATTAGGGATCTAGAAAGATGCCTTGGCATGGCCATGGATAAAATTTAGTATTATAAGAATGAAAACAAGCAGTTGAAGAAGGCAAAGAGGGACCTTGACCTCCAAAAGAAGATGACCAAGCACTATGCATTGCAAAATCAAATTGCAAAGGCTAAGCTCAAAGGGGTCGTTGCCGAAATAAAATCACTCAAGGAGGCAAAAGACCATGAAAAACTTGGAATCTTGGTTGAAGCTTCTCTACAGGCCTCCCAAACACCATAAGGAAGATATCCACCAATTTTTGGAACTTTTTGAGAATTTTTGGTATTTTGCTAATTTTAAGGCCTGAAAGTGCAACACCCTTGGCGTTACGCGTTCATATTAGGCATCCTTAGGAGGAAAAATTTTTGATTTTGGAATCCTCATCTCAAGTACAACATTATCACCAAATTTTAGAGCATTTCAAGAATTTTTGGTCCCTCAATTGGCTAAAAAACACCCCATTTTTCACCTTTCTGCCTCATTTTCAAGACTAGCACTGTGCCTAGAGCAGCCATGGGAGATTCACCTTTTTTATAGGTAAGTGGATCCCAATCAAAAAACCAAGGGAATTTTTGGAAATTAGACTTGACAGGCTTTCCAACGAGCCATCACGGAGCAAATTCCGACATCGAGAAGGTCATCAAATCTTGCCTGCAAGTGGACCTAGCTTTCTTGTGCATGTGCTACGCCTTCAGACCTCACTGTTGTGCCTTTAATGTGCAAAAGTCAACAAAATGCAATGAAAGATATTTTCAAGATTTTTTGGGCAAATCACTCCATAATTGGTTAAGGAGATATGTTTATGTATCTTTCATTTATTAGCTTAGATATTATGTGCCTTGGGCCTTGCATGGCCTCTTTGGACATAAATGACATTTATGGTGTATTTATGGTTTCTAGAAGCCTCTTAGGGTTTCCACCTCCTTTTTTTTTGGTTAAATAGAGCATGGAGGCATCATTGTAGATGGTTGGCATTTGATGACTTTGTAAGCAATATACATAGTTTTTTAGAGATTGAAGAGAAATTTGAGTTGTGGAATTTGTGGATGGCTTGTTTTGATTGATGATGGACAAGGCTTTCTTACAGGATCCCTAAGCATTGTTTATGGTGAGGTGCTTCTATTCAGTTCTTGTTTTCTTATGTATCATTTTTTTAAATCTTTCTATATTGCAGTAGGACAAAGGTTTTAGACTAAGAAATGTTTTTCAAAGGCACCTTAGCTCAGTTTGTTTCTTCACTGCCTCTATGTTTTCCTCTGCTAGGTCAGTTTAGAAAATTCTTAGTTGCTCTCTAGACCCACTCAAGCTTGTTTATCTTATGAATGACTCAATACAGTAGATATCAAAGATTTTCTATGGTTAGCTCTTCTTGTTTGATGTCACTAAAACATTGTTCTTGAGATCTTTCTTTGAAGTATCACTAATTAGGTTTTGCCAAAGAGGCTATGTTTCGATCATACCCTTTTTCCATTCTTGAAAGGTTTCTTTGGAGGTATTTATGGCTATGATCAATGATGTTTAGTATTTCACTCTTCTTTGATCTATGTGATATGTCTATCTTAAATTTTTTCTAACCTTGAAGGTGAAATCACTAGAAGTTAAATAAGTTTCCTGCCTTCTATAGTTCACTGGATTGTTTGTCTTAAATGCTTATTTACTTGATTTCAATCAAAGAGTTATTGGTTTTCCCTATCTTTTTATTACTTCTTTATGCTAAATAGTGTTGAAAGCCCTTCTTGTTAAAGTATTTGACAAAGGATTCTTAACTGCCCTTTTCCCTACCTTGTTCACAAACTCGATGTTCATTTCATCTGACACAAACCTTAAAAATCCATTTGACCATGTTAGATTTGCCCTGTGATGCACCCTCATTCATTTTTTAACTTTCCATGACTTTTTATAGACTCCATAGCCCAATGAATTGAATATTTCTCATTCTATCTATTCTACTTGATCATTTACCCAACCCAAACAATAAAACAAACCCTAAACTTAACAACTAGCCTAAAATCAAACCCTAAAAGAAAACAAGTTCACATCCTTTGCACAAAATAGAGAGAGCCCTCTCTGAGTCCAGGAAGGATAGGTCCTAGGACTCCAAAGACTGGTTAGATGTTATCCCTATTCATTTGGTCAATGCCAATCTGCCAAATTACGGGGACCTAACGTAATGGCGATCACGATGGGACTTTTTGAGTAAGTAACATGTTTATACATCCTTAGAGAATTCAGAAGCCCTTGTCAAAAAATATCTATTGATTTATCGCCACCTGATCGCCTAACATAATGGCAATCATGGTGGGACCTTTGAGTCAGTGAAATCCTAAGTATCCCTTAGAAACTCTCAAATCCCTATCAAACTCAGAAAACTCGAGTGTTAGCCAAAGGTAGAATCTAATTGTTTCACCATCCTAGCAAAATGATGACTCAACTAGAGGACACTCTTTAAAACCTTAGGGCTATATAAAGGAACTCAGAAAACCCCAAAAAAAATCTCTAGATTTGTTTTTTGTCAGTTATTGGTGGTGGACAATAAGTACATATCCTCAAACAACAAAAAATATCCACCTGGCGACTCCACTAGCCTCCAGTAGGCCTACTAACTTTACTAGTTCTCAAAGAATTCCCGAGTATTGTGTTAAACCAGCCCTAAGAATTTTAGAGGCTTAGTCACACACTATGTGAGTTTAGCAAACACTAAGATAGCTCAGCCTTCTGAAAATAGTCATAAAATTTCAGCCTCTCTACACTTTGGTTTTGAAATCTGGCTTTACAAAGGATCAGTACCAGATCACACTCGGACCAAAACCCTCGTACCATAGTTGATGACCCAAAAAATATTGTGTGGAAAAATTCTAGAAATGAAGACTCAACTACTGTTAGGACCATTCATAGAGCATGTTCTGTCCCTGAACATCTCACAACCTTCCAAGATCTCCAATTTGACTTACACCATACAAGAAACCTTTTCCGAACTAAGTCACAAAGTGGGATTGACCAAATTGACCTTGAGCCTATAGATTTACAGCAGAGTCCTAGCAGAGAAGCCTCTACTTCCACTCCTCCTAATTTTCAGCTTCCCCATCACTTTGACTCATTTTATTCCAACTCTTCTCAATATCAGTTTGCTGGTCCAATTACCTTCACCACGCCCATTCATACCACCACTGTGCAAACCACTCCACTTCATCCTCCACCGCCTCTCACAAACCCTCCCCTTGTAAATCCTCTTTGGATTCCATTAGCTCCCATCATGGCAGCATGGTATGCCCCTGATCTAGGTGGATATCGGTGGCCACCCACCTATTCCATTTGGACTAGCACCATCAATTCTTGCAGCTTTTCACGTTCAGCACAACTTACTATTTTTAACAGGTTTTCGGGTCCTCCACTCTCGAAGCCGTTTTGGGGCCTTAATGATCCAGGTGGATGTTGGTGGCCACCCACCTATTCCATTTGAACCCCTACCATCAGTTCTTTCAGTTTTCAAGTTGCAACAAAACTTACTATTTTTAGCAGTTTTTCGGGTCCTGAACTTCCAGAGCCGTTTTGAGGCCCTAAACAACGTTTTTTGGGAAAACGGACAGCAAAATGGGTCCATGGATCGATGTTTCTCATTCAAAAATTGTACTCGTCAGATAGATATTTCTAACGAGCTATTGAGCACGTCAAATGGAGATCGGATGCCAAAGTTACGCCCCCGGGAAGTTGAACCACCAATTTACCCAAACGGGGCCCACAGTTTTGGCGCTTCATCTCCTACGGTTAGGGTTTTGGACGTTTCGGATTCTACATTGTTTCTCAACAATAAATAGGCCCTCGAGCCTCATTTTAAGACAGTTCGGTACAGGAAGGCGACACATCTATTCTCGGAGAGAAGCTACCGACCGGTGCCCCTATTTCCGCCACATCTCCATCATGTATGTAACATTTGTAACTCAGTTCAGAGGCCTGTGGCCGCCACATCTCTTCTCAGAGATAGCTACCAGCGCCCTAGCTAGTTTTATTTCCATTCTGTCTGTAAGCAAATTTCAGTTCTTTGATATTAATGAAATGAAGTGTTATTTCCACTGCATCTCTGTATTTATGGTTATGTGTTCATTCTGTTGCGTTCCTGCATAAATCCGGATCAGTGGTATCAGAGCGAGTCTGCTCTTTCTTTGTTTTTCTTTGCATGTCCCCAACGCGGTCAGGGTATAAGGAGTTAGGGCTCAATCTGGTTGAACCCTTGCAAGATCAGCCTCGCAAACCCCGACGACCTCCCATGGCGGAAGAAAAGAAAGACGAGGGAGCAGGAGATCCTATCAAAATACTGCTCGAGGAGGCCCTCGAGAAACAAAGGAACGTGATGATGGATAAATTTACTCAAATCCTTCAACGACTGCCCACATATGGCACATTTGCATCCAACAGCCACTCTGGAGGCACCACTCCCTTCAAGGTACAGGTAAACTTTGACATTCCTATATTTGAAGGAAAAATAGATGCAGATGCTGTAGACAGATGGTTAAATTTTCCAGAAGGGTATTTCTCGTTCCATGACTTCTCTGACCGAGAAAAGATTATTTTTTCACTCCTCAAAGCTTCCCCCCATGTCAAAGACTGGTGGGAAACCTACCGTGAGAAAGAGGTCGAAGGGGAACCCGCTCTGTTCTCGGCCACACCCACTTGGAATTCGTTTCGAGACAGCATCAAGGAACAATATTACCCCGTGGGGAGCTATGAGGACAAATACATCCAATGGACCATGCTGTGGCAACAAAAGGACCAAGATGTGCACGAACTGACAAATCTGTTCCATACCCTACGCACAAAGTTGGGTATTAAAGATTTAGAGAAACATTTGGTCCTCAAGTACTGCGGTTGTCTACACAAACACATTCACGAGGAAATGGATTTACTTGACATTACATCGCTTGGCAAGGCATATCGCTATGACGCCAAGATCGAGCAGAAATTTAAGCAGAAGAAGCGAGACTTTGGATCTGCGAATCCGAAAGGTACCCCCGAACCGAAGAACAAGGGGCAAGGCCAAAGCATTGAGACTCAAAACACCACGACAAATCCAAAGAAGGACACAAGGAAGTGGTGTGAATTTCATAACAGCCCACTCACAGCACAAACGAGTGTCGGGCCAAACAGTCTTTGGTGGCCGAAATAAAGGCACCCGAATCAGATGCATTTTCTGATCCTGAGTTAGAACCAGACAAAGGCAATCACAAATGGAAGCAGATCATTGATGCGGATCCCAGTGCCACTGTTGCCACCACCAAGATCCAGAGGGAGGGTCCAGAGGATCCAGAGGAGGGAGAGCGCCTCTTCCAGTCGCAGATGTGGGTGAAGGGTTCTCCGCTGCAATTTCTCGTTGATAGCGGAAGCCAAAAGAACCTCATCTCAATAGAGGTTGTGAAGCGGCTCGGCCTACCAACCATAGCACACCCGCAGCCATATACCATCGGGTGGCTCCACCCAGGGAGAGATCTCTGCATCCGCCAGCAGTGTCACCTTCCATACAGTATCAAGCCATTCACGGATGAGGTATTGTGTGATGTTGCTCCTCTTGATGTAGCTGATGTATTATTGGGCCAACCATACTTGTGGAGGCGACATGCTGTGTATGATTCTAGGCCTCCTGCTATTATTATTACTTTGGGAAATAACTTGTACAAGATACTGGAGGTAGTACCGCCTCCTGTCATCTCTTTGACTACTGCAAAACAACGCAGTAAGATTGTTTCCCAAACCAGGAAATTCATTTTCCTTACAACTCACTCATAGGGATAGAAGAATATTGTGGCCACAACCTCAAAACAGGGCTCCCTTGCACAGCTGCAGTAGATGGACAAAGTCATGGAGGAATACGAGGACATTTTATCCTCACTCATAGAGGTTCCACTACACTGTCAGGACAACCACTCCAGTGATCTGACTCCCAACGCACCACCGCCTGATGTTGCCATAAATCCTGCAACTACACATACAGAATCCAAACATGTACTGTCTGAGGCTGATAAAGAAACCAAATTTACTAAACGCATCTAGCCTATCCACCCGTAGGTCCATGACATCTTCAACACATCCAATGCTCAGTTCAACAGAATTTGCCTCATCTCATGGAGGATCTCAACGAAATCAGGACCATTTCTTCCTAAGGAGGGAGGAATGATCTAGGTGGATATCAGTGGCCACCCACCTATTCCATTTGGACTAGCACCATCAATTCTTGCAGCTTTTCACATTCAGCACAACTTACTATTTTTAGCAGGTTTGCAGGTCCTCCACTCTTGAAGCCATTTTGGGGCCTTAATGATACAGGTGGATGTTGGTGGCCACCCACCTATTCCATTTGAACCCCCACCATCAGTTCTTTCAGTTTTCAAGTTGCAACAAAACTTACTATTTTTAGCAGTTTTTTGGGTCCTGAACTTCCGGAGCCGTTTTGAGGCCCTAAACGACATTTTTTGGGAAAAAGGAGAGCAACATGGATCCATGGACCATGTTTCTTGTTCAAAATTTGTACTCCTCGGATATATCTTTCTAACAAGCTATTGAGCACGTCAAATGGAGATCCGATGCCAAAGTTACGCCCCCGGGAAGTTGAACCACCAATTTACCCAAACGGGCGCCCACAGTTTTGGCGCCTCATCTCCTATGGTTAGGTTTTTGGACGTTTCGGATTCTACATTGTTTCTCAACAATAAATAGGCCCTCAAGCCTCATTGTAATATAGTTCAGAGGTCTGTAGCCATCACATCTCTTCTCAGAGATTCGCTACCAGCACCCTAGCTATTTTATTTCCATTATTCTTGTAAGCATATTTCTGTTATTTGATATTAATGAAATGAAGCATTATTTCCGCTGCATCTCTATGTTCATGGTTATTTCTGTATTTTTTTGCGTTCCTGCATAAAATCCGGATCAACCCCTCTTGCACTACCACAACCTCTGATACCTTTTCCAAATGACTACCAATCCAAAATCCCTTACTTTACTAGAGTTGAATCTACTACTACCCAACAACATGTAGATATGATGAATGATGCCTTTGACTATCAAGAGATAGAAGAGGAGACCATAAAAATGAGGATGTTTTCCCAAAGCTTAGTAGGAGAAGCCAAGAAATGGTTCAAAAGCTTGACTCCTAACAACATACATGATCTCTCTTCCCTTTACAAAACATTCCTAAACAAATGGGAGATTAAGGAAAACCCCATCCAAATCCTTTCAGAATATAAAAACCTTAAGAGGAATGTAGGGGAAAGTGTCCAAGGCTATTGCACTAGTTTTAATAGTGTGTACAATGCACTCCCACCTCACATGAAACCCCCACAGGGCCTTGCCTTAGTGAAATTTCTAGAGGACTTTGATCCTGACATGGCCTACCAATTGAGGGAGAGAGATCCCCTAACTTTAGAGGACATGCAAAAAGGGGTTGTGAGTGTAGAAGCCAACCTTATTGAAAAGAGGGCTAGGATGAGGTTTGAAAAGAGGGTTACCTACAAAGATGAAACTATGGCCTCAACCTCCTCATATGATGCCAAAATTGACAATTTAGTGAGGGTAATGGAAAGAATGATGGAGAGAATCAACTTGAACGAAAGAACACCTCCTAGGGAAAACCAAGAAAATCCCCAAAACAAAAATAGAAATCAAAAATTCAGAAGAGACCCTCCCCAAAACAGACAAAGAGACAATAACCAAAAAATCAGGCCTCTTTTCCAAGACAACTATGTAGATGAAGAGGAAAGAGAGACTGAACAGCCGGAGGAAAACCATGTAAACTTGATAGGCTCTGACGATGAGGGTGATGTCTTTTTCATAGAAGAAGAACATGGGTTCTTTCCCTCCAATCAAAATGATAGAACAAACTATGAGGAGTCTGAAGAATATAAATTAGGATTTGAAAATTCCATAATGGAGATCCATAGGCAATATGATCTTAGGAGTAAGAAAAACCAAGAAGCCTCCAAGAAAAACAAATTAGAAAATGTTGTTTAGAAAGCCCCTGAAAACATCATTAAGAAAACAATAGAAAACACCACCATAATGACTAAGAAACCTGATCAAAACAAAGACAAAACTAGTCAACAAAATGGTGACCCAAGCTGCCCTAGTACCTTAACTAGTGGCCCTGGAAAATCTGTTCTAAATGACAGTCCTATTAAAACTCAGCAAATCAAAATTGCTGAAAAGACCGTGTGACAAAACAGATGTAAATATGTCAAAAACACTAGCACTTTTCAGTCTTGAAGGAGAGATTTCCAAGATCAAAATAAGCATGCCCCTTACTGAACTGGTAACCCAAGATGTGTATAGGAATCAAGTCTTGAAAGCTTTGAATATAGGAAATTACACTAACTATTTGAACTTAACTGATGACAAACTAGAGTTGTTGTTTGGACCTAAGGTAGAGGGAAAATATCAAGAAGGAGTTGTCCCTCCATTCTATGTTATCTTGAATATTCATGACAAAATCTTGCATAATGCTAGACTTTGGTGCCTCGCACAATCTCATGCCCAAGGTGGTGATGGAGAGGCTAGGCCTCGAAATAACCAAACCTTACAAATAATTGTATTCTTTCGATTCAATTAGAGTCAGATGTTTGGGTCTAATCAAGGATCTATGTGTCAATTTGGCACAAATACCTGCTAAGAATCTAGTCATGGACATAGTGGTTATTGACATTCCCTCGAAGTATGGAATGCTTTTATCTAGATCATGGAGAACCAAACATCAAGGTAATCTCTGAATGGACATGTCCTATGCTACGATCTCATTTTTTAACCAAATAAAGAGGTTGTACTAGGAATCACACATGAAATATATGGTTAGCAACCAAGATAGGCCAAATAACACCCCTATTTATTCTATCCATTCATACATGGACTCATTTATCTTGTAAAATGGAGATGACATAGATGAACAAGTAAATGAAATTGACCAAGAGCTAGGCTTATCACAACAGTCAAACCAAACATTGAATGAAGAACCTGACAGCCAAAACTCTAGCAGCCCTGAACAACAACATAATGGTGAAACTGGACTTGATTTTTTATCATCTAAGAATGAATTTGCAATACCAACACCAAGCTTAGATCATGAACAAGATTTTCCAAATGAATAACAAACACCAAAAACAAAACCATTTCCTTCTGCTGCTATGAATCTATTAGAACACTTTTATGAGGAAGAATTGTTTGAAAATCTAGATCAAAATGACCTTAAGGTTTTACAATGTAAAGATGATACTTGTCCTAGGGGCCTTACACCATTAGAAGACTTGTTTGATTTTAATGATGTGGCTAGAAAGCCCAAGATGGAATCCTCCGAGACTAGTGTAGAAGAATGGAACATAGGCAGCATAAGAGAACCCAAAATGATCAAGCTGCCCAAAACTCTGCCACCTCACATAGAACAGAAATACATAGAGTTATGCAAAGAGTTTAAGGATGTTTTGGCAAAGGGTAAGGATGACTTGAAACCATATAACACAAACATTATTCAAAATAAGACTCATCTCAAGGAAAACCAAATACTATTCAAACAAAAATTGAGAAGAATAACACCTATCCTAGTACCTCTAACTGAAAAGGAAATAGAGAAGATGCATGTTGCTGGTATCATAGGCCCATTCAGGTACTTCAATTTTTTTTCCAACCTGGTATCAGTAAGAAAGAAAGCAGAGGGGTTTGGGTTATGCATAGATTTTAGGAACTTAGACACAGACTTCCGAACGGACAACTATCCTTTACTTAAGACAAATCATGCACTACAAATGGTGTTAGGTTCTAACAAGATTTCATTACTTAATAGTGTTTCACGTTACAATCAGATGATAATGCTTCCAACTAATCAACACAAGACCACTTTTACAACACCTTGGGGTGCCTACATGTATGAAAAAATGCCATTTGGGTTGATGGATGCAGGGGTTTCTTTTCAAAGACCTATGGACACTGCTTTTTCTAAAGACTTAAGTTACTTCATTATGTTATACTTTGATGACATCATTGTCTATTTTAAAACTAATGAAGGATACCTATTTCACTTAAGAAAGGTCTTTGAAAGAGAACAATTTTTGAAATGGGTTTCAAGGGGAGAGGACAAAGGCCATGATCGCAAGTTTGAAAATCCCTGGAAAGGTCTTTACATTGTTCGTTCAGGTAGAGGTAATGATCCTTTCTTATTACAAGAGTCGGATGGAATAGAGATATTTGGAGGTCCTGTCAATGGTAGGACACTCAAGCACTACTTTTGTCATAATTCCTAAAAATTTTGGAGTTGTCATTCATTGTACATAACATCGTTTGATGATAGATAAAAAACAAAAAACAAAAAAAGAAGAAAAAGAGAGTAGGAAAAAGAATAGGTACATCCCCATACCCAAAAAGAGTACTGCTGAAATTGTGCAAGACTAAATGCCACTAATTGTTAAGAAAAATATTCTTGTTTAGTCATCTAGCCTAATCATGACTGAACATGTTTTAAATTTCTGCTGATAGGTTAATGAAAGAAGACTTGTCAAATCATTTACGATTGACTTGTCAGTAGGAATAGATTAGGAAGAAAGATACTGGTTCTAGATGCTCAAATCTGAAAAAAAAAGGGAAAAGATAGGGATGCCTAACAAATGATAAATCATAGGCCTCATGCTTTCTAGTTTCTTTTGTACAAAAATAATTGTCTGTGTGCAGTTTTCCCCAATGCCACGGTCCATGGTAAATCAGATTGCTTAATCTTGGTTCAAATCATGTTATCAATTTCATGTCAGTAGATTAGAGAATGAGGTCTATTAAACATCTTAATATTGACAGATGAATGGTCTAGGTATAGAATAAAAGAGTTCATCAGCATAATCACAACTCTTGGAAATGATAAGGGTACAAGTAGATAGTTTGTTTTGTTTTCAAAAAGAAAAAATGTCAAAGGGTTTACCAGTCCAAGTGCACCCACAAGAAGAAAAAAATGATAGGAAAGGTATGATGGGTAGGTAGAAGATGAGGTTGAATCAATCATGTCTTTCAGATTCTTAAGATCATAGCTTCAAGATAACATAAGAAAAATTAAGGAAGAGAGATCAACCCAATGGATAAATCATTGGTCTTCAAAAATCAGAGATTTGATATTAGCAGTTTTGGACACCTCCTGAAAGGGAGCTACCCTCCCCAAGTGGAGCCACTGTTAGTCATCAGTAATTTTTGCTATTGTTAGATGACTAAATATTTGTCCTAGATTTCTAAAAACAAGATTCCTGAATATTGTGAGTTTTAGAAATCTCACTGCTTTCATTATCCTTATAACAATTTTTTCACTATTTTATTGCTCTGCCATTCCCTGGTTAGACTACCACTCCTAAAATACCCCTAATGGGCTCATGCCACACATGTTTATCCTATTTTACCACCCATAACCTCAGCACTTTGTTTTTCCTCTGCCTAACCCCTCCACTTTCCATCTAGGATTGCCAAACAGCCTGCTCCTTTCATGTTCACCAGGTGCCTCAAGCATTGATAGTCTCAAAAATGTCTCTGTAGGCTCTTTAGATAAATCAAGTACATTGGATTTTGAATATTCAATACATCAATTTGTCAAAAAATCTTTTTTTTACACCTGAATACCCTAAACCAGACTTTCAATTAAAGACCAAGTAGTCAAAGGAGCCTGCCACTAGATCATTAGGGTTTCATAGTTTGTAGGGTTATCCTTGATGTTTTTAAGCTCTTCTTTTCCTATGCTAGAAGCTGAATCAAATGTGAAAGAAGGTCAGCACCTGTTTCTCCAAGATAGATTAGAAAAATTGCCTAAGAAGATCATCTTATCAAGTTCAAATTTTGCAAAAGGAAATTGTTCATTTTGACATTTCTGTAGGAGTGCCAAGGTGACTATCAACAGAAAATTGGTAAGGTAAGAGGCCTGCTCCTCATTAAAGACATTACAGACTAAGAGACAAAGAGCATTCTATGTCCAAGGAGAAATCAGGGTTTCTAAGCCTGATGGGGCCAGTAGTGTGCCAAGCAAGGATCCAATGCATCAGAACACATGGAGGAGGCACACCAAATGAACCAAGAATAAAAGATATATTTTAGAAATTATGAATGAAAAAGGGAAAAAGGTGAGGTTAACTGGACAGAAATGAATGAACTTGAAAGGGCTATAGAGAAATTGGAAGACAACACTGATAATTGTCCTCAAGCATCCTAGAAACCTGAGAGGTAAAATAAAGATAGTCAAAATAGGTAAAATGAAGATGATAGGCCTCCATGATGATAGCAGAAATAAGGTTTGAAGAGATTTTTGTAGGTGACTTCCAGAGTTTGCCAAAGTAAAGTGTTTCACTGCTTCAAAAGGAAGAGAATACAAAGAGTATCAGTGAAAGAAAGGTCAAGCTCCCATTTTCAGTCATTTACACTTAATGATAAAAGGAATAAAAAACATAGGGTTAATCTCCAAGATGGAAAGCCAAAATGATTATAAGGTTGCTACTGTGTGACTAAATATGTCAAAATCCAAGAACATCGGAAAGGGATAAACCAGTATGTCATGGCACCTGCAAATCAGAAGTGGCCAAAAGAGGAGATAGCATACATGATTGTGAAGACTATGGTACTTGTCAAAAATGGATTTATCATGCCTAGAGATCAATGAGAAATATGAAAACAAGTTTCTCAGTCACCCATCAAGCAAAATGCATTTTAATCTCCAAGATAAGAACAGAGAAGTTTTAAAGATGATGCCACCATGCAAGTGCCTAAGGTTGTCAAAGTGATTTTAGCATGTTCCAAAGATCAAAGGGAAGAGAGTCACTTCAAGGTTTTCATGACACTTATTGACTGAAAGTGATTGAAAGACATGAACAAGCCAAAACACAGTAAATCATGTGACTCAAACAAACATCGGCAAACAAAGTGTTAACGGCATCAATAGGCCAAAGGAAGTCAAATTTCACCATGTCATCTACCTGAAGAGAAACAAAGAAAAATCATTAGAAGGGAAAATGACCATTTGAATTTTTTTAAGCCACCTACTACAAAAAAGTAAAAAGAATACCAGTGAAAGTGACAAAGAGACTAAAAACATTAGAAAGTGAGTTTAAAAGGGTTAAATTTATTTTCCTAAGACTATAAAGGGTCATTATGTTTGTCACTTGGCTCATTTTTCACTTGCAAAAGAGTAAAAAACCTTCAGGGAGAAAAATCTAAGTTTCAGTGACAATTTGGGTGAGTTTTCCCGGCGCTGCGCATTTGTGCAGGCACTACACGTTCGGCACCCAGTGCTAAGCATTAGGGAGATTTCACAGCGTAAATTTACACTACGCTGCGCGTTTAGGGGAATGTGTTGCGCATTCATACGGGCGCTACCCGTCCGCCAAGAACTGCTCGACAAGCAGAGAAAGACGTTCAAGTGCTGCGCCCAGGAGGCCCGATAGGCAGAAAACGCGTTCAGGCGCTACCCTTAGGGAGCTCAACACCCGACTCTATGTGCTGGTGCTGCGCGTTGGAGGCCTGACACCCAGGAACATGTGCAGGTGCTACGCGTTGGGAAAAAGGGACCCGACAGTGTGTGCAGGCGCTGCACCTTTGCCAGAAGCCCGTCCTCCACCTTAAAATTGCAAAAAATGATAAAAAGACTCCACCAAGCTGCATCCAAGGACTTGCAAAGACATTGAAAGTTGGTAGGTGGACGTTTTTCCTTATCCTCCAGTGAATTTCATGATTTGATGATTAAGTGAATTAACCAAACCCTAATGACTACTGACTAGAAACCCTAAGTCTTCATGACAAAAACCCTCTTTTAACCTCCAAGAAAGAATTTATCAGTCAAGAAGGGTGTGAAGTAGGGTAATTGCAGTGAGTTCAAGTTAATCATTCATCAAGGCTTAAAGAGATCAGTCATAAACTTACACCTTTATATCACTCACTTGCAAAGGTTTCCTTTCACTATCATCCCTAATTAGTCCTCATATCAGGTTTCACAAACAGAGCTAGGATTTGTTTAAAGGTAGCAGAAATCAAAATTCCAAGAGAAGGAGGAAATGTAAGTAGTGAGGAAGGCCAACTGCCTAGGAGTCAGAAACACAGAGGTGGGAAGGTCAATATATTGGAATCCCAAGAAACTGTGGAGCTTAATTCTTCTCCCATGATTATCACATGTTTCCAAAATGTAGGGTTCTTTCAGTTTTCTGAAAAAGTCCAACAGGTGCAAAATCACCCTGAGCTCACTAGGTTGTTCATCCTCAACCTACATAATAAACAAGTGAATCTTGCAGGGGTATATTTTGAGCTATCATCGGATGTCATTTCTAGTGCCACTAGAATACCTGATGTTGGTGAAAAATGGTTCAAAAGAGCAAATTTGGACATGAACCGCTATGAGCCATTTCTCAAACCTAGGTAGAAAGAAGGTTGCAAATCTATTTTCCCTTTTTCACACTTGTTGAAGAGGTATGCACCCTTGATGAGGGTCATCATGAAATATTTTACCTGTTAGGGAAGGTACTTTAGACTCTACTCCTATCATATCATATTTCTCATGCACTTCACTAGGGTTAAAATGCTTCATTTTCCTTACTACCTCTATAGCAGTGTTGACAAGATGTCTTATGTTGTCCAAAGGAGGAAATATTCCCAGCAAATGCAAAGTTTGTTCCATCACTCATTTATCAAGATGGTTGTGCTACATCAGTTGGAGAAAAAGGGCATACCATGGGAGGTGTTCATTTCTCATGAAGTCTTCACAAACCCACATTCCCCTCCTAGGCTAAACTTGCCCTCATCATCTTATCCTCCTCCTCCTACTCCTCCATCATCTCCTTCAGATCATGCCTCATCATCCACACATGTATCCTCACCTCAAGAAAACCTCCCTCCCTCACCTTCTCTCAGTGCATCAACTGAAAAAGGAAGTGACCATGATGAGAAATCAAATACTAATGGAGAAGAGAGAAATGATGATGAAACAAGGATTAAAGACAATGAGAGTGAAGAGGTAGAGGTTAGCAATGAAACAGAAAACATGGAGGAATATCACAATGAAGATGAGACAAATAATGAAAAGATAATCCATGATAATGATAATAACAGTGAAGAAGATGAAGAGGCAGAAGACAGTATGGATAGAAAATAAGGAAGTGGAAGTGAAAAATAAAGTGACCATGAAGATGAGGGTGACAATGAATCAAACCAAAATGAAGATGAAGCAAAAAATGTTGATGAAGATGAAGCCACTGAATCTAAGGGCAGTGGAACTGATATTTGGAATATTGAAGCACGCATTAGAGAGGAAAAATACAGTCATGACATTCATGAAAATAGTGAAAATAGTGAGCTTCGCAGTGATGATGATGATGTTAGGGACAGCAGTAAAACTCAGAGCTACAATGACAGTAAAAACAACAAGTTTCCTAATAGTGATAAAGGCAGTGATGACGTTGGAAACACAGAGGTTGGAAAAGAGGAAGAGATAGAAATAAATGATGGCAGCCATGATGAAGACCCCAAAATGATCACAATCAAACCTCTTCCATTGACATATCAAAGAGGAGAAAGACATGTGTTTGTTTCCTCTAAAAGGCATGGGGCCATGCTTTCCACTTCTACCAAATAGTTACATAAAGGAAAACAAAAGGTGAAGAAAGGTAAGAAAGGTAAGCATGAGCTTGAACAAGAATTTGACATCATGGACCTTGACAGTGAAACTGAAGATAAGGAGAGGGCCACTAGCATACTGCTCCATAACAAAGATGCAAAAATTAGGGATATAGAAAGATGCCTTGGCATGTCCATGTATAACATTGAGTATTATAAGAATGAAAACAAGCAGTTGAAGAAGGCAAAGAGGGACCTTGACGTCCAAAAGAAGATGACCAAGCACTATGCATTGCAAAATCAAATTGTAAAGGCTAAGCTCAAAGGAGCTCTTGCCGAAATAAAATCACTCAAGGAGGAAAAATACCAAGCAAACCTTGGAATCTTGGCTGAAGCTTCTCTACAGGCCTCCCAAACCCCATAAGGAAGATATCCACCAATTTTTGGAACTTTTTTAGAATTTTTGGTTTTTTGCAAATTTTAAGGCCTGAAGGCACATCACCCTTGGCATTACGCTTTCATATCTGGCATCCTCAGGAGGAAAAATTTGTATTTTTGAAATACTCAACTCAATTACAGCATGCTCACCAAATTTCAGATCATTTGGATCATTTTTGGTCCCTCAAAAGGCTAAAAAACACTTCATTTTCACCTTTCTGCCTCATTTTCAGGATTGGCGCTGCACCTAGAGCAGCCTTGGGAGATTCAATTTTTGGATAGGTATATAAAGCCCAATAAAAAATCCAGGGGAATTTTTGGAAATTATACTTGATAGGCTT
This sequence comes from Pinus albicaulis, assembly GCA_034641835.2. NCBI lineage: Eukaryota > Viridiplantae > Streptophyta > Pinopsida > Pinales > Pinaceae > Pinus > Pinus albicaulis. Next base: position 193,566,263 of record CM076579.1, read on the forward strand.
TCCAACGATCCATCATAGAGAAAATTCTGACATCGGGAAGGTCATCAAATCTTGGCTGCAAGTAGACATAGTTTTCCTGTGCATGTGCTACGCCTTTAGACCTTACTGCTGCCCCTTTAATGTGATAAATTCAACAAAACACACTAAAAGATATTTTCGAGATTTTTTAGGCAAATTAATCCAAAATTGGTTGAGGAGTTATGTTTATGTTATCTTTCATTTATTAGTTTAGATATTATGTGCCTTGGGCCTTGCCTGACCTCTTTGGACATAAATGACATTTATGGTGTATTTATGGTTTCTAGAAGCCTCTTAGGGTTTCCACCTCCTCTTTTGCTATTTAAATAGAGCATGGAGGTTTTATTTTAGATGGTTGGCATTTGATGACTTTGTGAGCAATATACATAATTTTTTTGAGATTGAAGAGAAATTTGAGTAGTGGAATTTGTGGATGGCTTGTTTTGATTAATGATGGAGAAGGCTTGCTTGCAGGATCCCTTAGCATGGTTTATGGTGATGTGCTTCTATTCAATTCTTATTTTCTTATGTATCATTTTGTTACATCTTTCTATATTGCAATAGGACAAAGTTTTAGACTAAGAATTTTTTTTCAAAGGCACCTTAGCTCTGTTTGTTTCTTCACTACCTCTATGTTTTCCTCTGCTAGGTCAGTTTAGAGAATTCTTAGTTGCTCTCTAGACTCACTCAAGCTTTTTTGTATCTTATGAATGATTCAATATAGTAGATATCAAAGATGTTTTATGTTTAGCCCTACTTGTTTGATGTCACTAAAACATTGTTCTTGAGATCTTTCTTTGAAGTATCACTAATTAGGTTTTTCCAAAGAGGCTATGTTTTGATCATACCCTTTGTCCATTCTTGAAAGGTTTCTTTGGAGGTATTTATGGCTATTATCAATGATGTTTATGAGTTCCCTCTTCTTTGATCTATGTTATATGTCTATCTTAAATTTTTTCTAACCTTGAAGATGAAATCACTAGAAGTTAAATAAGTTTCTTGCCTTCTACAGTTCACTGGATTGTTTGTCTTAAATGCTTATTTTCTTGAGTTTAATCAAAGATTTATTGGTTCTCCCTGTCTTATTATTACTTATTTATGTTAAATAGTGTTGATGGCCCTTCTTGTTAAAGTATTTGAAAAAGGATTCTTAACTTCCCTTTGCCCTACTTTGTTCACAAACTTGATGTTCATTTCATCTCACACAAACCTTAAAAATCCATTTGACCATGTTAGATTTTCCCTGTGATGCACCCTAATTCATTGTTGAGCTTTCCATGAATTTTTATAGACTCCATAGCCCAACGACTTGAATATTTCTCATTCTATATATTCTAATTGATCATTTACCCAACCCAAACAAACAAAAAACCCTAAACTTAACAACTAGCCTAAAATCAAACCCTAAAAGAAAACAAGTTCACATCCTTTGCACAAAATAGAGAGAGTCCTCTCTGAGTCCAGGAAGGTTAGGTCCTAGGACTCCAAAGACTGGTCAGATGTTACCCCTGTTCATTTGGTCAATGCCAATCTGCCAAATTACGAGAACCTAACACTTCCTAGTGTACAATAATCCAAAGAAAAGACCTCAAGGGTCTATAGGCCACCCGAACGATAGGAATTCGACTGCTCATTGGCTCGATGTTATCTATGCAGTAAGCCTAAATCAGTCCCATGGTGGTGCAGGGATGAGCTCTTTATCCTGTCACGCTGGGCCTCGGTCCTCTACTTGATAGGACAGTAAGAAATTAGATATCCTCTTTCTCTATTGAGAGCTCGTGACCCCCAATACGGAAGACATGATGATGCTCATCCTACCACTAGATGATCCAACTTACAAGGTCTTCCTACCCCTTCTTCAGCTCAAGTCGGGCATACTTTAGAAATCTGCATCTCCATAGAACTAACAAGCATGTCGAATCAGTAATAATTTTTCCTTCCTCTCACTCGTGCTCTCTTTCATGCTATATACTCATGGTGGCATCTTAGTACTTACACAATACAAGTTTTCAATACATTATAAGTTGACTCAATCACTTGGAAAAAAATAAATCTTTTTTTAAATTTTGTATGGGTTGGATAATGCAATACCCTATGCAGAGTAGGGCATGCTAGTGCATTTTCCCTTAACGAGAAGAGTTTTTAACGCAGCCCAGCCACTAGGGTGCTCTCGTTAGCTGCCTAAACTATCTAGGGCTTGTACAAAATCCAAATTTTGACCAGAAAACATTATGAAAACACTAATGATAGGAATTTGGTTTCTCATCGGGTCAGTGTTATCTATGCAGTAAGCATGAATCAATCCCATGGTGGTGCAAGGATCAACTCTTGATCATGTCAAGCTTGGCCTCAGCCCTCTACATGATAGGCCAGCAAGAAAGTAGATATCCTCTTTCTCTATCAAGAGCTCGTGACCCCCAACACGGAACACATGATTATGATCATCCCACCATTGTATGATCCAACTTAGAAGTTCCTCCTGCCCCTTCATCAGCTCAAGTCTAGCATACTTTAACAATCTACATCGTCGCATAAATAACAAGCATGTTGAATCGATATTAATTTCTTGTTCCTCTCTCTCTTGTTCTCTTTCATGCTATATACTCATGGTGGCAGCTTAGTACCTACATAATACAATTTTTCAATGGATTAGAATATGACTCAATCACTTGGAAAATAAGAAATCATTGTTTAAATTTCGTATGGGCCAGCTAACATGATCCCATGTGCAGAACAGGGTGTGCTAGCGCACTATCCCTTAATGGGCAGAGCGTTTAACATCGCCCAGCCACTAGGGTGGCCACGTTAGCTGCCTAAAATATATAGGGCTTGCCCAAAATCCAAATTTTGACTAGAAAACATCATGAAAACACTAATAAAAAGTAGGATAAAGGTCTAAGCTCCTACCTAGAACTGACGGAATCGAAAATAGTTGCCCAGATCGTCCACAATCAAGAACATAAGTTTTTCCCTCTTTCACACTCCAGAGCTCTTTCACCAAATACAAATAGTGAAAATTAAGGTCCCTTGTCCTTCTTCTAGACATTCTGGAGGTATGAATCACTCTAGATAGTTCTTGAAATTGGTGCTCTATAAATTTTCGCTATTTTTTATGCAAATTTTTCATTATTTTGTTGATGTTACCTATGCTCTGATGAATTCCCAGTTTTTTTCTGCAGAATTGACCACGCTTGACACAGGTCGAGCCTTCTTTTTAGGGACTTTTGTAGCTCTTAAAATTGAAGAAAAACCCCTAGTTTCCTTCTTTGGGCTTGTTGAAATTCCACGAAGAATATTATGAGCCATTCGTTTCCATATTTTTCTAGCTCTTTAAAACAGAAAAAGACACTGATTTTTTCTTCTTTAGACTCGTTAAAATTTCATGAAGAGCATCAAGATTTTCTTCGTATTACTCATTAAAACTTCACGAAGAATATTGAGTTTAATTCATCTCCTCATACTCATAACAAAATGAGGTAGACGTCCATTGAACATAGGTTTATCACTTTATCCGGACCCAATGAAGTAACTTATGGAAAAGGAACTTTATCGGGCATACTATTACCCCTTTGACGCACCAGGTCATCAACCATGACAAACATACCCCCTTGGAAATTTCTCTTATGATCTCTTTAAAACTCCCTAAACATGAAAAGATCACCGAGTTTACCCTTAGGACTTTTTTAAACCTAATCAAATGGGGAATAAATTTTGGACAAAGTATAGACTCACTCTTTATACTTTGAAGGATGATTTGGCAGCAACACCTTGAACATGGCACTCTTAAGAAAAATTATTTTCACCAGATTCTCGTCAAACCCTACTATTCTATGAGTTTAGCCTTGATATTCTAATTTTCATGCATCTTTGAATCCTAACACTCTTTGGTGTTCCTGAGTCTAAGTTTTCTGGTACCCTATATAATGTGCCTTCTATTGTTCAGTAGATCATGCTATCTATTGCTACCTATATCAACCAAGCTGTCATATGCCAAAAATAATTTTCTTTCCATATGTTTGCATCATTTCTCTATACTATCTTCAAAACAAAATCATTTTTGTCTTGTTTCATGTCAATCGATGTAGGACACCTTATTGCCTTCCTTTTGACAGATCTCTTCCTATCGACTTCGACATCTTATCTAGGAAGGTGATCTAGAAAAATATCAGTACCTCGGAACTTAGGGATTTCAATGGCATGTTACCTTGTGTTTGATTGGGGGTTTTCATCATTGGCTCTCGGTCAAATAATTCTACGAGTGTTCTACATCAACAACATTTTTTCACACTCGCTAGATTGTACTGGGAATATTGGAGACCGCCATCCTTATCGGTGGCCATCCTCGTGTCTATTAATAGTTTTCATCATTGACTGGTAATCAGAAGATTTCTCACATGTTCGACTACAACTCCTTTATTCACATGTGTATAAATATGCAGTTTAGAGAAGCAGTGACCAAGACCTTCGGTAGAGGCTTACATCACTCAGTTTTTGTTCCTCTCCCAAGCTGCATAGATTGTTTTCACAGAAAACTTATTATATTGATCATGTCATGACACAAGCTTCCATATTGTGCTTATCAATGGACATATTGGTCATATATCTTCCTAGAGAAATCAATCTGATACTACTACTAAGCATGCCAATGCCTCACTCAGGACAAATTTATATATTTTTGACATATGTTTCTTGTTTCAGGTTTCCCACTATCCTTCAACTCCTCTCTCGCTCTACTACACATATATAAAGTATTTTGGCCATCGTCTTCATCTCTAACCTCAAACTTTAGGGGGCATTTGTTATACTGCAAATGACCTCCTCATCATCTTAGAGGAGAAGGACACATGTATGGAAGGAATTGACCTAGACAGAGACCTATTTTTCGATGGTAACGCACCCTAGAAATTACCAAACCAAGTTATAACGCTTCTTTTCTTCTTATAAGAAAGCGTTAGTGCCTAGGTTAATGCCATGTTTTTCCTAAAGGGATGCATTACCTATGTTCCATGAAGAATGAGGGGAAATTTCCTAAACAAACTGACATTTCTGGCTTTTTTTGAAGGATTCAGTCCAAAAATCTAGCAACGTGTGGTGTAGGCCCCTGATTAGACATTTATAAACCTAACTAAGAATCCAAAGAGGGAAAAATATAGGAAAGCATGGAAACGTCATGGATTTTTCCATAATCAGACTAATGGAGAAAAATGACAAGGTTTTTCCTCCCAAACTCAAATACTTGTGGCTGCTAAGAATATAGCACCAGTAGAAACTTAGCCTTGGTGGCCACATGCTGACTCTTGGCTCCTTACAAGTGTACAATCATCCAAAGCAAAGACCTCAACGGTCTATAGGCCACCCGAACGATTCGAATTCGGCTGCTCATTAGCTCTATGTTATCTATGCAGTAAGCCTAAATTAGTCCCATGGTGGTGTAGGGATCAGCTCTTGATCCTGTCAAGCTGGGCCTCGGTCCTCTACTTGATAGGCCAGTAAGAAAGTAGATATCCTCTTTCTCTATCAAGAGCTCATAACCCCCAATACGGAACACATGATGATTCTCATCCCACCACTAGATGATCCAACTTATAAGGTCCTACTACCCCTTCATCAGCTCAAGTCTAGCATACTTTAGCAATTTGCATATCCACAAAACTAACAAGCATGTTGTCATATCCCTAATCTGGAACAGCTAGCAAGGCATGCCTGAAAAACGCATTTTTCAGGAATGGCTGCTACAACTCTTGAAATCAGCACTTGGATCCCTTAGATATAAGTATCTAAGTCCTCAATCCAAGAGGATATCAGAAAGAAATCTTTCTAGGTGGGTTAAATAGGTCTCCCACACCTAGTTACCTTGTAAAAATGCCCGATGAAGGGACTGAAGAAAATGCAAGCACATATAATGGAATGATAGCGTTATTTTTATGAGCTATGAGACAAGAAGATATAGATAGCCAACAAGTGATGTTATAGCAGTAAAAAGAGTACAATGTCTTGAGGAAACAATCACTCAAGTAAGGCAATGCAAGCCTCAACAATACATGTACACAAAAATGAGGAATCACTGCTACATATGTAAAACCCATGGCTATGACAGTGCAGTATATAGAGGATGGCTGCTGAAAAATAGTTTCAATACACAAATATGACAATATAAATCTCAAATAAAATAGGGGAGCAAGATCTCAACCCCTGGAAACAACAATACACAATCCTTGGAAGGATTGGCTGAAATATAAACAAAATGGCAAATCTGCTGAAATGTCGAAGTTGCTAGGCAGCTGCTGCAACTCAAGAACTGGAAATGAATGGAGAAGGCTGAAGATGTTGCATATGATGAATAGATATCCTCCAATAGATCCTTCAAGTGAAAGGTTGATCCTAATACTGAAGATCTGACCCTCCAAACCAATATTGCAACCCTCACTGTAGATACTCAATGAAAATAATACAGTCAATGAGAGGGACTGCATTGTAGGTGATGAAAAATGGTTGGCCTGATGCCAAAGATGATGGGAATTAGCTCAAATTCTCCCTCACTGATCCTCTAAAGGAAAGGAGACTCCCTCCTCTGAAAAATAGCTCCATAAGTGGTGTTGTAGAACCTCCACTGCAACACCCTGCAACACAACGTTATACTTGAGCAGAAATAACACTGTAGCTAGAGGAAGTAGCTTGGCCTCAAGCCTGGATGTGGAGAAAATGAAGAGAAAATCCTTCAATAGGCATCTCTTGGAAGGAGAAGGAATTCCTAAACAGGAATGCCTTGTGCTAAGCAGCACTGCAACTCTGTTGAATAGGAGGAGAATGCACAAAGTCTAAACAAACAAAGAAATCAATAATCTTCAACATGAGAAAGAATGGCTGCCTTGCCCTCCTTTTAAAAAAGTGAGATCCCTCTCACCATGCATCCCACTCATTAGGGTTTCCTTCACCAAAAAAACCTCTTCCCATTCATACTGCGTTGTTTCTCTAAGTGATCTCCACCTCCTATCCCAGCACTGTTGACTTGGTCAAACTTGACCTTGTCCACCTGCAAATGATCCTGTTCACACATGAGGGTATGAAATCCAACTCCAATAATGATCCCCTTTCATAATATGAGGGATTTTATTCATTTTTTAATAAGCATGGGCTTCCTTACCCAATTATTTTAGCTGCTAGGTGATAAAAATAAAATTTTAATATTCCATTTAGCTAAGTGCCAAAATGGGAATATTATAGTCCTCCCCTCCCAAATGTTGCTTTTCCTCAAGCAACTGCAACGATAGAACTGAAAAGTCTCCACCCAAGGCATGGATTCTGAAATGTGTTGAGGAACATTTTCCCCATGTGGATCCTCCATCCCCCAAGCAATCATCCATACAAAATGAGTTAAGATCTTTCCTCCAACATTGTGAATCAAGCTGGCCCAAATCAATCCATATGTGATGGATAGGAAATCATCACCATATGGCATCCCATCAATCACATGGTCCACCTCAAAAAAATAAAACAAGTGTTTGGTTTTGGTGGCCATATCTCCTTCCATGCTCCCATTAGAGCATGTAATGAAAAAAGTGTGGGAATCTCCTTCCCCAAGGGACACATCCAACTCCTGTGTCTCCCTCCCAATCATGCTTCCAATACAGATCAAATATATATCAGAAAATTAAATCATGATCAGCAACAAAATGATGAAAATGTTGAAGGTTTCATATGGTGCAAGAGAGTACCAACATTTTTCCCAATAGTGACAGCGCAATTCTCCAAATTGCTACTTCAGAAAATCACATCACAAGTTGTTTTTTGTTACATGGATAATCATGTATGTCATGATATCTACTAATAAGCAGCAAGTGGCTAGATACATCAACTGAACATACATGAAAGAAAACACTTGCCCAAGGCCATATAAAATATGGTTGTCTCCATCATACAAATTGGCCCAATGTTGACCGTGGAGCTTAATGAAAAGCTTGCCCTCTTATGGAGCAATGCACTGAAAATGAATGGTAAGAGTATCCAGATGTTGTGTTAGATAATCCATGGATGCAAAAACAATATTCTTACCATGTTTTGAGAGTAATATGATGCATTTGTATATGTATGACTCCTCCATAGTGGTATGACACACTCCCATGAAGAGGAATGAACCATAGGTTGCACGAAGATCACCCTCCTTATACTTGGAAATCCAAGTCAAGAACACCATATAAATTAAGATCATACCAATGTAGTAGATGTTTCCATCCACTACTCCATAATTCTCACCTCCTCCTTTTCCACCAAGTGCATCAAGTGTGAAGTGATCCTGGGGATACTCCATCAATAACCCCAAGCTCCCAAGTGATAGCGCTGTTGGCCCATGCAAATAAGTTCTTGCCAACTCATAGCTCCATTCTTTGACATGCTCCTTGTCAAATATATCTCCCATAATGCTGCTACACATAAGAAGCTCCTCCCAAGGTGGAATTACCTCTTTAGCATCTAAGGCCAAGGAGATAATGCCATCTCCTCCTCTTGCAACATCATGCAAAGTGTGAGAGAAAATCTGCTCTTGCTCTCCCAAGAACAAGCAAAGCAACAAAATATCTTGTTGCCTCCACATACTTCCACCATACAAATCATGTGATGAAAGCATAATGAATTTTATGAAGATCATACCAACACCATTCATCCATACTCTTTGTTGCTTAAAGATGCAAGTATCCTGCCACCTTCCCTTAGAAAGAGGGTGATGACCAAACTCCTTCAAGAGTAGCCATCACAGCTAAGCCTCCTGCTGCCCGGTATCATAAATTTGCAATTAGCTCACCAGCTTCTTGATTTCCATCCACATCCACTCAACCCATTGTGAATGTCTCCTTCCATCCTTCATCTTGACACCCCTCCCATGAGAGCTACCATCCTCCCAAATCAAATTCATGTCTTTGCACTTCATGGGTTTTTGAAATGAAATCTTCTCAAGGATCAATTTGATCCCATAAGGACCCAAATAGGTGGTAGGAAAAAACCTCCCATCATGATGTGTGTGGCTCAAGGAATGTCCAACACAAGCATGAGAGATGTTATCCATCCTAATATGCCCTCCATATTCTATCTGCTCCTCCTTGAATCTGTGAAGATTCAAGTGTGAGAAAGGAAGAAAATCCTTGCACTCCATGGTGTGTTGAAGTGCACCTCTAATGAAATCTCTCTATGAGATCTCCTTCTCAACAAGAGTCCCCAAAAACCAATGAGGTCTTGGATTTGCTAAAAGTAGAAGTTTCTCTTTGAGCTTAGAGGAGCTCATTGAGAAAGGGTCATCTAGAAAGGAGAAAGAGTTTCTCACTTCAATATGTCTACTATCTTCCATCTTCCCCTCCAAGTCTTCAAACCCCAACCTCAAGTGTGATATGCAATCCAAAAATGGCTCATGAGGATGATGGTTTATTTCCTCCTTGAATGTTTCCATGTTTCACGCTACGAGCTGCAATCTTCTTGCTCTAGGTTAGCATTGTATGATGATTCTTGGTCATTTAAATATGAACTCCCACAAAAAAGATTTTATGAAATAGAAAGTGGAACTCCATTCATACCTTGATGGAACTTGGGATCTCCTCAGTATGGCTGAAATAGTTCTTTCCTCCAAAGAAATGAGCTGCTCCATTTGCATATGTAGAAGGCTCGCTTCTTCCAATTTTTGTGACATCACCGGTACAAGTCTCCTCCCGTGATGGTGTGGGATTTATCTCATCCGATAATTTGTTTTCAAAGGCTCTAATCAACCTTTGAGTGAACTCGAGAGAAAGAAGTCACTCTTGTATGGATTAAGTGATCGAACCACCAAGCATTGGCTTCACCCTCCGAGGGGCACAGATCGCAACTTCTACTGCCTCCCTCTCTACCACCTGGATGTAGTAGGAAGAATGCCTCAAGCTTCCTTTCCCAAGATCTTGCTTGTAGTTGACCCATCAAATGTAGACAATAGGAATCTATTGCCTTTGATCTCTCTTTTGCTGCATGGACTCTTCTCTTCCTTCCTTTTCGGATGAATTGTGGAAAAGCTAGAGTCTCCATGAAGGCTCTAGATTGAGATTTTAACTCAACAAGGCAATTACTTAGAATCTGATGATCCAAGTACCCTTCATGCTCATTTTATTTTCCTTGATGAGAATAGGAAGTCCATGGTCCTTCCTCTTCTCCTTCTTCAATATTCTTGACCTCCTTGGAGAGGTCCTCTCCAGATCTAAACATTTATGAGAGTAATCTAATATTCTTCATCATTCTGATCTTCTTGGGAAATTTCGAGACTCGCAGGGGTCGAGCCAAGAATAACGCTCGATACCACCTAGTAATATCCCAAATCTAGAACAACTAGCAAGGCATACCTAAAAATGCATTTTTTTAGGAATGGCTACTACAAATCTTGAAATCAAAGCACTTGGATCCCTTATATATGAGTATCTAAGTCCTCAATCGAAAGAGAATATCAGAAATAAATCTTTCTAGGTGGGTTAAATAGGTCTCCCACACCTAGCTACCTTGTAAAAAATTCTCGATGGAAAGGGACTGCAGCGAAACGCAAGCACATATAATGGAATGACATGGTTATTTTTATGAGCTATGAGACAAGAAGATATAGATAGCCAACAAGTGATGTTATAGCAATAAAAAGAGTACAATGTCTTGAGGAAACAATCACTCAAGCAAGGCAATGCAAGCCTCAACAATACATGTACACATAAATGAGGAATCAATTAGCTACATATGTAAAACCCCCGTTATGACAAAGGTAGCTCTATAGAGGATGACCTGTTGAAAAAATAGTGTCAATACATAAATATGAAAATATACAGCTTAAATAAAATAGGGGGAGAAATATCTCAACCCCACAGGAAACAACAATACACAATCCTTGGAAGGATTGGTCTGAAATATACACAAAAATGGAAAATATGCTAAAAATGTCGGAGTTGTTGGGCAGAGCAACCGCAACTCAAGAACTAGAAATGAATGGAGAAGGCTGAAGATGCTGCATATGATGAATATATCCTCCAATAGATCCTTAAAGTGAAAGGTTGATCCTAACACTAAATATCTAACACTCCAAACCAATACTGCAACCCTCACCGCATATACTCAATGAAAATAGCGCGATCAATGAGAGGGAATGCGGCTGTAGGTGATGAAAAAATGGTTGGCTTTGATGCCAAATATTATGGTAATCAGCTCAAATTTCCCCCTCACTTTGATCCTCCAAAGGCAGAGACTCCTCTCCTCTCGAAAAATAGCTCCCGAAGTGGTCTTGTAGAACCTCCTTTGCAACACAACATTATACTTGAGCGAAATAACGTTGCTTGGAAATTTGGAGAAATGTAACCCGGCCTCAAGCTGGATGTGGAAAATGAAGGAAACTGACTCCTTGAGAGGCCTCTCTTGGAAGGAAGAATTCTAAATAGGAATGCCTTGTGCTAGCGGCACTACAACTCTTGTTGAACAACGGAGAATGCACAAAGTCTAAACGGACAAAGAAATCAATAATTTTCAACATGAGAAACAATGGTTGGCTTGCCCTCCTTTCGAACAAGTGAGATCCCTCTCACCATGGGTCCCACTCATTAGGGTTTCCTTCTGAAAACCTCTTCCCATTCATACGTATTTTCTCTAAGTAATCTCCACCTCCTATCCGGCGTTGTTGACTTTGTCAAACTTGACCTTGTCCACTTGCAAATGATCTGTTCACACATGAGAGCGTGAAATCCGGTGCCAATAATGATCCAATTTCATACTATGAGGGATTTTATTCATGTTTTAATAAGCATGGGCTTCCTTACGCAATTATTTTAGGCGTGCTAGGTGATAAATAATTTAATACTCCATTTAAGTGAGTGCTAAAATGGGAATACACATGCGAGGAATCGGTAATAATTTCTCCTTCCTCTCTCGTGCTCTCTTTCACGCTATATATTCATGGTGGCATCTTAGTACTTGCATAATACAATTTTTCATTGGACTAGAATTTGACTCAATCACTTGGAAAATAAGAAATCATTGTTTAAATTTCGTATGGATCGGCTAACGCAATACCTATGCATAACGGGGAATGCTAGTGCATTTTCCTTAACGAGAAAATCCTTTAACACGAAGCCGACCCTTCAGGGTGAGTCACGTTAGCGCCTAGACTATCTAGGGCTTGTATAAAATCTAGATTTTTGCAAAAAACATCATGAAAACACTAATGATAGGAATTTGGTTTCTCATCGAATTCGAGTGTTATCTATGCGATAACTGAATCAATCCCATCATGGTGCGAGGATCATCTCTTGATCGTGTCAAGCTTGGCCTCAGCCCTCTACATGATGGGCCGGTAAGTAGATATCCTCTTTCTCTATCGAGAGCTCGTGACCCCCAACACATAACACATGATTATGCTCATCCCACTTAGTTGTATGATCTAACTTAGAGAGTTCATACGCCCCTTCATCGACTCAAGTCTAGAATACTTTAACATTATGCATCTTCACATAACTAACAAGCATGTTGAATCAATAATAATTTCTTATTCCTCTCTCTCGTGTTCTCTTTAATGCTAGATACTCATGGTGGCGGCTTAGTACCTACACAATACGAGTTTTCAATGGATTAGAATATGACTCAATCACTTGGAAAATAGAAATAATTGTTTAAATTTCGTATGGGCCGGCTAACACGGTCCCATGTACGAAACAAGGTCTTCAACACACTATCCCCTTAAGGAGCAGAAGCATTTAACCCTTCTGACCACTAGGAGTGGCCGCGTTAACCGCCTAAACGATCTAGGGATTGCCCAAAATCAAAATTTTGACCATAAAACATCATGAAAACACTAATGAAAAGTAGGATAAAGGTCTAAGCTCCTACCAGGCCCAGCCAGAATCGAAAACAATTACTGGATCGTCCAAAATCAAGCATAAGTTTTGCCCTCTTTCACACTCCAAAGCTCTTTCACCGAATACAAATAGTAAAAATGAAGGTCCCTATCCTTCTTATAGACATTACGGAAATTTTATGACTCACTCTAGATAGTTATTGAAATTTGTGCTCTATAAATTTCCGCTATATTTGATGCAAATTTTTCATTATTTTTTCGATGTTACACCTATGCTCACGATGAATTTCCAATTTTTTTTTACGGGAATTGACCACGCTTGACATGGACCGAGCCTTCTTTTTAGGGACTTTTTGTAGCTCTTAAAGCGGACCTAGTTTCCTTCTTTAGGCTTGTTAAACTTCCACAAAGAATATTATGAGCCATTCTTTTCCATATTTTCTGGCTCTTTAAAAGCCAGGAAAAAGACACCAGAAGTTTTTCTTCGTTGGACTCGTTAAAATTTCATGAAGAGCATCAAAGTTTTTCTTCGTCTTATTCATTAAAACTTCACAAATAATATTGAGTTTACTTCATCTCCTCATACTCATAAGAAAATGAGGTAGATGTCCATTGAACATAGGTTTATCACTTTATCCGAACTCGGTGGAATAACTTACGGAAAAGGAACTTTATTGGGCATACTATTACCCCTTTGTTGCACCTGGTCATCAACCATGACAAAGGTACCCCCTTGGAGTTGTCTCTTACGATCTCTTTCGGGGACTCCCTAAACATGAAAAGATCCTTTGAGTTTACGCTTAGGACTCATTTAAACCTAATCAAATGAGGAAAAAAATTTTGGACAAAGTATATTCTCACTCTTTATGCTTTGAAGGATGATTTAGCGACACCTTGAACATGGCACTTCTCGGAAAACTTCCTTTCACCCGGCTTCTCATCGGTCTATTCTATGAGTTTAGCCTTCATATTCGATGTTCGTGCATCTTTGAATCCTAACACTCTCTCGTTTTCACACAGTCTAAGTTGTCTGGTACCCTATATAATGTGCCTTCTATTGTTGATAGATCACACTATCTATTGCTACCTATATCCTTAGCTTGATCATATACCAAAAATCATTTGCTTGCCATCTATTTGCACCATTTCTCTATACTATCTTCAAAACAAAATCATCTTTGTCTGTTTCATGTCGATTGATGTAGGACACCTTATTGCTTCGTTTTGACGGATCTCTTCCTATTGACTTCGACATCTTATCTGGAAGGTGATCCGGAAAAATATTAGTACCTCGGAACTTCGGACCTCGGTGGCATGTTACCTTGTGTTTGATTGAGGTTTTCATCATTAGCTCTTGGTTGAATAATTCTATGAGTGTTCAACATCAACAAATTTTCACACTCGCTAGATTATGCTTGGGCATCTTGGAGACCATCATCATATCGATGGCCATCCTCATGTTTATTAACATTTCTTCATTGAATGTTAATGCGATGATTTCTCACATGTTCGACTACGGCTCATTTATTCACATGTGTAGAAATATGCGGTTTAAACTTGATGACCAAGAATAAATATTTTCACGGGTAGAGGCTTACATCTGGAGTTTTGTTTCCTCTCCCAAAATCGTATATACGTTTTCTGACCAACTTATCGGATTGATCTTGTCATGACGAAAGCTTCCATATTGTGCTTATTGATGGACATACGGAGTCATATCTCTTCTGTAGGAATCACTCTGATATTGCTGCGAACATGTAGGAATGCCCAACTCGGGAAAAAATTTATATATTTTTGACATATGTTTTCTTGTTTCGGAGTTTCCCATAGTCCTTCAACTCCTTTCTCGCTCTACTACACATATAAAGTATTTCGTACATCGTCTTCATCTCTAACGTCACACTTTAAGGGGTATTTTATATTGCAAATTACCTCTCATCATCTTAGAGGAGAAGGACACATGTATGAAAGGAATTGACCTAAGCAAAGACCTATTTTTCCATGGTAACGCACCCTAGAAAGCGCAAAATGAGTTATAACACTTCTTTTCCTCTTATAAGAAAGCATTAGTGCCTAGGTTAATGCCATGTTTTTCCTAAGGGATGCGTTAGTCGTGTTCCATGAATAATGAGGAGAAATTTTCGACTCAAATAAGCGACATTTACGGATTTTTCTCAAGTTAGTCCAAAAAGCTAGCAACATGCGGTGCAAGCACGATTGGACATTTATAAATCTAATTAAGCATCCCAAAGAGGAAAAGATAGAAAATCATGGAAATGTCATGGATTTTTCCTAATTAGAATAATGGGAGAAGAATGACTAGGTTTCTCTCAAACTCTTATAAATTGGAGCGGGCTCATTTTCAATGGTCGAAAGGTTGATTATGCAAGAAGAAAACTTTTGTTAGTGTGAGGTTTCATGGTTGGTGTTAGGGTTAGATAATAATAGGATTCCTAATTTTGAATTCACTTTGATTAGTCTTGTAATATGTACATACTTTGCTTTCTACAAAATTGTTTTTCCCATATTAAAAATAAAAAATGTAGAGAGGGTAAAATTCCTAAAAAGAAAAATCAAAGGAATTGAAAGAAAAAAAGTTAAAAACGAATATAAAAAAATGAACCCCAACAAAAAAAAAGATAAAAATAGATCATGAAAGTGATGCAAATTAAAATACCACTAATTTTTACTTCACTTTGCAAAATAATATTGTGTGCATATTGTAAAAAATGCCACAATCCATGAAGGTCAAACCACTTAATCTTGAACTTTCATGCTTTAAATTTCATGTTGATATATAGAGAATAAAGATCTGGACAAACTATTTAATCTTGGCAGATCAATAGTTAGGTAGAGAATATTAAGGAGCTCAATAGTTTAATCTAAGCCCTTGGAAGAAATAAGGATAGAATTAGATAGTTTGTTGTTAAAAAGAAAAATTAATAATGGTCCCATAGCTTAAATGCACCCATGTAAATGAAGAAAAAAATGTTAGGGTAGCCGATGGGTAGGTAAAAGTAGTTTTTCACGAGGCATGTATAGTAGAAATTGATCATCTCATACTTACTAATTTCCCTCTAAATCCATTTCCCTTTGTAAAAAAATACCCCCCTCCCCTTCATTTTTACTCTTTCCCCTTACTTCACCCTTTTTCCCCCCCCACAAAAAAAATACCTTTTCCTAAGTTAAAATGCATATTTCCCTTTGGAAAAAGTAAAAATCCTTTATCAACTTCCATTTTCATTAAAAAAATGCACCAAAAAACCCATAAAAATAGTTTTATCCTAAGTCTAAAAAGATTAAATCTATATGTCGGGCCCCCACTACAAATATCCCTCCTCGATATAATTTTTTGCATTAAAAACTTAATAATAAATCCCGCACATATTAACATTTGACTTTATATATTAAATCCCCTAAAATACCTTTATCTTGTATTTAATTAATTCCCTTATATGTATATTTCCCCAACCCCATATTTTATTTTAAACCTATAGTATTAATTCCCCACGTTTTATTTATTTCGAGCCCACGCGATTATTATCTCGCCTATTATAATGTCCTAGTTATACATTAAAACCCACCTATTACAAGCTACGTGCTATATATAATATATAACCTATTGCATCATATTACCCGAGCCCCACACCTATCCAATCTCTACACATCCGTCACATCCTCTCAACCGTCGAATCTTAATCGATCGATATCCAATGGCTCTTATCACCTATCGCACATTCTACCTGCCCTATCCTTAACACACCTCCGACCTTGTGATATCCACGGCTTTCGGAGTCTCCGCTCCCTACTACGTGGCCTAATTCTATTTGATCACATCGATCCAAACTTTACGGCCTACCACCTTTAGCTTCGGTCACAAACCATCGAGTGGTTTCTCTTGCCCATTACGAAAACTAGCTCTGTCAATTTGAATTAACTCCGTGTCTTTAAAGCTAATATCTCGTTGGTTAAAACACTTATATAAACTTCCCTTTGCAACCTTTTTACCACTTTTTGTTACATTCGCGGAGAGGGAGCATCGTCAACCGAAAAGAATTGTTGCCGACCTCATTTTAAGCCCAATTCAACCATAATTCAACCAATTTGATGCCAAATACATTGTGGAAATGAATTGAAGCACTATAAAGAGCGAGAAGAGCTTCGGAGAACCTCCATTACCTCGAACCCCTTCTATGAATTTAAATCTTCATTTTTCCCGGGTATTCCTCAAAGAAAAGACTTGTTCCTTAAAGCTATAAGCAAGCAATTCAAGTAATTGAATCAATTTCGGAGTTTTAGTAGACCAAAAGCGCCTATTTCCTTCCCTATCCTTTTTCTACGTGACCTTGGTCTTCCTTTCTCGAAATTTTTAAGGTCCCTGAGATTTCTTTTTGTCACGAGTAGATGTAGCTTTGATCAATTGAGAAATTTTAAACCCTTTGCAGACTACAGATAAGCCCTCTGTTTCATCCTAAATCGGTCTAAAAACTGTAAACGTATTTGAGGTGCTCCCAAAGGCTTGAATCCATTTTTTTTTAAGTCAAAGATTAATCAATTGAAAAAAAATTAACAAAACAATGGCTTCCAAAATCATTGTATCCGTCAATCCTCTACAACCTCCCTATTGTATATGTAGAATACACTCTCCCTTGGTGACAAAGATTTTAAAATTAATGACACGACACCGAATTTAACCTTCTTGAGCTCCACTGGAGCCATGACAAATCCATAGATCAAGAAGATGAGGGTTTTCATTTGGGATTCTAATTTTCCAAAATATGTTCTCCCAGCAGTACTTTCCAATGCCCGGAAGTGATTAGATCCCTGTCAATCTTTCTATTTCCCACAATCGCAGAACCATAATAAACCCCGACAAGGAAATTATGTTTACTATTAGCAACTTTGAGTAAATCAATAAAATGCTTAAGTTCCAATCCGGGCCGGATGAAGCCCCTTTGTCCATTGAGGCTCCTACATAGTTATACCCGAATCCGTATTTCCCAAGAGGTTCCGGATATTTCAAAATTTTCATGCCTTCATCTATGGAAACTCCTAAGACAAATCCTCCTTACCCATCCGCAATATTTTATGAGCGAACCGTACATATCATCTCCATGTTGTCTTCCATTACTGGGATATTTTACGGATGAACATATTGATGCTGCAAGTATTAGTTTTTCCTATCCACTTTAACACTTGGTCAAGCCTCCTACTACCATTTTCAATTCCCAATACCTTGCTAACAACATGCATGAACAACTTGTTAAAATTCTCTGAAGAAGGTGTTTTCAATTATTGAGCTGAATTCTATTCCACATGTTTTCATATTTTCAGAGTGTGAGAAATTTTCCATCAACCTTAAAAAGCTTGCCCATGTTGAAGGTAACCCACTGTTAGTCATATTTTGGACTCCTTTAATCAGAAAAAGACCCCACATAGTCCACCTACACAAAATTTATTGATTCTTTCATTCATCCTATGGTCAATATGTCGAACGACATGAAAGATGCGACCAAGAATCGATGAGGGAATTAAGAAGGTCCTACAATTTCCAGGAGCATAATAGGACGGAGATTGGTACTTGTATCAAAACCATACGGAGATAATGGCATATGGATCAAATATTATTCCATATAAGCTTCCTAAATACCTCCCAATGAGTTTATTTTTCCCTTGAGTATATCGGAAAGATTCTTAATTCGAAGGAGTCAACTTCTTGGAAAATAAGAAGAAGACACAATTCAAAAATAAAGAATTAGGTTGGCCTTTTTATTTGTAATAACATAGATGCGAGTCCGAGAGGTCGAAAAATTGTTTGCAAGAGTTTAAATTCAATAAGATTTTTCTATGGTATTATGGTCCTCTAGGAGTAATAAGAAGTAAATTGAGAGTTAAATGAAAACTAACTCCTTATGTACATGAAAAAAAACGGACATTAGAGAAATACTCCAACTGTACCGAATGGTTGGAAAACACCTTGACAGAGGCAAAGAAACAAGGTGATACTAGTCAAGTCTTGCAAACTCCGAGCCCAAGAAGATAGAAAATAAAAAAAGAATCGCAGAAGAAGGATCATACATTGTAGAGACAACTATCGAAATCAAATTTGAATTTATGTACAGAGAAGAAGCCTAAATTAAATCATGTCAATGAAGAAGTGGAAACAATAGAAGTAATTGATACGAAATAGTGGTGAAGGATAATGTACCACCTATAGTTGTTGAAAGAACACACCAACCTTCGACTTCAAACACTCAAATGATTCATAAATAGCACGGTGTTGAACTTTCCTCATCCAAAGAAACCAAAGAAGAAGGAAATGGAAATTATGCAGAAATACAAAGAGATAAAGATGAGAAATGAAGCCTTGAAAGACCCGATACATATAACCAATATTCGAAGTAGATCACCCGTACCAACAAAGCAGTTGCTTTTTGCTTTTGACTATAAAACTAGGAAGATGCACATGAATTTCACTGCAACTCTAAAAATAAATCATCCCAAATCATCATCTAACTAAAAAAAGACATCATATTAAGTTCAAGCAGAAGATCTTGATCCAATTGATCAGATAGAAATTCACAAACAAAGTTGGTGAAATGCTCTATTCCACAATGACAAATAAAGCCATGAGTGTACAGAAAGGTGTCAAAACACTCTTGGGAACATCAAAGATTAGCTTAAATTGGAAAAAGGCATCCTCACAAGCTATGATAATGACGAATCAAATCACTTTGAAAATTTGATTATTGAAGTAGGATATGATCCTAATAATGTCAAAGTTGCGGATGAAATGATAAAAAAATAAGAATGCGAGACATTGTTGCATTAAAGAAGCAACTTAAGCTACCTCCTACAGAACATCTTCAAGAAAAAGTAAGTGTTACAATATTAAAATCAAAAAAGATGAGATGATGAGTCTCATTCTTCAGCTTGACTATCCAAATAAAGGAAATGGAGAATGAAATGGACAAGTTGGTTGAGGAGAAAAAGGCAATAGAAGAAGTTCATATTCATTGTCATTCTGTCAGTCACTCGTTGTCCCTTCCACATTAGCAAAATCATCGGCCCCTATATTCCCAATGGCTACATCGCTACATGTCACCTCATCAACAACTTCAACAACAGAATCATCAACAACAGCAGTACAACCTACAAATGAAGCAATTAAGTTAACTAAATCAATGCAGGACATGTCTATTTAGACAAATGAAATTAGTAGACTTAAAGAGCAGTCGAAAAATTCTGGAAGATGAGAAGAAGCTAATACAGCATTATGCACAATAATGAAGAACAAAATGCAAACATGTTGAATGAGAAATTGGAAAGAAGTTAGAGAAAGATCTAACACTAAAGGAACCCATGGCACCGAGCCTAAACAACGGCTTTTGGGGCCAATATCATTGAATATGTCAATGATATTTGGCCATCCATACGAGTTATCTATGAACAAAAATATTTATTCAATGCGATGAGGGAGAAGCCATTTAGAAGATAAAAAGAAGAAATTGGTAAGAAACTACGAGGATGCTAATAAAATTTTCAAGATTACTTAATTCAAAGAATAGACAAGAATTGGAGGAAATTGGTATAGGCGACATGACAGATACAATTCTTAAAGTCGGGAAAGTGATTTCAAAAAGAAACTTGATGATATATCTAGAAGAGAAATGCCAAAATATGGAAGTTTCCATCACAACGTTCATGATGAAGTTTGACACTCTCGAGACGTAGAAGGCCGCTAAATCCACTCGGCTATTCATGAAAAAAATTAATGAAACGGGATGATTATGATAAGAAGATGAGATAAGTGGCTAAGGAACAAGCTAATAATTCAGCCATGCATGGAATTACAACAAGGATGGTACTTTACAAAAGCTTTGAGAACATTTTTTACCTACAACATGAGGTAAAACACTTATTTGTTAACAAGCCTACATTCTCAAAGTATACTAAAGCAGATTAAATATTTAGAAGGATGATGAAGATAAAATTACCGAAGAAAAATTTTTGGAGAAAAAAATGATTGATTTACTATGAAGAGAACAGTAGTAAAACAAAGTAGTCAAAAGCTTAAAAAAAACATTAACGAGTTAAAGTAAAAAGAGACATTTAAAGAGTATCAAGCAGGGTTAAAGAGTATCAGATAGAAAGATATGGTTTAAAGTCAAACTCGAAATTACAAAGCAAGATTTTAAAGTGTATAAGTTGAAAGGTCGGAGTGAAAGTCAAAACGAGAGATAAAGTTGCCCGGCGTAGAGGACACTCATTGACTAGCCGCAACCTTCGTTGAGCAACAATCAGAGACAAATCGGCTGCAAAATATCAAAAATTAAATAACAAATCAATAAAAGCAGGTACAACTTGCATTAGTTAGATAGTTGTCTCTATCTTCTTGCATGAAGATATTTCTTTTTCCTTGAATAATTCCTAAAATTTTTTTAGGATATTTTGTAAGAGTTTTTTGTATAATTACTTCAAATTTCGAAGTATTGAGTGTGGATGAATTGTTGAACATTTCTATAGTTGTACTGATACCGGAACTAAAGGGTGATTGTACCAATTTCAAGTCGGCAAACTGGGATTAAAGAAATAAAGAGATTATATTACGGGATTCATGTGTTCAGACGTCACGGTGAAGTACTTTATACTTGTTCAATTTTTTTTATTTCTGAAGTTTTCACATTCTTATATTTTTTTATTAATCTAAATGATATATTTGAATGTTATTATAGAATATGTTTAATTACGCTCTATCTTGAGCTGTTTATCATTTATATGTTTTTCTTCTAATATCCAGATTAGAGAATTCTTAATTGCTCCCTTATTTTGATTGACCTTTGTCTTTTTCACTCATTATCCGGATTTGAGAATTCTTAATTTCTCTCTTGCACTGATTGAAATCATTTTCACCATCGGCCTAAGGATCTGAAGTGACTAAACTATCTTGCCCTATGAATACTTCCCTTTAGAACCTTGATCCCACTTCTACTTGCTTGACACTTTGACTCCATTAGCCCAATGGAATACGAGTCCCTACATCTAGCCATCCGAGTAATTGATTTTACCACCCAAAAACAAACGCAAAATCAAAATCCCAAGTAATCCTACATAACTAGCCTAAAATCAACAAAGATAAATCATATAGAGAGAGCCCTCTCTAAGCATTAGGAATGCTAGATCCTAAAGCTTAAAAGTAGGTTTGTGGTTACCTCTAATATTCTTTAAACCAAAAAATAAAACAACCCTTTGAGAATTATTGGAATGATAACGTGTTGGCATGGTTCATTAAGAGCTATTTTCTAAGCATTGTCACACTAGGATATTGAGGAGAGATAGCTTGGAGTTGAAGGGCGAGTGAGGCTTGACCAAGTTGATGGTTGTAACCCTCCTTCATTAAATATAATAGAACTACCTTTATTTTGTCCACTTGATATCATATTAATGCTTCTATTTCATTATTTGTCTAAGATATATGTTATAAGTGGCCTAGAATTATATTATTTCATGTTTGATTATATGTTTGTCTTTGATTGTTTATTGTGATAACACTGTGAATATTACTAGTTTCGTTGTTTGGTTGCGGGATTCGAGACTTGGAGCTAGTGAGGTGGGCTTCCACCACACTACCTTGAGCTCTCCAACGAGACTGACACAAGGAATTGAGGTAATCCTTCTCTATTTTAAATTGTCGATCAAATACTTGTATGAGTACGCATATATTGTCTTTCTATGAATGTTGCATCTAATTTGAATATCCACCTTAGGTCGCGGGAAGGCCCGAGAGGGATCTTACTCCAGCTATCACTCGTGCATTTTACGTCTAAGAAAGTTTCCAGGCCTAGGGAGATTTCCCTTGTCCACAAGGGGGGAATTATCCATAAAAAAATTCCTAACAACTTTTTTACCTTACTATCATTTATATACATTTACTTTCTTACTTATGTATATTGATATGCCTTGGTCTCATTTCTTGTCATTGAAATCACATTTTCCTTGGCCCTACTATTGGATTTTCACTTGGTTTTCCTACCATTCTTGGAGAAGCGTTGCAATGAGTGGATTTCTCTTCCAAGTATATTTTATTCGATTTTCTTATGAAAATTTCTTTATATAGGAACAAGTTCCTACCTTTTTTTATACCACTCATTTCTTTAGGAAAAGCTTCCTTTATATTCTTCTCATGATCATTAAAAATTGAATGATATTGAGTATCCTTTTTATCTCTTTTTCGAAGCTTCATAAAACCTCGTGAAAAAGATACTTTCTATCGAGTATACTACTATATTTTATTTGAGCTCATTAAAACACAAAGAAGACATCATATCAAGTAACACTTTACCTATTTTTCCAAGCTTATTAAAACTCAACGAAAAATATTTTATTGAGCTTACTCGTCTTCTCTTTTCATGCCCGCTAAACTATGAAGTGGATACAAACTAATAAAAAACGGATGGAAGGGAAATTTATTTAATCATTCTATCGTTTAAAAATGGAAACGTTAGTGGCATTATCATTTAACATGGAATATGTTTATGTCAATATCTTATAGTTAGGTTTTATCTTTCCTAGGAGCCATACCATACATACGATCTTTCTACTCCTCAAAAATTGTTTCTCTTCCTATCATTAAGGAGTGTGCCTTAATACCTTATATGTTGTTACATGATATCACATGGTTCTCATTAGTATATGATACCGAGTCACTTTTACGTCATGCTCTTATATTCTCAAAGAAGAATTCTAAACCTTAGTTAGCCATGTACAATCCTTATTGACCTTTCCATCCCCTGTGTCATTTTTTACTTGGTGACTTCATTTTTTCACATCATCTCTCGGTATGTTTGGTTGATGTGGAATACATTAAGGCCATCCTTTGATGGATTGTCTCTCGTTGAGTTCAACACGGTATCCAAGAGATTGATCTACGAATCAATAGTACATTGGAGCATTCAATCCTCACTAGTAGGCCTCCTTTTGATCGACATTGGGTTTTCCTCATTGATTCATGATCGATTAAATCCATGAGTGTTTGATGTTAGTATACTTTAGAATGAAGTTTTCCATATTTTTAATTCACAGTGAGAAAGTAGTTTTTGTAGAAAATGTTAAGTCCCTATATTAATAGTGTAGTCCCTTATTATGTTATTGTAGCCCCCCCCTTATTGTTATTTTCTTACCCCCGTAAGCCCCATATTGTTATTATTGTGCCCTTACATTATTATTGTTAGGTCGGCTAGGGTTACATTGTGGCCCCATGGACTCCTATATATAGAAAGGAGGTTTTGCCATTTGTATCATCCAAGAATTTTTCATTCATGTAGTGTATTGGAGGTTTCCCCCTCAAAGTGGCTTATTTCTAAGGTGTTGATATCTCTTTTCTTCTCTTTTTTGGAGCTGATTTCACAACATTTGGTATTAGAGCCCTTGGATTCTAGGGTGTCGTTGCTCCAAACGGTCATCGTGGCATGTTCGCTATAACTTTTTTTCTACGAAGGTTCAGAAGATGAAATTTTTACAGTGCAAAGCCGAAAGCTTGAGAAACATCGTCACAAAATTTCCGAGCTTGGTTTTCACAATATTTTTGTAGATATGATCCGTGGAAGTTAGGTCTCTTTTAGGCTCCCGAATTTCATCTTAAAGAGGTGATCGTGGGAAAATATTCATAACTCTCTCTCCCCGAGAATCGGATTGGAATTCTGTAAAAAATGACTAGAAGCACACGGACTTTAGTTTTCTACTTATAAATTTTAGAGCCTAAGGAGAAAATAGTGACACGTGGCAAGTCGTACAAGTTCACTCTACGCGAACTAGTCCATAATTAGGTCATTGTGGGATATTGGACATAACTTTGCCTTGAAGAATCCAAATCGGAGTCGGACTGTGGCATTTGAAATAAGATTCAAAGGGAAACTCTAGGACTGAATTTCAGTTATTAGGGGATCCGAAATCATATATATAATTCGAGTTTTCAATATCGAGCTTCTCAAAAGCAAGAAAAAGGTGTGTATTTGGTTTTTTAAAAATTTCATAACATTTGTTTGAAAAAGTAGTTTGAAGTGATTCCAAGGGCATATTTTTAGAATTTTTTATTAGTATTGGGTTCTATAATGCCTCCAAAAAATAATTCCATACCCATTAAGCCCTCGAAAATCTATACTATGACGCATGAAGAATAAGAATTGCGGTATGAGATATCAAAATTATGGTACCAAGTGCAACAAATTTTGATCTTTTCGAAGAAGCAACCAAAGATGACATAGATGGTTTAAAAAGAAAAAAATGGAGGCTACGTTGGATGGTTTGAAGGATCAAATAATAGCTAATATGGATGATAAATGGTGGAAGATCACATCGAGCATCAACAACAAGTTCTCCAACTCTCAAAAGATAACCTAACTTTGGTGCGAATCTAATGAAACAACAAAGGGAAGATCAACATCACATCGAAAGAAGGTTTGGATACGGTCATAGAAACAAGAACTCGAAAAGTACAATAAATTTTTAGAGTATCTCAGCAAGTGGAAGAACTTTCTCGTAGAAGTTTCCACATGGGAGGATGAGAATTTTATACGAAGCATCAAGAAATAACCAAGCATTGAGAATGACAATTGTTTGAAGGAGAGGGGCATGTTAAGTCCCTATATTAATAGTGTAGTCCCTTATTATGTTATTGTATCCCCCTTCATTTGTTATTTTTTGTACACTGTAACCCCCCATATTGTTATGATTGTGCCCTTACATTATTATTGTTAGGTCCGCTACTGGTTACATTGTGGCCCCACTAGGATTACATTATGGCCCCATGGACTCCTATATATAGAAAGGAGGTTTTGTCATTTTTATCATCCAAGAATTGTTCATTCATGTAATGTATTGGAGATTGCCCCCTTGAAGTGGCTTATTTCTAAGGCGTTTATATCTCTTTTCTTCTCTTTTTGGGGCTGGTTTCACAACAGAAAACTATGTTAAAAATATTTGAAACATACGATGTTTCGGTCAAATCACTTCACCCATAATTAGGGACAAGAAGAAAAAACACAAGTGAAGAGGAAGAGATTCCAAAACTTTATGTAATACTAGTGCCATGAGAGAGACATTTATTTAATATTTTAATTTTCTCCTAACATGTCTTTCCTAACGTCCACGAGGGTACGTAGATAGATGTTGACTTGGGTGCTCCATTAAGGTGTTGGCAATATGATACGAGTGTTGTCCTTGATGGCAACCCACTTGATGAAGATGATGGCAACCTACTTAATGAAGTTGTTCTTGATGCTTGATGAGTTTATTAATGATGTAAATACTGATGTTCTACGAGTATCTCGGAAGTAACGGAAGAAAGGAATTTCGGGGAGAAGTGCCAAATAAATGATAAATAAGGTATGTCACTATGCATATGCTTGATTTGTTAAGGGCGAAGTAGCGTATGTACGTGTGAAAAGTACGCGCCAAGTCGCGTATGCTCAATTGCGCTCTAAAAAAAGAATAAAACAGGGGGTTACTTACCATGGTATTGACCCATTGTATTGACGCTGCTTTGGATTGTCTACTGTGATCTGAGATCCCAGAATACCATCGGAAGTTGTGTGGTTTTGGCTCATGGTATTGTCAAAGGCTAGATCTGTTTAAGGAGAAGAAATTCATTATGCAAGGTGTGTGCATGAGTCTGGGTTTGAATGTATACTTCACTCTAAAGTATGTTTGAATGGAAAGGGTAACAGTTTGATGATAGATCTGAATCTATGATGCACCTATGAAGAAAATAATTAAGAGGGATATCTAGATATGCAGAGAATGTATATGTATATTCTGCAGATGCATTTTATGGAATGATGAGATCTGTCATACGGAGAATGCTGAAATGCTTTCCGAGAAGTAAAGAATGAATATACAGGAACTGAAATTTGTACTGTTCTAAGAAGGCCCCGCCTATGCCCTAAAATGTACGAAGATATATACGCGAGTTCGTCGAGGAGAAAGCGCATATATATGCGGCTTGCCTTCATCGAAAGCACGTATGGGGAATTGAAATCAGCTGCCGAAATGTGTGTAGATGTATACGCGGGTTGATATTTGTGCAAAAGCGCGTATATACGCGAGATACGATGAAGAAAAAAGCGCGTATTTTAATTTAGGGTTTACTAAAGTATGTGGTATGAAATGTACGATATGTTACGTTGTTTTACTGTATCTATCAATGATCGATCCGAGGTTATTCGAATATTGATTGTGCTACTATAGAGCAAGTTGTTGGTTTGATGAATGTTCCTTGAGTTTAATTGTGTGGGTTGGATCTAGTATGAAAATTGATGAAACGTGGTCCACGAAAGGTGATTTGAAGGTTGAAGCCATCGAAGTCGAGGAGGTTGTAGCTCCCTTCTAGGTGAGGGTACACGTAGCGAGAGCGAGGATGTGGCTCCCTTCGAGGAGAGGCCCACGGGAGCGAGGGGTTGTGCTCCCTTCCGGAAGAGGCAGTAAATGAGAGAAGGTTATGTAGCCTTGTGTAGGGTGGGTGCTCATGTGTCTTGCTTGTATGGGGTCTAGCGACGTGATCATGGTTGTAAGATGTTTTCTCTATAATAAAATATTGAAGGCGAGACAACGACAGCCGCAGTGGTTTCTCTGACTTGGGTTTCCCACCTAAAATCACTGGTGTTCATGTGTGTTGCTTATGTGTGATGGTTTGATTATCATTCTGCACATGTCCTCTGTTGTTTATTGAACATCTAATGAATGAATGATGGAATGATATAAGTGAAGAATTATTCTGCATAATAAGATTAGCTGGACATATGCATGTTTTAATAAGTATATCCGCGTGTATACGCGAGGGTTAGCTTGGGGAAAGTCGGCGTATGTGTTTTGAAGTAAGAAAAAAGTAAAAGTTTTGAGTAAGTCTGAAAGCAACGGTTATTCACTCTCGGTATTTTTTTCCCAACAATTGGTATCGAAGCCGAGGGTCCATACTGCCGATGAAGCTTGATGGCTTGAAGGAGATCCGAGTCGAAATGGAGAAGTCATGAAGGAGGTAATTTCTATAAGGCCACCTCTATTCAATAGGAAAAAAATCTATTATTACGGAAGATACGAACAAAAGCATATACTGCAAGAGTCTTGGTGCAGAAGTATGGAAAATCGTGGAAGGAGGCTATCGATGTCAAGTGCAAGTATTCCCTACTTGATGCGACGACAGAAAAGGGAAGAAAATATGAAATCAATGCCAAAAGCCGTCAATGTCTTATTAGGAAAGACGTGTACGGGTCAGAATTTGCTAAAAGTGATACGACTAGATTCAGCAAAAGAAAGTATGGGACAAAATCATTATGAGCTATGAAGGAGATACAAAGGTAAAAATGCATAAACTCCAAACTCTCTCAGAATTGAATATGAAAATTTAAGGATGCATAGTGATGAGAGTATTGCCGAGTTTCTTTTACGTCTAGATGATATTGTAAATCGTAGCCAGAAGTTTGGGTGAAACCATAACGGAAATACTACTGCGGTGGAAAAATTCTTAAGATCTTTAACTTCAAAGGTCGGAGTCAAAAGTGTCGGCTATTGAAGAAAGGCAAGAAGATCTGCCAAACTTTTTACTATTGTTCAACTGTGGTATTCGGCCCCATGAAGTAGGCAAGGAGGTCCCTATCAAATCAAAGAAGTTGCTTTTAAGGCGTTTGCGAAAGGAAAAAGGAAGTTGTCAAGGAATCAAGTTATATATTAGAAGAAGAAGAAGCAAATTTTGTAAGGAGACTCCAACCAGGTCTTGGAAGATTCAAAGGTAAGCTACCCTTCAAGTGTTTTAATTGTGGAAGAGTTGGTCATTATCTTTGCTAAATGTCCTTATGAAGAAAATCATGATAAAAGGGAAACAATTTGAAAAGGGAAAGAGCTATTATGCAAATGAAGATAATGATGAAGCTGTCAAATGAGGATGAAGAAGATCGACCAAGATGCAGCACAAGTGCTCATGGCAAGGAAGCAAAAGAAGAAGGCTACTCAAAAGGAGATATCTCGAGAAAAACATGTACGGCGAAGAAAATGAAAAAGATCGCAATGAGGTATTGAATGTGGTTCTTGTGATTCACTTTCTTGTGCATCTTGATAGTGAAGATAGTGAAAGTAACGGTATAAGTCTAAGAAGCAAATATCAAGATCAATGATGAAAGAAATGATTGCAATCAATTTCATAAGAGATAATCTATATACAAAGATATGATCTCTAGAATGAATGAACGAAAGAAATGTTGAATGGACGGATAGACAAGTATCAAAAGTTGTATTCTTATGCAACGATCAAAGTGAAAGAAGACAAGACGAAATCATCTCTCTCAAAGAAGATACGGAAAAATCAAATAAGAAGAATGAAGAGCTGTTACAAACATGTGAAGAACAAAGAAAATTGGTTGAAGAAAGAAATTTTTAAAATTAAATGATCAAGTAGAAGAAGGAAAAAGGGTCGAAGAAAAGCATGAAGAAGAAATGCCAAAAATTGGAGTTGAGGTAAACATTCTCAAAGGTAAATTAGAAGAAAAGGATAAACTCGCGAGTTTCATGATAGTACTAAGATTGGACAATATTCTTAGTAATCAAAGGTCTCTTTGCTATTAAAATTGGTCTTGGTTTCATGAAAGCGTTAAAGGAGAATCTAGTTCTGGAAGTGCTAAAGATTCAAAGGATGTCAATGCAAAACCTGAAAGAGTTGAAAGAAACAATAAGTCAACCAAAAATCATGAACACTCAAAAGGAAATCATTCAATAATGTTGAATGCTTTAAATGTCATAATTATGTGCATGTTGCGGCCAATTACTGACTGATTGTTTCATTCACAAACAAGCAGATTCTACATAGAAAGGTACTCTGGTTTCTTGAGGATATTGTTTTTCATGCGAGAAAGTATGGTCATAAAGCAATTGATTGCAATAGAAGGAAAGAATAGAACAACACATTATGATCCTTATGCTTACTTTTTTTGGTCACATAAGATGCTATACTTGTAATAAGTATGGACATGTAGAAAAAGAATGCGGGATGAATAGATCTAAGAAATTGGAGAACTTCCGGTACACAATAAGAAAGTTCAAGCAAAGTTGGAAAAAGAAGGAGGACGATTCGAAACATAGGGAATATTGACCCTCTGCAGGTCATCCGCTTCTAAAGCTTACTTCTCCTGTGAAGTTGCGGGAATGATGTGAGATACATTAAAGAGATTAGTAATGTATCATCACGGGGGAGCAATGTATGATGATTATGATGGTTTGGTTATTAAGTTTATGTTTATTTACGAAAAAAATACGTGTGAAAAATACGGTACGGGTGTAATTTAATGAGAAGATGAAGGAATGTAGAGTTTTTAATGTTTCACTTTCTCTGTGAGTTACGAACTAAAGCCGCGTATACACGCAGTTACGATGGATACGATCGCGTATGCATTTATGACAAGAAAAATAGTATGACAAGCTAAAGATCAGGAGCACATGTTCAGGGGGAGCATCAGTCTGACTACTAATGATTGTATTATTGGCAGGGGGAGAAAATCCTTGCACTCCATGGTGTGTTGAAGTGCACCTCTAATGAAATCTCTCCATGAGATCTCCTTCTCAACAAGAGTCCCCAAAAACCAATGAGGTCTTGGATTTGCTAAAAGTAGAAGTTTCTCTTTGAGCTTAGAGGAGCTCATCGAGAAGGGTCATCTAGAAAGGAGAAAGAGTTTCTCACTTCAATATGTCTACTATCTTCCATCTTCCCCTCCAAGTCTTCAAACCCCAACCTCAAGTGTGATATGCAATCCAAAAATGGCTCATGAGGATGATGGTTTATTTCCTCCTTGAATGTTTCCATGTTTCACAGTGCAGTGCAATCTTACTGCTCTAGGTTAGCATTGTATGATGATTCTTGGTCATTTAAATATGAACTCCCACAAAAAAGATTTTCTGAAATAGAAAGTGGAACTCCATTCATACCTTGATGGAACTTGGGATCTCCTTGTATGGCTGAAATAGTTCTTTCCTCCAAAGAAATGGCTGCTCCATTTGCAGATGTAGAAGGCTGCTCTTCCAATTTTGTGACATCACTGGTACAAGTCTCCTCCCGTGATGGTGTGGGATTTATCTCATCTGATAATTTGTTTTCAAAGGCTCTAATCAACCTTTGAGTGAACTCAGAGAAAGAAGTCACTCTTGTATGGATTAAGTGACTGAACCACCAAGCATTGGCTTCACCCTCCAGGTGCAGCACTGCAACTTCTACTGCCTCCCTCTCTACCACTGGATGTAGTAGGAAGAATGCCTCAAGCTTCCTTTCCCAAGATCTTGCTGTAGTTGACCCATCAAATGTAGACAATAGGAATCTATTGCCTTTGATCTCTCTTTTGCTGCATGGACTCTTCTCTTCCTTCCACTGGATGAATTGTGGAAAAGCTAGAGTCTCCATGAAGGCTCTAGATTGAGATTTTAACTCAACAAGGCAATTACTTAGAATCTGATGATCCAAGTACCCTTCATGCTCATTGTATTTTCCTTGATGAGAATAGGAAGTCCATGGTCCTTCCTCTTCTCCTTCTTCAATATTCTTGACCTCCTTGGAGAGGTCCTCTCCAGATCTAAACATTTATGAGAGTAATCTAATCTTTTTCATCATTCTGATCTTCTTGGGCTGAGACTCAGAGGCTGAGCCAATAATATGCTCTGATACCACTGTAATATCCCAAATCTAGAACAACTAGCAAGGCATACCTAAAAAATGCATTTTTTAGGAATGGCTACTACAAATCTTGAAATCAGCACTTGGATCCCTTAGATATGAGTATCTAAGTCCTCAATCGAAGAGAATATCAGAAATAAATCTTTCTAGGTGGGTTAAATAGGTCTCCCACACCTAGCTACCTTGTAAAAATTCTCGATGAAGGGACTGCAGCAAACGCAAGCACATATAATGGAATGACATGGTTATTTTTATGAGCTATGAGACAAGAAGATATAGATAGCCAACAAGTGATGTTATAGCAATAAAAAGAGTACAATGTCTTGAGGAAACAATCACTCAAGCAAGGCAATGCAAGCCTCAACAATACATGTACACATAAATGAGGAATCAGTGCTACATATGTAAAACCCCTGGCTATGACAGCGCAGTCTATAGAGGATGACTGTTGAAAAATAGTGTCAATACATAAATATGAAAATATACAGCTCAAATAAAATAGGGGGAGAAATATCTCAACCCCTGGAAACAACAATACACAATCCTTGGAAGGATTGGCTGAAATATACACAAAATGGAAAATATGTTGAAATGCTGGAGTTGTTGGGCAGCAACTGCAACTCAAGAACTAGAAATGAATGGAGAAGGCTGAAGATGCTGCATATGATGAATATATCTCCTCCAATAGATCCTTAAAGTGAAAGGTTGATCCTAACACTAAATATCTAACACTCCAAACCAATACTGCAACCCTCACTGCATATACTCAATGAAAATAGCGCAGTCAATGAGAGGGAATGCGCTGTAGGTGATGAAAAATGGTTGGCCTGATGCCAAATATTATGGTAATCAGCTCAAATTCCCCCTCACTGATCCTCCAAAGGCAAGGAGACTCCCTCCTCTGAAAATAGCTCCAGAAGTGGTCTTGTAGAACCTCCACTGCAACACAACATTATACTTGAGCAGAAATAACGTTGTAGCTGGAGGAAGTAGCTTGGCCTCAAGCCTGGATGTGGAGAAAATGAAGAGCAACTCCTTCAAGAGGCCTCTCTTGGAAGGAGAAGGAATTCCTAAATAGGAATGCCTTGTGCTAAGCAGCACTACAACTCTGTTGAACAACAGGAGAATGCACAAAGTCTAAACAGACAAAGAAATCAATAATTTTCAACATGAGAAACAATGGTTGGCTTGCCCTCCTTTTAAACAAGTGAGATCCCTCTCACCATGGGTCCCACTCATTAGGGTTTCCTTCACCAAAGAAACCTCTTCCCATTCATACTGTGTTTTTTCTCTAAGTAATCTCCACCTCCTATCCCAGCGTTGTTGACTTTGTCAAACTTGACCTTGTCCACTTGCAAATGATCCTGTTCACACATGAGGGCGTAAAATCCAGTGCCAATAATGATCCAATTTCATACTATGAGGGATTTTATTCATGTTTTAATAAGCATGGGCTTCCTTACGCAATTATTTTAGCTGCTAGGTGATAAAAAAAAAATTTAATACTCCATTTAGCTGAGTGCTAAAATGGGAATATTACACATGCAGAATCAGTAATAATTTCTCCTTCCTCTCTCTCGTGCTCTCTTTCACGCTATATATTCATGGTGGCATCTTAGTACTTGCATAATACAATTTTTCATTGGACTAGAATTTGACTCAATCACTTGGAAAATAAGAAATCATTGTTTAAATTTCGTATGGATCGGCTAACGCAATACCCTATGCATAACAGGGAATGCTAGTGCATTTTCCCTTAACGAGAAAATCCTTTAACACGGCCCAGCCACTAGGGTGGTCACGTTAGCCGCCTAGACTATCTAGGGCTTGTATAAAATCTAGATTTTTACCAAAAAACATCATGAAAACACTAATGATAGGAATTTGGTTTCTCATCAGGTCAGTGTTATCTATGCAGTAAGCCTGAATCAATCCCATCATGGTGCGAGGATCATCTCTTGATCGTGTCAAGCTTGGCCTCAACCCTCTACATGATAGGCCGGTAAAAAAGTAGATATCCTCTTTCTCTATCGAGAGCTCGTGACCCCCAACACATAACACATGATTATGCTCATCCCACCGTTGTATGATCTAACTTAGAAGTTCCTTCTGCCCCTTCATCAGCTCAAGTCTAGAATACTTTAACATTATGCATCTTCACATAACTAACAAGCATGTTGAATCAATAATAATTTCTTATTCCTCTCTCTCGTGTTCTCTTTAATGCTAGATACTCATGGTGGCAGCTTAGTACCTACACAATACAAGTTTTCAATGGATTAGAATATGACTCAATCACTTGGAAAATAAGAAATAATTGTTTAAATTTCGTATGGGCCAGCTAACACGGTCCCATGTGCAAAACAAGGTGTGCTAACACACTATCCCTTAAGGGGCAAAGCATTTAACCCTTCCCAGCCACTAGGGTGGCCGCGTTAGCCGCCTAAACGATCTAGGGATTGCCCAAAATCAAAATTTTGACCATAAAACATCATGAAAACACTAATGAAAAGTAGGATAAAGGTCTAAGCTCCTACCTGGAACTGACAGAATCGAAAACAATTACCTGGATCGTCCAAAATCAAGCACATAAGTTTTGCCCTCTTTCACACTCCAAAGCTCTTTCACCGAATACAAATAGTAAAAATGAAGGTCCCCTATCCTTCTTATAGACATTCTGGAGGTATGACTCACTCTAGATAGTTATTGAAATTTGTGCTCTATAAATTTCCGCTATGTTTTGATGCAAATTTTTCATTATTTTTTCGATGTTACCTATGCTCTGATGAATTTCCAATTTTTTTTTGCAGAATTGACCACGCTTGACATGGACCGAGCCTTCTTTTTAGGGACTTTTTGTAGCTCTTAAAACTGGAAAAAAAAACCCTAGTTTCCTTCTTTAGGCTTGTTAAACTTCCACAAAGAATATTATGAGCCATTCTTTTCCATATTTTTCTAGCTCTTTAAAACAGAAAAAGACACCAAGTTTTTCTTCGTTGGACTCGTTAAAATTTCATGAAGAGCATCAAGTTTTTCTTCGTCTTATTCATTAAAACTTCACAAATAATATTGAGTTTACTTCATCTCCTCATACTCATAAGAAAATGAGGTAGATGTCCATTGAACATAGGTTTATCACTTTATCCGAACTCAATGGAATAACTTACGGAAAAGGAACTTTATTGGGCATACTATTACCCCTTTGTTGCACCTGGTCATCAACCATGACAAAGGTACCCCCTTGGAGTTGTCTCTTACGATCTCTTTCAGACTCCCTAAACATGAAAAGATCACTGAGTTTACGCTTAGGACTCATTTAAACCTAATCAAATGAGGAAAAAATTTTGGACAAAGTATATTCTCACTCTTTATACTTTGAAGGATGATTTGGCAGCAACACCTTGAACATGGCACTTCTCAGAAAACTTCCTTTCACCAGCTTCTCATCGAACCCTACTATTCTATGAGTTTAGCCTTCATATTCCGATGTTCGTGCATCTTTGAATCCTAACACTCTCTCGTTTTCCTGAGTCTAAGTTGTCTGGTACCCTATATAATGTGCCTTCTATTGTTCAATAGATCACACTATCTATTGCTACCTATATCAACCAAGCCGTCATATGCCAAAAATCATTTGCTTGCCATCTATTTGCACCATTTCTCTATACTATCTTCAAAACAAAATCATCTTTGTCCTGTTTCATGTCAATTGATGTAGGACACCTTATTGCCTTCGTTTTGACAGATCTCTTCCTATTGACTTCGACATCTTATCTAGGAAGGTGATCCAGAAAAATATTAGTACCTCAGAACTTCGGACCTCAGTGGCATGTTACCTTGTGTTTGATTGGGGGTTTTCATCATTAGCTCTTGGTTGAATAATTCTATGAGTGTTCAACATCAACAAAAAATTTTCACACTCGCTAGATTGTACTGGGCATCTTGGAGACCATCATCCTTATCGATGGCCATCCTCATGTTTATTAACATTTTTCTTCATTGAATGTTAATCTGATGATTTCTCACATGTTCGACTACAGCTCATTTATTCACATGTGTAGAAATATGCAGTTTAGAGAAGCAGTGACCAAGACCTTGGGTAGAGGCTTACATCACTCAGTTTTGTTTCCTCTCCCAAGCTACGTATATCGTTTTCACAGACAACTTATCAGATTGATCTTGTCATGACAGAAGCTTTCATATTGTGCTTATTGATGGACATACTGGTCATATCTCTTCCTGGAGGAATCACTCTGATATTGCTACTGAACATGGGAATGCCCAACTCAGGAAAAATTTATATATTTTTGACATATGTTTCTTGTTTCAGGTTTCCCATAGTCCTTCAACTCCTTTCTCGCTGTACTACACATATAAAGTATTTCGGCCATCGTCTTCATCTCTAACGTCACACTTTAAGGGGTATTTTTTATATTGCAAATTACCTCCTCATCATCTTAGAGGAGAAGGACACATGTATGAAAGGAATTGACCTAAACAAAGACCTATTTTTCCATGGTAACGCACCCTAGAAACTGCCAAAATGAGTTATAACACTTCTTTTCCTCTTATAAGAAAGCATTAGTGCCTAGGTTAATGCCATGTTTTTCCTAAAGGGATGCGTTAGTCGTGTTCCATGAATAATGAGGAGAAATTTTCGACTCAAATAACTGACATTTCTGGATTTTTCTCAAGTTAGTCCAAAAAGCTAGCAACATGCGGTGCAAGCCCCTGATTGGACATTTATAAATCTAATTAAGCATCCAAAGAGGGAAAAAGATAGAAAATCATGGAAATGTCATGGATTTTTCCCTAATTAGAATAATGGAGAAGAATGACTAGGTTTTTCCTCCCAAACTCTTATAAATTGGAGGCAAGGGCTCATTTTCAATGGTCGAAAGGTTGATTATGCAAGGAGAAAACTTTTGTTAGTGTGAGGTTTCATGGTTGGTGTTAGGGTTAGATAATAATAGGATTCCTAATTTTGAATTCACTTTGATTAGTCTTGTAATATGTACATACTTTGCTTTCTACAAAATTGTTTTCCCATATTAAAAATAAAAAATGTAGAGAGGGTAAAATTCCTAAAAGAAAAATCAAAGGAATTGAAATAAAAAAGTTAAAAACGAATATAAAAAATGAACCCCAACAAAAAAAAAAGATAAAATAGATCATGAAAGTGATGCAAATTAAAATACCACTAATTTTTACTTCACTTTGCAAAATAATATTGTGTGCATCTTGTAAAAAATGCCACAATCCATGAAGGTCAAACCACTTAATCTTGAACTTTCATGCTTTAAATTTCATGTTGATATATAGAGAATAAAGATCTGGACAAACTATTTAATCTTGGCAGATCAATAGTTAGGTAGAGAATAATAAGGAGCTCAATAGTTTAATCTAAGCCCTTGGAAGAAATAAGGATAGAATTAGATAGTTTGTTGTTAAAAGAAAAATGAATAATGGTCTGCAAGCTTAAATGCACCCATGTAAATGAAGAAAAAATGTTAGGGTAGCTGATGGGTAGGTAAAAGTAGTTTTCACAAGGCATGTATAGTAGAAATTGATCATCTCATACTTACTAATTTCCCTCTAAATCCATTTCCCTTGTAAAAATACCCCCTCCCCTTCATTTTTACTCTTTCCCCTTACTTCACCCTTTTCCCCCCACAAAAAAAATACCTTTTCCTAAGTTAAAATGCATATTTCCCTTTGGAAAAGTAAAAATCCTTTATCAACTTCCATTTTCATTAAAAAATGCACCAAAAACCCATAAAAATAGTTTTATCCTAAGTCTAAAAGATTAAATCTATATGTCGGGCCCCACTACAAATATCCCTCCTCGATATAATTTTTTGCATTAAAACTTAATAATAAATCCCGCACATATTAACATTTGACTTTATATATTAAATCCCCTAAAATACCTTTATCTTGTATTTAATTAATTCCCTTATATGTATATTTCCCCAACCCCATATTTTATTTTAAACCTATAGTATTAATTCCCCCACGTTTTATTTATTTCAGGCCCACTGATTATTATCTCGCCTATTATAATGTCCTAGTTATACATTAAAACCCACCTATTACAAGCCCTGGCCATATATAATATATAACCTATTGCATCATATTACCCCGAGCCCCACACCTATCCAATCTCTACACATCCGTCACATCCTCTCAACCGTCGAATCTTAATCGATCAGATCCAATGGCTCTTATCACCTATCGCACATTCCACTGCCCTATCCTTAACACACCTCTGACCTTGTGATATCCACGGCTTTCGGAGCCCCGCTCCCTACTACGTGGCCTAATTCTATTTGATCACATCGATCCAAACTTTACGGCCTACCACCTTTAGCCAGTGCGAAAACCACTGAGTGGTTTCTCTTGCCCATTACGAAAACTAGCCTGTCAATTTGAATTAACTCCGTTCTTTAAAGCTAATATCTGTTGGTTAAAACACTTATATAAACTTCCCTTTGCAACCTTTTACCACTTTTTGTTACATTCGCGGAGAGGGAGCATCGCCAACCGAAAAGAATTGTTGCCGACCTCATTTTAAGCCCAATTCAACCATAATTCAACCAATTTGATGCCAAATACATTGTGGAAATGAATTGAAGCACTATAAAGAGCAGAAGAGCTTCAGAGAACCTCCATTACCTCAGAACCCCTTCTATGAATTTAAATCTTCATTTTTCCTGGGTATTCCTCAAAGAAAAGACTTGTTCCTTAAAGCTATAAGCAAGCAATTCAAGTAATTGAATCAATTTCGGAGTTTTAGTAGACCAAAAGCGCCTATTTCCTTCCCTATCCTTTTCTACAGACCTTGGTCTTCCTTTCTCAGAAATTTTAAGGTCCTGAGATTTCTTTTTGTCACAGAGAGTACAGTTTGATCAATTGAGAAATTTTAAACCTTTGCAGACCATAGATAAGCCCCTGTTTCATCCTAAATCAGTCTGAAAACTGTAACAGTATTTGAGGTGCTCCCAAAGGCTTGAATCCATTTTTTTTAAGTCAAAGATTAATCAATTGAAAAAATTAACAAAACAATGGCTTCCAAAATCATTGTATCTGTCAATCCTCTACAACCTCCTATTGTATATGTAGAATACACTCCCTTGGCTGACAAAGATTTTAAAATTAATGACACAGACACTGAATTTAACCTTCTTGAGCTCCACTTCTGGAGCCATGACAAATCCATAGATCAAGAAGATGAGGTTTTCATTTGGGATTCTAATTTTCCAAAATATGTTCTCCCACAGACTTTCCAATGCCCAGAAGTGATTAGACTCTGTCAATCTTGCTATTTCCCACACCAGAGAACCATAATAAACCCTGACAAGGAAATTATGTTTACTATTACAGCTGAGTAAATCAATAAAATGCTTAAGTTCCAATCCAGGCCAGATGAAGCCCCTTTGTCCATTGAGGCTCCTACATAGTTATACCTGAATCTGTATTTCCCCAAGAGGTTCCGGATATTTCAAAATTTCATGCCTTCATCTATGGAAACTCCTAAGACAAATCCTCCTTACCCATCTGCAATATTTTATGAGCGAACCAGACATATCATCTCCATGTTGTCTTCCATTCTGGGATATTTTACAGATGAACATATTGATGCTGCAGTATTAGTTTTCCTATCCACTTTAACACTTGGTCAAGCCTCCTACTACCATTTTCAATTCCCAATACCTTGCTAACAACATGCATGAACAACTTGTTAAAATTCCTGAAGAAGGTGTTTTCAATTATTGATCAATCCTATTCCACATGTTTTCATATTTTCAGTGTGAGAAATTTTCCATCAACCTTAAAAAGCTTGATGTTGAAGGTAACCCACGGTTAGTCATATTTTGGACTCCTTTAATCAGAAAAGACCCCACACAGTCCACCTACACAAAATTTATTGATTCTTTCATTCATCCTATGGTCAATATGCTGAACAGCAGCATGCAGCCAAGAATCAGTGAGGGAATTAAGAAGGTCCTACAATTTCCAGAGCATAATAGGACAGGAGATTGGTACTTGTATCAAAACCATACAGAGATAATGGCATATGGATCAAATATTATTCCATATAAGCTTCCTAAATACCTCCCAATGAGTTTATTTTCCCTTGAGTATATCAGAAAGATTCTTAATTCTGAAGGAGTCAACTTCTTGGAAAATAAGAAGAAGACACATTTCAAAATAAAGAATTAGGTTGGCCTTTTTATTTGTAATAACATAGATGCAGGTCCAGAGGCTGAAAATTGTTTGCAAGAGTTTAAATTCAATAAGATTTTTCTATGGTATTATGGTCCTCTAGGAGTAATAAGTAAATTGAGAGTTAAATGAAAACTAACTCCTTATGTACATGAAAAAAAAACAGACATTGAGAAATACTCCAACCAGTCTGAATGGTTGGAAAACACCTTGACAGAGGCAAAGAAACAAGGTGATACTAGTCAAGTCTTGCAAACTCCAGTCCAAGAAGATAGAAGATAAAAAAGAATCAGAGAAGAAGGATCATACATTGTAGAGACAACTTCTGAAATCAAATTTGAATTTATGTACAGGAAGAAGCCTAAATTAAATCATGTCAATGAAGAAGTGGAAACAATAGAAGTAATTGATACAGAAATAGTGGTGAAGGATAATGTACCACCTATAGTTGTTGAAAGAACACACCAACCTTCGACTTCAAACACTCAAATGATTCATAAATAGCACATTGTTGAACTTTCCTCATCCAGCAAACCAGCAAAGAAGGAAATGGAAATTATGCAGAAATACAAAGAGATAAAGATGAGAAATGAAGCCTTGAAGACTGATACATGTAACCAATATTCGAAGTAGTCACCCAGTCAACAAAGTAGATTGCTTTTTGCTTTTGACTATAAAACTAGGAAGATGCACATGAATTTCCTGCAGCCTAAAATAAATCATCCCAAATCATCATCTAACTAAAAAAAGACATCATATTAAGTTCAAGCAGAAGATCTTGATCCAATTGATCAGATAGAAATTCACAAACAAGCTGGTGAAATGCTCTATTCCACAATGACAAATAAAGCCATGAGTGTACAGAAGCTGCAAAACACTCTTGGGAACATTAAAGATTAGCTTAAATTGGAAAAGGCATCCTCACAAGCTAAGGATAACAGAATCAAATCACTGGAAAATTTGATTATTGAAGTAGGATATGATCCTAATAATGTCAAAGTTGCAGATGAAATGATAAAAAATAAGAATGCAGACATTGTTGCATTAAAGAAGCAACTTAAGCTACCTCCTACAGAACATCTTCAAGAAAAGTAAGTGTTACAATATTAAAATCAAAAAGATGAGATGATGAGTCTCATTCTTCAGTTGACTATCCAAATAAAGGAAATGGAGAATGAAATGGACAAGTTGGTTGAGGAGAAAAAGGCAATAGAAGAAGTTCATGTTACTGTCATTCCTGTAGTCACTACTGTTGTCCCTTCCACATTAGCAAAATCATCGGCCCCTATATTCCCAATGGCTACATCGCTACATGTCACCTCATCAACAACTTCAACAACAGCAGTACAACCTACAAATGAAGCAATTAAGTTAACTAAATCAATGCAGGACATGTCTATTTAGACAAATGAAATTAGTAGACTTAAAGAACAGCTGAAAATTCTGGAAGATGAGAAGAAGCTAATACAGATTATGCACAATAATGAAGAACAAAATGCAAACATGTTGAATGAGAAATTGAAGAAGTTAGAGAAATATCTAACACTAAAGGAACCCATGGCACCAGCCAAACAACAGCTTTGGGCCAATATCATTGAATATGTCAATGATATTTGGCCATCCATACAGGTTATCTATGAACAAAAATATTTATTCAATGCAGTAGGAGAAGCCATTTAGAAGATAAAAGAAGAAATTGGTAAGAAACCTGAGGATGCTAATAAAATTTTCAAGTTACTTAATTCAAAGAATAGACAAGAATTGGAGGAAATTGGTATAGCTGACATGACAGATACAATTCTTAAAGTCAGGAAAGTGATTTCAAAAAGAAACTTGATGATATATCTAGAAGAGAAATGCCAAAATATGGAAGTTTCCATCACAACGTTCATGATGAAGTTTGACACTCTCAGGCAGAAAGGCCTGCCAAATCCACTGGCTATTCATGAAAAATTAATGAAACGGGATGAT
Source organism: Pinus albicaulis (assembly GCA_034641835.2). Lineage (NCBI taxonomy): Eukaryota > Viridiplantae > Streptophyta > Pinopsida > Pinales > Pinaceae > Pinus > Pinus albicaulis. The sequence goes on from CM076579.1 coordinate 193,608,013, forward strand.
TATGATAAGAAGATGAGATAAGTGGCTAAGGAACAAGCTAATAATTCAGCCATGCAGGGAATTACAACAAGGATGGTACTTTACAAAAGCTTTGAGAACATTTTTTACCTACAGCATGAGGTAAAACACTTATTTGTTAACAAGCCTACATTCTCAAAGTATACTAAAGCAGATTAAATATTTAGAAGGATGATGAAGATAAAATTACCAGAAGAAAAATTTTGGGAAAAAATGATTGATTTACTATGAAGAGAACAGTAGTAAAACAAAGTAGTCAAAAGCTTAAAAAAACATTAACAGGTTAAAGTAAAAAGAGACATTTAAAGAGTATCAAACAGGTTAAAGAGTATCAGATGAAAGATATGGTTTAAAGTCAAATCAGAAATTACAAAGCAGATTTTAAAGTGTATAAGTTGAAAGGTCAGAGTGAAAGTCAAAACAGAGATAAAGTTGCCAGCGTAGAGGACACTCATTGACTAACTGCAACCTTCGTTGAGCAACAATCAGAGACAAATCGGCTGCAAAATATCAAAAATTAAATAACAAATCAATAAAAGCAGGTACAACTTGCATTAGTTAGATAGTTGTCTCTATCTTCTTGCATGAAGATATTTCTTTTTCCTTGAATAATTCCTAAGTTTTTTTTAGGATATTTTGTAAGAGTTTTTGTATAATTACTTCAAATTTCGAAGTATTGAGTGTGGATGAATTGTTGAACATTTCTATAGTTGTACTATTCTGGAACCAAAGGGTGATTGTACCAATTTCAAGTCAGCAAACTGGATTAAAGAAATAAAGAGATTATATTACAGGATTCATGTGTTCAGCCATTACAGTGAAGTACTTTCTACTTGTTCAATTTTTTATTTCTGAAGTTTTCACATTCTTATATTTTTTATTAATCTAAATGATATAACTGGAATGTTATTATAGAATATGTTTAATTACGCTCTATCTTGAACTGTTTATCATTTATATGTTTTTCTTCTAATATCCAGATTAGGGAATTCTTAATTGCTCCCTTATTTTGATTGACCTTTGTCTTTTCACTCATTATCCGGATTTGAGAATTCTTAATTTCTCTCTTACCCTGATTGAAATCATTTTCACCATCAGCCTAAGGATCTGAAGTGACTAAACTATCTTGCCCTATGAATACTTCCCTTTAGAACCTTGATCCCACTTCTACTGCTTGACACTTTGACTCCATTAGCCCAATGGAATACAGACCTACATCTATCCATCTGAGTAATTGATTTTACCACCAAAACAAACGCAAAATCAAAATCCCAAGTAATCCTACATAACTAGCCTAAAATCAACAAAGATAAATCATATAGAGAGAGCCCTCTCTAAGCATTAGGAATGCTAGATCCTAAAGCTTAAAAGTAGGTTTGTGGTTACCTCTAATATTCTTTAAACCAAAAAAATAAAACAACCCTTTGAGAATTATTGGAATGATAACAGTTGGCATGGTTCATTAAGAGCTATTTTCCTAAGCATTGTCACACTAGGATATTGAGGAGAGATAGCTTGGAGTTGAAGGACTGAGTGAGGCTTGACCAAGTTGATGGTTGTAACCCTCCTTCATTAAATATAATAGAACTACCTTTATTTTTTCCACTTGATATCATATTAATGCTTCTATTTTATTATTTGTCTAAGATATATGTTATAAGTGGCCTAGAATTATATTATTTCATGTTTGATTATATGTTTGTCTTTGATTGTTTATTGTGATAACACTATGAATATTACTAGTTTCGTTGTTTGGTTGCAGGATTCAGACTTGGAGCTAGTGAGGTGGGCTTCCACCACACTACCTTGAGCTCTCCAACAGATCGACACAAGGAATTGAGGTAATCCTTCTCTATTTTAAATTGTCAATCAAATACTTGTATGAACACGCATATATTGTCTTTATGAATGTTGCATCTAATTTGAATATCCACCTTAGGTCGCGGGAAGGCCCGAGAGGGATCTTACTCCAGCTATCACCTGTGCATTTTACGTCTAAGAAAGTTTCCAGGCCTAGGGAGATTTCCCTTGTCCACAAGGGGGAATTATCCATAAAAAAATTCCTAACAACTTTTTTACCTTACTATCATTTATATACATTTACTTGCTTACTTATGTATATTGATATGCCTTGGTCTCATTTCTTGTCATTGAAATCACATTTTCCTTGGCCCTACTATTGGATTTCACTTGGTTTTCCTACCATTCTTGGAGAGACTGTTGCAATGAGTGGATTTCTCTTCCAAGTATATTTTATTCGATTTTCTTATGAAAATTTCTTTATATAGGAACAAGTTGCTACCTTTTATACCACTCATTTCTTTAGGAAAAGCTTCCTTTATATTCTTCTCATGATCATTAAAAATTGAATGATATTGAGTATCCTTTTATCTATTTTTCAGGCTTCATAAAACCTCGTGAAAAAGATACTTTCTATCGAGTATACTACTATATTTTATTTGAGCTCATTAAAACACAAAGAAGACATCATATCAAGTAACACTTTACCTATTTTTCAAGCTTATTAAAACTCAACGAAAAATATTTTATTGAGCTTACTCGTCTTCTCTTTCATGCCCGCTAAACTATGAAGTGGATACAAACTAATAAAAATAGATGGAAGGGAAATTTATTTAATCATTCTATCGTTTAAAATGGAAACGTTAGTGGCATTATCATTTAACATGGAATATGTTTATGTCAATATCTTATAGTTAGGTTTTATCTTTCCTAGGAGCCATACCATACATACGATCTTTCTACTCCTCAAAATTGTTTCTCTTCCTATCATTAAGGAGTGTGCCTTAATACCTTATATGTTGTTACATGATATCACATGGTTCTCATTAGTATATGATACCGAGTCACTTTTACGTCATGCTCTTATATTCCCAAGAGAATTCTAAACCTTAGTTAGCCATGTACAATCCTTATTGACCTTTTTTTTTTCCATCCCTGTGTCATTTTTACTTGGTGACTTCATTTTTTCACATCATCTCTCGGTATGTTTGGTTGATGTGGAATACATTAAGGCCATCCTTTGATGGATTGTCTCCTGTTGAGTTCAACACAGTATCCAAGAGATTGATCTACGAATCAATAGTACATTGGAGCATTCAATCCTCACTAGTAGGCCTCCTTTTGATCGACATTGGGTTTTCCTCATTGATTCATGATCGATTAAATCCATGAGTGTTTGATGTTAGTATACTTTAGAATGAAGTTTTCCATATTTGTAATTCACAGTGAGAAAGTAGTTTTTGTAGAAAATGTTAAGTCCCTATATTAATAGTGTAGTCCCTTATTATGTTATTGTAGCCCCCCTTATTGTTATTTTCTTACCCCTGTAAGCCCCATATTGTTATTATTGTGCCCTTACATTATTATTGTTAGGTCGGCTAGGTTTACATTGTGGCCCCATGGACTCCTATATATAGAAAGGAGGTTTTGCCATTTGTATCATCCAAGAATTTTTCATTCATGTAGTGTATTGGAGGTTTCCCCCTCAAAGTGGCTTATTTCTAAGGTGTTGATATCTCTTTTCTTCTCTTTTTGGAGCTGATTTCACAACATTTGGTATTAGAGCCCTTGGATTCTAGGGTGTCGTTGCTCCAAACAGGTCATCGTGGCATGTTCGCTATAACTTTTTTTCTACGAAGGTTCAGAAGATGAAATTTTTACAGTGCAAAGCCGAAAGCTTGAGAAACATCGTCACAAAATTTCCGAGCTTGGTTCACAATATTTTTGTAGATATGATCTGTGGAAGTTAGGTCTCTTTTAGGCTCCCGAATTTCATCTTAAAGAGGTGATCGTGGGAAAATATTCATAACTCTCTCTCTGAGAATCGGATTGGAATTCTGTAAAAAATGACTAGAAGCACACGGACTTTAGTTTTCTATCTATAAATTTTAGAGCCTAAGGAGAAAATAGTGACACGTGGCAAGTCGTACAAGTTCACTCTACTGAACTAGTCCATAATTAGGTCATTGTGGGATATTGGACATAACTTTGCCTTGAAGAATCCAAATCAGGTCAGACCTGTGGCATTTGAAATAAGATTCAAAGGGAAACTCTAGGACTGAATTTCAGTTATTAGGGATCTGAAATCATATATATAATTCAGTTTCAATATCGAGCTTCTCAAAAGCAAGAAAAAGGTGTGTATTTGGTTTTTAAAATTTCATAACATTTGTTTGAAAAAGTAGTTTGAAGTGATTCCAAGGGCATATTTTAGAATTTTTATTAGTATTGGGTTCTATAATGCCTCCAAAAAATAATTCCATACCCATTAAGCCCTCAAAAATCTATACTATGACGCATGAAGAATAAGAATTGCAGTATGAGATATCAAAATTATGGTACCAAGTGCAACAAATTTTGATCTTTCGAAGAGCAACCAAAGATGACATAGATGGTTTAAAAGCAAAAATGGAGGCTACGTTGGATGGTTTGAAGGATCAAATAATAGCTAATATGGATGATAAATGGTGGAAGATCACATCGAGCATCAACAACAAGTTCTCCAACTCTCAAAAGATAACCTAACTTTGGTGCAGAATCTAATGAAACAACAGGAAGATCAACATCACATCGAAAGAAGGTTTGAAGCAGTCATAGAAACAAGAACTCGAAAAGTACAATAAATTTTAGAGTATCTCAGCAAGTGGAAGAACTTTCCTGTAGAAGTTTCCACATGGGAGGATGAGAATTTTATACAGAAGCATCAAGAAATAACCAAGCATTGAGGACAGCAATTGTTTGAAGGAGAGGGGCATGTTAAGTCCCTATATTAATAGTGTAGTCCCTTATTATGTTATTGTATCCCCCCTTACTGTTATTTTTGTACACCTGTAACCCCCATATTGTTATGATTGTGCCCTTACATTATTATTGTTAGGTCGGCTACGGTTACATTGTGGCCCCATGGACTCCTATATATAGAAAGGAGGTTTTGTCATTTTTATCATCCAAGAATTGTTCATTCATGTAATGTATTGGAGGTTGCCCCCTTGAAGTGGCTTATTTCTAAGGCGTTGATATCTCTTTTCTTCTCTTTTTGGGGCTGGTTTCACAACAGAAAACTATGTTAAAAATATTTGAAACATCTGATGTTTCAGGTGAACACTTCACCCATTATTAGGGACAAGAAGAAAAACACAAGTGAAGAGGAAGAGACCAAAACTTTATATAATACTATTGCCATGAGAGAGACATTTATTTAATATTTTAATTTTCTCCTAACATGTCTTTCCTAACGTCCACGAGGTCGTAGATAGATGTTGACCGGGTGCTCCATTAAGGTGTTGGCAATATGATGCAGAGTGTTGTCCTTGATGGCAACCCACTTGATGAAGATGATGGCAACCTACTTAATGAAGTTGTTCTTGATGCTTGATGAGTTTATTAATGATGTAAATCTGATGTTCTACGAGTAGCTCAGAAGTAACAGAAGAAAGGAATTTCAGGAAGTGCCAAAGAAATGATAAATAAGGTATGTCACTATGCATATGCGGATTTGTTAAATCGAAGTAGCGTATGTACGCGGAAAAGTACGCGCCAAGTCGCGTATGCTCAATTGCGCTCTAAAAGAATAAAACCAGGGGTTACTACCATGGTATTGACCCATTGTATTGAGCGCTGGATTGTCTATGTGATCCCGTCCAGGAATACCATCGGAAGTTGTGTGGTTTTGGCTCATGGTATTGTCAAAGGCTAGATCTATTTAAGGAGAAGAAATTCATTGTGCAATGTGTGTGCAAGATGTCTGGGTTTGAATGAATACTTCTCTCTGAAGTATGTCTGAATGGAAAGGGTAACAATTGAATGATAGATCTGACTTCATAATGCACCTATGAAGAGAATGATGAAGAAGGGTATCTAGATCTGAAATGTATTTGTATTTTCTAGATCTATTTATGGAATGTTTAGATCTGAGATGAGGCGAACATGTTTCTGAAGTGAAGAGTAAAATCTGAGCTATGCATCTGTTCTAAAGAATTGTGCTGCCCTAAAATTTCTGAAGATCTATACGCTAGTTTTTAACAGAGGAAGCGCGTATATACGCAGCTTGTATTCAGCGAAAGCACGTATGGGAATTGAAATCAGCTCTGAAATGTGTGCAGATGTATACGCGGGTTGGTATTTGTGGAAGCGCTTATATACGCAGGATCGGTGAATAAAAAGCGCGTATGAAAACTAGGGTTTGCTGAAGTATACGGTATGAAATGTCTGATCTGTTCTGTTATTTTACTGCTATCTGTCAATGATGATCTGGGTTGTTCGAATATTGATTATGCTGCTATAGAGCAAGTTGTTGGTTTGATGAAAGTTCCTTGAGCTTAATTGTATGGGTTGGATCCAGTATGAAAATTGATGAAATGTGGTCCATGGTGGTGCTGAGGGTTGTAGCCTTCAGTCAGGGGGTTGTAGCTCCCTTCCAGGTGAGGCTGGTAAACGAGATCAGGGGGTCGTAGCTCCCTTCCAGGAGAGGCTGGTAAATGAGAGCAGGGGGTTGTAGCTCCCTTCCAGGAGAGGCTGGTAAACGAGAGAAGGTTGTAGCCTTCTGCAGGTGGGTGCCTGCGTGCTGGTATGAGTCTGCGCCAATACATGGTTGTAAGATGTTTTCTCTATAATAAAATATTGAAGGCTGAGACAACGGCAGCGGTGGTTTTCTCCCGACTTGGGTTTCCACCTAAAATCCTGGTGTTCATGTGTGTTGCTTATGTGTGATGGTTTATTCTGTTATTACTACACATGCTTACTGTTAACTAAAATTCTGATGAATGAATGATGCATAGACCTAAGTAAAGAAATAAATGCATAATAAGATCTCTGTGTATACGCGAGTTTTATGAAGGATATCTGCGTGTATACGCTAGTTGGATTCAACAAAGTAGCGTATGGATTTTAGTGAATGGAACAGTAAAATTTTTTGAGTAAGTCCTAAATACTGATTCACCCCCCCCCCCTCTCAGTATTTTTCCCAACAATTGGTATCAGAGCGAGGTCCTTCTGCAGAAGCTTGATCGCTTGAAGGAGATCCGTCGAAATGGGAAGTCATGAAGGGTTAATGTCTATAAGGCCACCTCTATTCAATGGAAATAATCTGTTATTCTGGAAGATACGAACAAAAGCATATCTGCAAAGTCTTGGTGCAGAAGTATGGGAAATCGTGGAAGGAGGTTATCAGTATCCGGCAAGTATTCCTACTGATGCAGCAGAAAGGAAGAAATATGAAATCAATGCCAAAGCTATCAATGTCTTATTAGGAAGCATGTCTGAACCAGAATTTGCTAAAGTGATGCAGCTAAATTCAGCAAAAGAAATATGGGACAAAATCATTCTGAGCTATGAAGGAGATACAAAGGTAAAAAGTGAAAAACTCCAAACTCTCCGAATTGAATATGAAAATTTAAGGATGCATAGTGATGAGAGTATTGCCAGTTTCCTTTTACGTCTAGATGATATTGTAAATCGTATGAGAAGTTTGGGTGAAACCATAACCGATACTACTCTGGTGGAAAAAGTCTTAAGATCTTTAACTTCAAAATTCGAGTCAAAAGTGTCAGCTATTGAAGAAAGGCAAGATCTGCAAACTTTTACTATTGTTCAACTACATGGTATTCTGACTGCTTATGAAATGAGACAAGGAGGTCCCTATCAAATCAAAGAAGTTGCTTTTAAGGCGTTTGCAAAAGGAAAAGAAAAGGAAGTTGTCAAGGAATCAAGTTATATATTAGAAGAAGAAGAAGCAAATTTTGTAAGGAGACTCCAACCAGGTACTGGAAGATTCAAAGGTAAGCTACCCTTCAAGTGTTTTAATTGTGGAAGAGTTGGTCATTATGCTACTAAATGTCCTTATGAAGAAAATCATGATAAAGGGAAACAATTTGAAAAGGGAAAGAGCTATTATGCAAATGAAGATAATGATGAACTGTCAAATGAGGATGAAGAAGATACTGACCAAGATCTGCTAGTGCTCATGGCAAGGAAGCAAAAGAAGAAGGTTACTCAAAAGGAGATATCTCAGAAAACATGTGCAGCAGAAAATGAAAAAGATAAAACAGGTATTGAATGTGGTTCTTGTGATTCACTTTCTTGTGCATGCAATGGTGAAGATAGTGAAAGTAACAGTATAAGTCTAGAAGCAAATATCAAGATCAATGATGAAAGAAATGATTGCAATCAATTTCATAAGAGATAATCTATATACAAAGATATGATCTCTAGAATGAATGAACAGAAAGAAATACTGAATGGACAGATGGACAAGTATCAAAAGTTGTATTCTTATGCAACCAATCAAAGTGAAAGACTTGAAGCAGAAATCATCTCTCTCAAAGAAGATCTGGAAAAATCAAATAAGAAGAATGAAGAGCTGTTACAAACATGTGAAGAACAAGAAAATTGGTTGAAGAAAGAAATTTTAAAATTAAATGATCAAGTAGAAGAAGGAAAAAGGGTCGAAGAAAGCATGAAGAAGAAATGCCAAAAATTGGAGGTTGAGGTAAACATTCTCAAAGGTAAATTAGAAGAAAAGGATAAACTCTTGAGGTTTTATGATAGTACTAAGATTCTGGACAATATTCTTAGTAATCAAAGGTCTCCTGCTATTAAAATTGGTCTTGGTTTTCATGAAACTGTTAAAGGAGAATCTAGTTCACAAGGAAGTGCTAAAGATTCAAAGGATGTCAATGCAAAACCTGAAGAGTTGAAAGAAACAAGAAGTCAACCAAAAATCATGAACACTCAAAGGAAATCATTCAATAATGTTGAATGCTTTAAATGTCATAATTATGGGCATGTTGCAGCCAATTGCAGAAGCAGATTGTTTCAGTCACAAACAAACAGATTCTACACAGAAAGGTACTCTAGTTTCTTCAAAGGATATTGTTTTTCATGTAGCAAGTATGGTCACAAAGCAGCTGATTGCAATAGAAGAAAGAATAGAAAAACATACTATGATCCTTATGCTTGCTTTTCTGGTCACATAAGATGTTATGCTTGTAATAAGTATGGGCATGTGGAAAAGGAGTGTAAGATGAACAGATTTGAGAAATTGGATAATTTCCAACACGCAATAAGAAGTTTCAAGCAAAGTTGGAAAAAGAAGGAGGACCAGTCAGAAACGTAGGGAATATTGACCCTACTGGAGTCATCCACTTCTAAATCTTACTTCTCTTAATGATTGCAGGAGTGATGTGAGATACATTATAGGGATTAGCAATGTATCGTCATAGGGGAAGCGATGTATGGTGATTCCCATGATGGTTTTGGTTATTCTGGTTATGTTTATTTCTGACAGAGCATCTGATGTGAAGAAGACAGGTACAAGTGGTACAAACTCAGGGGGAGATGTAGGAATGTGAAGTTTTCAATGTTTCACTTTCCATACGTGGGTTTTGTGAACTAAAGCCATGTATACACGCGAGTTACAGTGGAGACAGTCGCGTATGCATTTATGACAAGAAAAATAGTATGACAAGCTAAAGATCAGGAGCACAGGTTCAAGGGGAGCATCAGTCTGCTTATTTCTCAGTTCTAAATGATGATGACATGATAGATGGTTTCTTATGATGAGATTATGGATGAGCCCTGTTTGCTTTTTGCTGAAGAATATTCTTTGTTTTCACACATGGATGAGATGGAAGTCTTATGATTCAGAGATAAGGACAGATCATGCAGAGATTGTTGCTGATAACTTGTTGTTGAAAGAATTTTAGGTTGCACAAGCTAAGGAGGAGCCTTTTTCATATGGAAAGGATGCTTGGATGCACATTTTCAGGGGGAACATTAGCCTTGCTGAGCGTAATGCATTATTTCCATTATGATGATTCTGAAATTGAGGTCTTTTTGGTATTGGTCATAAAAAGTCATATTTGTAATTTGATGAAAAGGTCATGTTGAGACCTATGATGTAAAATTGTAATATTTAGTCATGTAAGGACTTGATCAAATATGTAAACCCACTTGGTTGGGTACTTGAGTCAAAATGTGTAAACCCTCTTGGTTGGGTAGTTGAGTCAAATTGTGTAAACCCACTTGGTTGGGTATTTGAGTCTCATATGTAAATGCACTTGGTTGGATCTTTGATGTAAGTATGAGTCCTTGGTGATAGGAAGGTCATAGAATCATGTACTTCATTGAAAAATATGTTTGAAGATTCAGCATGAACTCAGGGGGAGCATGGTAACTTCAGTGCACATCAGATCTACAGCGCTCTTCTATCTACATGAGGAGAAAACAACCTTGTGTTGGTTTTGATCCGCCCTTTTCCCTTGATGTCAAAGGGGGAGAGTGACATGGTGTTTGAATAGGGGAGAATATCATTATGCTTAATTTATCTATCTGTTCCGGTGATCAAACACCATCGTGGTTGCCATCAAGTCCAAAGGGGGAGATTGTTGGCAATATGATGCAGAGTGTTGTCCTTGATGGCAACCCACTTGATGAAGATGATGGCAACCTACTTAATGAAGTTGTTCTTGATGCTTGATGATTTTATTAATGATGTAAATCTGATGTTCTACAAGTAGCTTAGAAGTAACAGAAGAAAGGAATTTCAGGATGTACCAAAGAAATGATAAATAGGGTATGTCACTATGCATACGTGGACTTGTTAAGGTGAAGTAGAGTATGTACGCGGAAAGGTACGTGCCAAGTCGCATATGCCTAATTACGCTCTAAATTGATAAAACCAAGGGACTTTACCATGTTATGGACCCATTTTATTGAGCACTGGATTATCTATTTGATCCCATCCAGGAATACCATCGGAAGTGGTGTGGTTTTGGCTCATGGTATTGAAAAAGGATAATCTATATAAGGAGAAGAAGATCATTGTGCAAGTGTGTGCATGAGTCTGGGTTTGAATGTATACTTCGCTCTGAAGTATGTTTGAATGGAAAGGGTAACAGTTTGATGATAGATCTGAATCTATGATGCACCTATGAAGAAAATGATGAAGAGGGATCTCTAGATCTGAAATGTATATGTATCTTCTGGATCTGTTTATGGAATGATTAGATCTGTGATCTGATGAATCTGTGCTGAATTAAAGAATGAAGATCTGAGTTGTTTATCTATTCTAGAGAGCTGCACTTCCCTAAAATTTCTGAAGATCTATATGCAGGTTCGTCGAGGAGAAGGCACGTATATACGTGGCTTGTATTCATCGAAAGCATGTATGGGAATTGAAGTCAGCTCTGAAATGTGTGCAAATGTATACGCGGGTTGGTATTTGTGAAAGCGCGTATATACGCAGGATCAGTGAAGAAAAAGCATGTATGTAATCTAGGGTTTACTGAAGTATGTGGAAAGAAATGTCTGATCAGTTCTGTTGTTTTACTGCTATCTTTCAATGATGATATGGGTTGTTCGAATATTGATTATGCTGCTATAGAGCAAGTTGTTGGTTTGATGAATGTTCCTTGAGCTTAATTGTGTGGGTTGGATCCAGTATGAAAATTGATGAAACGTGGTCCACAAAGGTGTTGAAGGTTGAAGCCTTCCGTCAGGGGGTTGTAGCTCCCTTCCAGGTGAGGCTGGTAAACGAGAGCAGGGGGTTGTAGCTCCCTTCCAGGAGAGGCTGGTAAACGAGAGCAGGGGGTTGTAGCTCCCTTCCAGGAGAGGCTGGTAAACGAGAGAAGGTTGTAGCCTTCTGCAGGTGGGTGCCTGCGTGCTGGTATGAGTTTGCGCCAGTACATGGTTGTAAGATGTTTTCTCTATAATAAAATATTGAAGGCTGAGACAACGGCAGCGGTGGTTTTCTCCCGACTTGGGTTTCCACCTAAAATCCTGGTGTTCATGTGTGTTGCTTATGTGTGATGGTTTATTCTGTTATTACTTCACATGCTTACTATTTATTGAACATCTAATGAATGAATGATGGAATGATATAAGTGAAGAATTATCTACATAATAAGATTGTTGGACATACGCATGTTTTATTAAGTATATCCGCGTGTATATGCGAGTTGGCTTCAGGAAAGTCGTGTATGTGTTTTGAAGTAAGAAAAAGTAAAAGTTTTGAGTAAGTCCTAAATAATGATTCACCCCCCCCCCCTCTCAGAACCCAACATAAGGCACTCCTTGATATGAATTCATCGGTTCAATTTTCCACCCCGATTGGGGTGATATATTGGACATGATGAAGATGTAGTCCTACCAAGCTTAAAAAAGAAAAACATGTATTTCATAACTTCTCTCTCCCAACACTACTATTATGTAAAGGATTGGTCTCTTATTCTTCACCTATGTTTGACTTCTTGTCCCTAATGATGGGTGAAGTTTTCATCTGAAACATCAGACATTTCAACTCTTTATAACACAATTAGCACATTTATTCACACTCTATGGGTTGTGTTAGGTACCTTGGGGTCCATTTACATCATTGGTGGGTCCCTTCACAACTATTAATGGTATGCCTTAATTATTAGTAAGCATATGGTTTTTACCATGCTTGACATTAACTCATTTATTCACATGTTTCATATTCAAACCATTAGGGTTGAGTGTAATACCTTGGGTTTTGGGACACTACACTCTTATATTGCACTGATCCAAAACTTTGTTAGAGTTTGTACGATCTCATGTACTTAGAGGAATACTTTGGGGAACCACTCTTCTATGTTCCCATAGTCCTAATAATATATAATATGACATAGATATATGATTTATCTGTTGGTGGATATGATCTTTTGGTTTGTTGCATGGATTCACTGTGTATTCCTCATAACCATATATTAGCATTTCATGTCATGGATCTACAGTGCATAGTTTTGGAGGTCCTTCTTCATTATTCTTTATGATAAGCATGGGTATTCCCAATTATAATATGATCTTATCCTGATTCAGACTTGGTTTTTGGTGTTGTTTTGATTTGGTCCCATGGTTTTGACTCCTTCCTCACATTTTGATGTATGTTTTCATTATTCATTTTTTCCATCAATTTCTCTTTTAACCTCATGCATTAGGGGGCACCTATTATAACCATATTTACCACATCATTTCTATGACAAGAACCACATGTGAAATCCATTCATGCATCCCTTCTCCTCCTTTTTTTATCTCATTTAGTATCCCATCAATTTGATAACCCTAACATGTTTTGTACTGGCATCGGTCCATGTATATGTGAATCCTGCCACTTGATATACAACATGTCCTCACCCTTGGATAAATGGAGATAAAAAGTATAGAAGAATTATTTCCCAAGGAGATTAGCTCAACCTATCTTACCATGAGCTGGCCAAGGGTCAATAATTGTATATGTTTTCTAACTTCTCTTGGTCCTAGGTGTCTAGATACATCCTCCTAGATCAAGGCAAGGCCTACTTACTGAGAACCTCTCCATAGAGAAATAGCCTAATAATGCTAGTAAAATGTCACCAAAAAATTATTTCCTTTCATCTCAAATGATCCCAATTTGTCTGTAAGTTGAGGGAAGAGGAGAACTAAATGATTGGAGGAGAGCATACACTATGATCAAGGTATAGTCTATTTATGTATCATTGTTATAACATGAATATAAAATTTATTTCCTTGTCCAATTCATGTTTTTATATGTAATATTCTGGTTTAGTTTTTTTAATAGTTCATAGTGAAATATAACTCTCCTTTTGTGGAAGCCATGGAAAATTTTAGGGGCTAATATTCACAGGTGGACTAATTTTCCATCATTTTTCCACAAAAATGATTCACCAATTTCCATTTTATATAAAACTTATTTGCCCAAATTTTACAATATAAAATTATTTTATATTAAAAACTTCTAACATTATATAGAGAATATATATAAAATCATTGTAAATTTGAATAATTTTACAAATATATCAATAAATTTTTTATAGTTTTCATATTAGGGACTAGTGGGATTCGCCAATGTTTTTAAACTTCAATATATTTTTCCATCCTTAATTTTTTCCCTCGAAAAATAACTTGTATTGTTTCTTTGTGCAAGTGTGTAGCGTTTTAGATTGAGGAGTTGGAGTGGAATCTCCATGTAGGATTTGGGTTTCCATCCAATATAAGAAGCCTACAATTTACACTAGTCTACGAGGGTTCTATCGTGTAGTCATTTACTTACTCTGTTATTTGTATTGGTTATTGTTGCATTGTGACTATGGAATTAGTTTGTAGATTTCACCCACCATCTAGGAGATCCCAAGCTGGTATCTGTGGTACAATAATCCATTTGATTCAATATAAATTTAGAGTAAACATATAAATGATTTTCTTTCTCAACTCTTCAAAGGCCTTTAGTTAACCCTTCCTCGACTAGAAACTCTTTCCACTCATTGTTATAATGTGAAGTGGTGATATTAATACTAAAAATCAAGGTATGAATTTCCTTAGTTGTCGTGTTACTATGAAAAATCCCCTAACTTTAAAAACATTTGTAGGAATTGACCACTTCATGATGGCCTTCATCTTTGCGAGATCTATCTTAAGTTGTTCTCCACCAATCACACACCTAAATACAACAAAGACCATTGTGCACATTCATATTACTTGATATTTTCCAATAGTCGGTGCATCTTAAAGTATATAAGACCTACATCAAGTGTGATATGTGCTCCATCCCAAGTAGCACTATGAATCAATATATCATTCAAATAAATAATAACGAATGAATCTAGAGAATACTGGTGCATTACATAGAACAAACGGCATGACTAACCACTCATACAAACCTTTCCTAGTTTAGAATTTGGTCTTCCTAGTGTATTCTTCTTTTACCCGAATCTGATGATACCCTAATTTTAAATCCATCTTGGTGAAATATTTCACTTTCTACAATTGATTCAACAAATCATAAATCCTAGGCATGGGGTGGCTATTCTTTAGCATAAACTTGTTTAATGCTTTGTAATTAATGCACATATGACAATTCTGACCCTTATTTGGCACAATTATGATGTTTTACCCATAAAGTGAGGTAATTGGCCAATTGTTGCAACATCTTCTTCACTTCACTTACTTCCAAAATTTACTTCTTGTCTATCCCAATATTTTAGCAATGAATATTTTTTAATAGATCTTATTCTCCACTTCCCTCTTGGGAGGTAGCGATTTAAGTTCCTATAACACTCCCATATATACCTACAAAAACCATTCCAATTGTTTATATAATGGATGAGTAAATTTCACAAAATTCAAATTGTTCAAAAGTGCTCGAAATTGGTGCCAAAATGAATATCTCATCGCCTTGAATCCAACGCAACTTGAATCGATAAAAATTGATATCATATGCTCCTGATATCACATTCTGACCATTTTACTAAATAGTTAAAAGAAAATTACAGTTGGGTTGCAGGTACACACAATCAGCTGTCCATATGATGACTAGGAAAGTGACTAGACATGATGATTGTGTATTTTGGGACAATGGTTTTTCATTGTGTCCTAATTTGGTTGGTCGAAATTTTGTGGTTTGTAATTGGTTTAAGGTTGGAAAAATGGTGGAGATCCACGTGGACCAATGCCTGGTTGCCACATGTCCTCCTGACTGTGTATTAAAAAAAAATTATATCGGTTGAATTGCCTCATAGGATTTGAACTCGTGACCTTGAGGGTGGAAACACAGTGTTATACTGCCATGCCACCAGTGTTACTTAATATATATGGTGGCGAGCGATTTAAAGTTTATGTGTTTCAATGTTGGGGGACAGGGCCAAGGTTAACCCCTGGCCCTTGGTACACCCATACGCATGAGACCAAAGGTGGGCACCAAGGGCGCAGAGTTAACCTCAGCCCCAAGCCACAAATTAACACACCATACCGCGGTTGTAACAGAGGTCAAGCAAACTGGTGGTGGCATAAAAAAACCATAAGCAGGGATGTTACCACAGTGGGAGTGGGTTAGAGTTTTGGTTGGCACACAATTTCAAACTCACCAACCCAAACTCCGATTCATTACAAAGTTACCATAGTTGCAAGCAAGTTCGAACTCCGGCGGAACCATTGTTCGTTACCACAGTCATGGAGGGGTTAGAGTTATGGTTTGGGTGCAAAAGTTTTGAACCCAACCATACTTCAACAATGCCACCAAAGTTAAAAGGTTCATAGTTAAGTTATGTTTTGGCGTGGTGGTTTGAACCACCCCACATCCAATAATGGAATTTGTGCCATTTGGCCCAATTGTGATCACTCATAAGGGGTCACCGCACATTTAAACCAATCGAAAATTATAATGTTCCAAAATTTTATGGAACATCAAAATCTTTTGTTTTTGCTTTAGGAGGAGAATAAATGGGTAAGAAAACCCATTGATATTAAAAATTTGAATAAGGAACCCTTGTAATGTGAAAAGGGATCAATAAAGAACTAGATTTCACACCCCATGTGTGAAAAGAGACAAATTGTAGGTGGATAATTCTAGAAGAGGCCAGGTTAACTGCGCTGGTTAAGAAGATAAGGTTCATTTGGTGGGTCGGCACAGTTTGCATGAGAGGGAGATCATTCTAGAGAGGAAACCCTAAGGTTTGGGGCCCATGGAAAAGCACCCTTCACTTGTTTAAAAGGATAACGAAGCATCAATTCTCATTCATGCTTTTGATTATCATTTTTCTAGTCTTCTCTAACAAGTGCATTCTCCAGTTGTTTAGCTGAGATGTAGTGCTGCTAGCACTGGGTGTTCCCAGGCGGGAATCCCATCTCTTCCATAGAGTAGCTCTTGGAAGAGCTTTTTCTTCATATTCCCCATATTCTAGCTTGAGGCCAAAGAATTCCATTCAGCTCCAGTGTCGTCTCCATTGGTGGTTGAGTTGTGTTGCAGGGTGTTGCATGGGAGAGTTCCTCAACACTACTTCTGGCATTGTATTTCAGAGGAGGGAGTCTCCATTCCTTTGGGAGATCAGTGAGGGAGTTTCTGATATTCATTCCACCATCTTTGGCATCAGGCCAACCATTTTCCATCAGCAAAAGATCATCCATCTTCCTTGACTTTATAGTTCATAGAGAGCATTTGCAGTGAGGGTTGCAGCATTTTAGTGGGTGGTGATATCTTCAATGAAAGGATCAGCCTTTCATCTAGAAGATTTCACAGAGTTATTTCAGCAAAGGCATCATATTCATCTAGCTCCTTCCATTTCCTGTTTCTATTAAGTTGCAGCAGCTACCCAGTAACTCCGACATTTTGGTAAATTTTCCATTTTGTCTAGTTTTCATCCAATCCCCCTAAGGGATTGTTGTATTGTATTTTCAGGGGTTGAAGCTTTTCTCCCCCATCTTTATTTGAGCTTACATTTTTGTATCTTTCATGTTCAGATATTTACTACTGCAGTACCTCCAATAGACTGGGAAGTCTTAGTAGGAATAAAATATGTGAGCAGTGTTTTCACCATTCTTATGTACATTATCTCCTTGAGACTCTTTGGCTTGCTTTAAGTAAGAAATTCCTCAAGAGTTTGTATACATTATCTGCTGCACATATATTTACAGATTTATTTCATCTTCATGTGACATGGCTCCTTAGAGATAACGTTGTCATTTCCTTTGTTGAGCAAAGTACTGTTGTAACCCTCTTCATTGGGCCCTTTTATGAAGATAACAGGTGAAGGAGGCTTGTCTAAAGCTCATAGAAATATTTGTTCTGAGTCCACTCTTGGATTTAAGCCCTAGAAGGACATATTTAAAGGATCCCAGACCAGGGATCAAATCCTGCTGCCTCCATTCCTGGGAAATGTGTTTTCCAGGCTTGGGTTGCTAGCCATTCCTACTAGGAAATTTCACATATCTATAGACAGAGTCCGCAAAGGGCCAGCAAGCCTCCAGATCTCATCCTTCTTTAGAAGGTGACATATCCAGTAAATTCCCCCACAGTCCATATCTGGCACAGAATTGTGATATTTCTGAAAAAGGAATATTACAGTGGTATTAGAGCATCTTTCTTGGCTCAGCATGTGGCCTTCAAAGCCCAAGAAAGAGAACAGAAGATGAAGAGGATGAGATTGATCTCATCCATTTTTGAAAAGAATAAGAACCTTCCCAAGGTGGAAGAGAAAATAGAGAAGGAATACCCCTGCACTTCCTATTCTCATCTAGAAGGAAATAAGGATTTGAACAGGAGAGAGACTCCATCTCTTGGAAGAAAGGAGAGGAAAATACTCACAAGTCTTCTTCCCAAATCTATGCAAGGCACACATGAAGATTTTAGAAAGGTTATGAGGGATATTGATGGAGAATCTCAAAGAGGGTTAGAAACTGGAGGAAGCCCTAGATTTGCACATGGTGAGGGTAAGCATGCAGCCACACACCATGATGAACAACGCAGTCAAAGGCTCAGCATTCCTGTGAGGGAGATGAAAGAAGGAGGAAAGGTTACTAAGGAGGAAACCCTTATTGATTTTTTGAAGGAGTATGAGTCTCGCACTCATGGATTCAGAAATCAGCCCACTTTTTCTGAGTTTTGCAAGAGCAAGGTGAAGCGGAAGGAGCAGCAAGATAGATTTCATCTATCTACTTTTGGAGGTTCACCTTCATATTCAGCCAAAGATTGGGTGGAGGAGCCAAACACCTTCCAACAACAGCACCACATTTCATAAGAAGAAATCATCAAGGTTACAGCGCTGCATTTGAGAGGTAACGCTCATGCATGGAGGAAACTTGAGTCCATTTCTTTTGAGAATGCTAGAGCTTCATCTTATGTAAACTTCATTAAGTCATTGGTGAAAAGAGTTGATCAGAACATTCCTGAAGCTCATGTGATGGAGTTAAACCAAGTGGCTAAAAAAAAACCCCTGCATAGAAACGCAGAACCACCTCAAGGAACCATCGAAGGGGCTAAAAACTTGCATCAAGCCTTGTTGGAGGCAAAACTTTCATCCCAAACCTTTGAGAAACAAAACAGAGAGCTCTCTTTTTCAAAGGTGGATCAGATTATTGGGATTTTTCCCAATTTTATTGCAGAAACAAAGGGCAACAGCACTGCTAAATCTAGAGATCATCTAGTACCTCATGCAGAGGAAGAAGGAACTTTTGCTCCAAATAGAGGGATTCTTGTAACTTTGCAAGAAGGTCCCCAGGATCTCATGCATGGAGATCAAGGCACATTTCATGATTCACATGCTCCATTAGAGAAGAGGTGTAAAACCATGAAGACTAAAGGAGAAGATAGAGGAGAGACCAGCACCATGTGATGAGGAGGGCCCATCTCTATCCAGTTTTGGAGGTCATTAAATCTAGGAAGGTGATTGAGCTGTGTAGTGGAAGCATGGACAGGGTTGTTCATCCATGTATACAGTCATCTTCAAATGAGAATGTCTCATTGAGTGGAGACATCACACCAAGGAGGCCATTGGTTCAGATGAGGAGGATAGATGCTTCAAACAGTGAGGCATCAATCACTGATTTCAGCAGTGTGGAGGCCTTGGGACAGCTTGTTACAGTGCTAGGGGTTTTGGGTAAAACCAAAGCAGAAGGTAGCATCCCCTCACTATCATTCCTACCCCCTATCCTTTCAGTACTTGCGTTGTGGCAGGGGAAGCAAGGGAGGGATAGCAACCTTCCCACTTGTACAAATGGCATGGGAGCAGTATATGCACACTACTCTTTGGAGGAATGGGCACCGTCACTTCTTTTCCTTGGGAGGAAGAGGAGAGATTCATCTATGAGTTGCTCCCTTTGCATGAGCAGAAAACATGGCAAGGATATTATTCATTTATATGATTTACATGTTGATTCCTTAACCATGTATATGCAGGATGTTGCTCCAAGGAGGAGCATTCTTTGTCAAAGGCTCCTTGGTCTACGTGGGGCCAAGAGAATAGTTGATGGCCATCCCCTTGATGGACTTGGGGGAGATTTGTATTTTGGAGGGCATGTTCCTCATGTCTCATACACCATTCATTGCCTCCAAATACATGAAGAGAATGTAGTAGCAAACTGGTGGTTGAATAACCACATCTTTTGTCATTCTCTCTTGCAGTTTGTGCCCAAACTGCGCTGGTTGCATAAGAGGGATGAATGTCCCACTCACTTGCTATATATGGCAGCCAGCATGATTTTTATTTTAGCTCTCTATGCTGTTATGGATCATACTATTGTTCGGAGCATGATTGGGAGAAAGGCACACGGGATGGATGTGTCCTTTGGAGGAGAAGATCCCCATACGTTTTGTAGGGCATGCTCTAAGGGGAGCATGGGAGATGATGTGGCCACCATAGTTCATCATTTATTCCTTCTTGAGGTGATCCATGGGAGTGATGGGGAGTCATATGATGGTGTTGATCTCCTTCCCATCACAAAGGAGAGACTTTGGGCCAACTTGATTCACAATGGAGGAGGGAAGATCCTTGGAGATCCAAACTTCATCTTGCCACTTGAGAGCAACATTTCTGCAGCCCAAGAGCAACCTTCACTCTACACTTTTCATAAGTGGAGGGGTGAACAGCGTGGGGTAGGCTATGATGCCTACAACTTTCAGATTTTTAGCCCACCTTCGTTGTTGGAGCTCAAGGTGGAAGAAGATGTTCAACAGTTGCCTTATTTGGAGGTAACTAGATTCATATGGATGGTTGCTTGGGGATGGAGGATTCACATGAGGGGAATTTTATTCCCAATTCATTTTGACACCATGCCTCAAGGAGAACTCTGGATAGCACCTTATTTCCTTCTTGAGTACATTCCATATTCATGATGATAGCCACATTGGCTAGTTTACATGCTTGGGAGGAGCAGTATGGAGACTCTATGTTGATACAGCATCTCATTCTTCGTGAGGAGTTCATCATAAGTAGATGCTACAGTTGGAGGAAGAGGACATCCAACAGTTCTATCCTTACAAGTTGCTTGAGGGAAAGCAACATTTGGGAGGGGAGGACTGTAATGTTCCAAAATTTTATGGAACATTAAAATCTTTTGTTTTTGCTTTAGGAGGAGAATAAATGGGTAAGAAAACCCATTGATCATAAAAATCTGAATAAGGAACCCTTGTAATGTGAAAACGGATCAATAAAGAACTGGATTTCACACCCCATGTGTGAAAAGAGACAAATTGCAGGTGGATAATTCTAGAAGAGGCTAAGTTAACTGCGCAGGTTGAGAAGATAAGGTTCATTTGGTGGGCCAGCGCAGTTTGCATGAGAGGGAGATCATTCTAGAGAGGAAACCCTAAGGTTTGGTTCCCATGGAAAATCACCCTTCACTTGTTTAAAAGGAGAACGAAGCATCCATTCTCATTCATGCTTTTGATTATCATTTTGCTTGTCTTCTCTGACAAGTGCATTCTCTAGTTGTTTAGCTGAGATGCAGTGCTGCTAGCACTGGGTGTTCCCGGGCGGGAATCCCATCTCTTCCATAGAGTAGCTCTTGAAAGAGCTTTTTCTTCATATTCCCCATATTCTGGCTTGAGGCCAAAGCATTCCATTGAGCTCCAGTGCAGTCTCCATTGGTGGTTGAGTTGTGTTGTTGGGCGTTGCAGGGGAGGGTTCCTCAACACTACTTCCGGCATTGTATTTCAGAGGAGGGAGTTTCTGATCTTCATTCCACCATATTTGGCATCATGCCAACCATTTTCCATCAGCAGAAGAGCATCCCTCTTCCTTGACTGCGCAGTTCATAGAGAGCATTTGCAGTGAGGGTTGCATCATTTTAGTGGGTGGTGAGATCTTCAATGAAAGGATCAGCCTTTCATCTAGAAGATTGCACAAAGGATTTATTTCAGCAAAGGCATCATATTCAGCAAGCTCCTTCCATTTCCAGTTTCTATTGAGTTGCAGTAGCTACCCAGCAACTCCGGCATTTTGGTAAATTTGCCATTTTGTCTAGTTTTCATCCAAAACCCTTAAGGGATTGTTGTATTGTATTTTCATGGGTTGAAGCCTTGCTCCCCCATATTTATTTGAGCTTAAATTTTTGTATCTTTCATGTTCATATATTTATTGCTGCAGTACCTCCCATAGACTGTGCAGTCTTAGTAGGAATAAAATATGTGAGCAGTGCTTTCACCATTCTTATGTACATTGTCTCCTTGAGACTCTTTGGCTTGCTTTAAGTAAGAGATTCCTAAAGAGTTTGTCTACATTATCTGCTGCACATATATTTACAAATTGATTTCATCTTCATGTGACATGGCTCCTTAGAGATAACGATGTCATTTCTTTTTTTGAGCAAAGTACTATTGCATCCCTCTTCATTGGGCCCTTTTATGAAGATAACAAGTGAAGGAGGCTTGTCTCAAGCTCCTAGAAATATTTTTTCTAATTCCACTCTTGGATTTAAGCTCTAGAAGGACATATTCAAAGGATCCCAGACCAGGGATCAAATCCTGTTGCTTCCATTCCTGGGAAATGTGTTTTCCAAGCTTGGGTTGCTAGCCATTCCTACTAGGAAATTTCACATATCTGTAGACAGAGTCTGCAAAGGGCCAGCAAGCCTCTGGATCTCACCCTTATTTAGAAGGTGACATATCTGGTAAATGCCCCCAGAGTCCATCTCTGGCACAGACTTGTGATATTTCTGAAAAAGGAATATTACAAAAAATTTCACCTAAACTAACGCGAATCTCGTCGAGGTGGGACGAATATTTTTCTCCACGATGCTGAAAATGGATGAAATTGTAGGATGCATTGTAGGTGTTTGCGGATTTTTGAACAGTTAGTAGTAAAATTACACCAGAGCACAAATTAGTCAGGTTTTGACCAAATTGAGTGTAGAAAGAGCCCAAATAGGGGTTTTTGACTATTTTGGAGCCATTGGAGACATTATTTTTTAATTTTGAGCACTGAAAATCCATGTAAACACATATTTAAGCACATAATGAAAGAGGCCCAACATTGGAAGTTAGACCAGGAGATGTAACCCAGGAGGGATGAACTCCTTCATCATTTTGTTGTCTTGTGTTTATGTTTATGGTATTATTGTTTCTATTTTATGCTGCAAAACTGAGTTTAAATACATAATTAATGTGTTAATTCAACTTCCTTAATTGTATACAAAAGATAAAATCTCACTTGAAAACTTTCATCAAACCTTCAAGTTTTCTTAATACGGATTAGTTTGGTATTAGAGCTTAGGTTATTTGGTTGTATTAAGGGTTTAATTATGTTGCAAG
This sequence comes from Pinus albicaulis, assembly GCA_034641835.2. NCBI lineage: Eukaryota > Viridiplantae > Streptophyta > Pinopsida > Pinales > Pinaceae > Pinus > Pinus albicaulis. The sequence continues at coordinate 193,631,084 of CM076579.1, forward strand.
TTTTTTATTATGCTTAGAAGTTTGAAGGTCAAAAGAGGAGAAGGAAAGCTTGTGGGAGAAATTCCTAAAGCTAGTTATAGGAGATCACATTTGCCACAATCTTCACCAGAAGTTTATCCTCAAGTGTCACCAAAGGCCTCACCAATCATGGCACATGAAGGAGAACCTAAAAATATGACTGGGGATGAGAAGGCTTTCAGGAAAATATTCTTTGACATGAGGGATATGTTCAAAGTTATTTATGAGGAACGAAACTCAATATTTCGTAGTGAGAGCTCAAATAATCCAAAGGGATATGGAGGAAATGGAGACAAACCACCAAAATGGAATGGAGGGAATGGTGATAAGCCACCTCTACCTTCACCTTTCTCCTCACCTTCATCTTCACCATCGTCATCTTCTACATAAACCCCTTCACAAACACCTCCAAATTCTCCAAAGGGACATGGTAAAACTCCATTTTTAAAACTTGACATAAAGTTTGAATTTCCTATGTATAATGGAGAGGTAAATGCTGAGAAATTATATAATTGGGTTCATCATATTGAAGTGTATTGCATGATACAAAGGATCAAAGATGATGAGACATAGATTTAGTGTGCTTCATTAAGGTTGGAAATTGCAGCACTCATTTGGTGGGAATCCAAAACTCAAGAGGAGATGAAGAAACATGTTGAGGTTTTATCCTCTTGGAATGATTTTGTTGTTTCATTAAGAAGAAAATTTTATCCTTTAGCATACATGAAAAAATCTATCATGGATTGACAAAATTTTAGGAAAGCAAAGGGTCAAAGTGTCCAAAGATATACTCAAGAGTTTAGGAAAAGTGCTTTGATTTTGGGTATAGATTTATCTTCTCCAGACACTTTACTCAAAGATATTGGAGATTTATATAGCTACTTGAGACACAAAATTCTCATGTTTAACCCTACAAATCTATATGAATTTTGTGTATAGGAAACACATTTAGAGGAAAGAGGGAAGAATGTTTCTGAAGAAACTAGTGAGAACTCATATGAGTCAGGAGACAAAGGAAAAGGGAAGTTCAAAGGAAAAGGGAAAAATAATGATTCCATCAAGAAGGAGGGAGAAAACCCCACATGTAAACATTGTTCAAAATAAGTCCATGATGAAGACCACTATTGGAAATTTCATCCTGAGATTAAAACCAAAAAATTTAACAAGGAGAAAGAAAAGGTTGTTACAATTATAAAACAAGATTTAGGACCTGGTTCCAGGGATGAAACAGAGATCATAACCATGGAAAAGAAAGGTAAGGACTCCATTGCAAGTATTAGTTCTTAAAATAGTCTCAATGAAACTCAATATGAAAAAAACAATAATAGATATTTTCCACATTAGAGTTATTTCAAAACATACCAAGATAGATACTTTGTTTGATTGTGGATCACAAGCAAACCTCATTTCAGAATAAATTGTCAAGAAAATGAATTTAGAAACCATTCCTCATCCTAAACCTTATCTTTAGGTTGGGTATGTGACAATGAACAATTGCAAGTGACAAGAAAATGCATATGTATATTTTCCATCACATCAAAGTTCAGTGATGAGGTAGAACTTGATGTAGTCCCACTTGACATATGTGGTATTTTTTTTGGGAAGCCCATGTTTATATGATAGGAAAGCAATTTTTCATCGACATGAGAAAAAATATAATTTGTTTAAAAATGGGATTGAGTACATTGTTAGAGCACATAAATTGATTTTATCTCTTGTGAATGCTGGACAAATGAAGAGGCGTGTTAATGCAAGTCATAATTTTGCATTGTTAATGATAAAACACAAAGATGTTGAGGAATATAAAACCTTTCAAGGACATGAATCAAGTTTGAAATATGATTTTATTGAGGTTTCTAATCCATGTGATAATATGTTCCAGGATTTTAACATGTTTCCTCCTAAAAGAGGAAAACATTATGAATTATAATTGCAGCAGGATGCACCATTGTTGAACATTGGTATGAATAAGATGCCAGTGTTAAAGAATGCAAGGATAAAAAAGCAGATGAAAAATCTATTTAAAATAGAGGACATTGGTTCTAGGATATCTTCTTGTGGGTTTCATAATTTTTTTTCTTTGAATAAGGATGGTGCATGGTGATGGCGATCACATTTGGTAAAGACTCAAGCCAAGTGTAAGGCTAGACAAAATAATCATCGTTATGACTACAATTTTCAAGGTGAAGTGAACTTGAAATTGTATAAGTCTCCTTTGATTGAAGATCAAGGAGGAAATGTTAAAATTCCTTCAAGGGCAGTTTCATTTTCTAAATATCTTGAAAAATTGTAGCAATACATCATCCTTGACAAGAAAACAAGGACTTCAAAACGAGAGAAAGTGGAGTACCTTCATGAGAGGCTCAAAGCGACAAATCCAAGAAAATCCAAATGGATTGAGAATGGAAGGGTGAGGGAAATATACCTTATCTATTTGTTGAATTAAAAAGAGTTTCTGGAGGTCTAAAAGCTTTCAGTGGGGAGGAATGATCTAGTGGATCAGAAAAGTGCTCAAAATTCAAAGTGTTCAAAAGTGCTTGAAAATGATGCCAAAATGAATATCTCGTTGCCCTGAACCCAATGCAACTTGAATCTCTCAAAATAGATATTGTATGCTCCCGATATCATGTTCTGACCGATTGACAGTTGGGTTGTTGGTACGCACAGTTAGCAGTTCATACGCTGACTAGGTAGGTGACTGGACAGGTTGATTGTGAATTTTGGGCCAATCATTTTTTGCCAAGTGTGCTAATTTGGTTGGTATAATTTTTTTGCTTTGTGATTGGTTGAAGGTCAGACCAATGGTGGAGAGCCACGTAGGTCAAGGGTTGGCTGTCACGTCGCCTCCTAACTATTTATAAAAAAATTGTTATATCGATCGAACTGCCTCACAGGATTTGAACTCGCGACCTTCGGGGGTGGCAACACAAAATTCTACTGCCATGCCACTGGCGTTACTTAATATATAGGGTGGTGAGTGACTATTTAAATTTTATGTATTTCAATGTTGGAGGACGAGGCTGGGGTTAAACCCTATCCCTGGTCCACACATACCCATGAGACCACAGGTGGGCACCAAGGGCACGAGGTTACCCAAGGCATAGATTAACACAACATACCACGATTATAACGGGGGTCAACGAAACCGGTGGTGGCATAACCTAAACCACGAGGAGGGGGGGGGGGGGGGGGTGGATGTTACCACAGTGGGAGTGAGTTAGATTTTTGTTTGTCGTACAGTTTCAAACTCACCAACCTAAAATCTAGTTCATCACAATGTTACCACGGTTGCAAGCAGGCCTGAACTCCAGCGGAACCATCGTTTGTTGCCACAGTCACAGAAGGGTTAGATTTATGGTTTGGGTGCGAAATTTTTGAACCCAACCATACTTCAACACTACCACCATAGTTAAAAGGCTCAAAGTTAAGTTATGTTTTAGCACAGGGGTTTGAACCACCCACATCCAACGACGAAATTTGTGCCACTTGGCCCCATCTTGACTTCTCATGGGGGTTACCACACATTTAAACCAATCGATAATTTTCACCCGAACCGATGCGAATCTCATCGGTGTAGGGAAAATTTGTCGCTCCAAAATGCCGAAAATGGCGGAAACTGTAGGATGCATTGTAGGTGGGTGCATATTGTAGAACAATTAGAAGTAAAATTACACAATAGCACAACTTGGTCAATTTTTTACCAAATTGAGTGCAAAAAGAGACCAGCTAGAGGTTTTAGACTATTTTGGAGCTATTGGAGACATTATTTTTGCATTATGAGCACTACAAATCCATGTAAACATATATTTGAGCACATAATGAAAAAGGCCCAACATTGGAAGCTCGACCAAGAGATGTATCCCTGGAGGGGTAAACTCCTTCATCATTTTTTTGTCTATTGTTTGTGTTTATGGTATTATTTTATCTGTTTTATTTTGCAAAACTAAGTTTAAATACATAATTTATATGTTAATGCAACTTCCCCAATTGCATAAAAAACATAAAATTTCACTTGCAAACTTTCATCAAACATTCAAATTTTCTTAATATAGATCAATTGTATTCTTCGTTCTTTAGTACACCCCTACAAGGATGCCTTTTCCCTTATTGAATTTTGAGTAGACCATTTTTCTCTTAAACATACCACTTGAAGCGATCAATTTTTTGGATTGATTAGCACTTACTAGCAAAATATTGGAGTTGTCTTTGTGCATGTTGATGATAAATAATTTCCCATCCTTGATGAGACAATACTTGTTGGCTTTCCACATGAAGGTTGCATCCCACATGTACATATAGGAACTCCCAAAAACAAGTGGAACTACATCAAATTCCACCTCATCAATAAAATCAACATTAATACCAAATATTGTCCTACACTTAATAATTTCCTTAATTTCGACATTCTTATTTACCCATTCTATTAGATATGAGCTAGGATGATCTCAAACCTCCAATCCAAGTTTGTTGACCAGATCTATGACTACGATATTAGCCTGTGAACTTGAGTCAAATAGGGCATCGATCTTGTTCTTCTTGACCTACATATTAATGTGGAAGATCTTGGTCATTTTATTATGTTCTTGACGATGAAGGCTACTAAAACTTGCCTCCTTCTACAATGAGGTATATATATTCTTGGAAGCTTCCTAGTGTTCTTTCCATTAATTTGAACCACTTGACTTCTCTTTCTTTTAACCTATATTTTCCAGGTACAGTGTCTATACACAAATATCATATATTGTTATTGGGTTGAATAATATCATATACTTTTGTAGATGTTTTTATTTCCCTCCAAATACTTGAGTACATCTAGGCTCTTGGGAGAGATACCCAACATGATTCCAACTTTCCAAATTTGATGGTGTAATCATGCACACTCATCCCATGGTTCTATTTGAATCAATTCCATTAGATCCATTGGTCCTCTACATACCTGATAGGGTAGTTTCAAATACACGCAAGGTATGCATGGGATGAAGGATAAAACCTGAGAATACATTTGAATTAACCATAGATGTACAATTATAATACATTGTGGGGTGACTGTTGGATTCATATTTGAAGGTCTCTTGGACTCCCTAAGACACTTTAGCTTCCACACTAACCCTAGAAGGATTAGGTGTCCAACATTCCTTCAGTATGAGTCCAAGAAGAGAGCTATAATACAAATGTGCAAAAATATGCATGGCAGCACTAGGCTGAATGTTCTCTTTGAAATGTTGGCATAAGGACATGGTTTAAGGATGACCACCAACACTCGAATGCTTAGTGCAGCTCCCGGAACTCTTCCAAATATGGAAAGAAGTTGAGGCCTTCTGCTAGAGGAAGTGGTCCTAATGTTTTGAAGAGGGAGACCTTCAACCTAGAAAAGGGAGGTCTGTAACCCACATAAAAAGGGAAAACCTCAACCTGGAAAGAGAGATGTCATCCTGCGATGGTTTAAGGATGACCACCAACTCTAGAATGCTTGATGCATTTCCTGGAACTCTTCCAAAACTAGAAATAAATTGAAGTCTTCTGCTAGAGGAAGTGTCCCCAATTCATTGAAGAGGGAGAACCTCAACCTCGCATAGATGGTTTAAGTTTGACCACCAACCAATGGCATGCTCAAGGGCATATCTGTCTCTCGATACAACTCTGAATCTCGTATGGTAGGTTGTGGCTCAAGTTCACTTGATGTGGCTTCGAAGAATGTAAATAACCATCATTTACCCCCTTGTCAGATACAAGGTGAGATGTTGGTGAAAACTCAACTACAAGGTCTTTTAATATTCTAGAAGAGATTCTGACATATGACTGAAACATCTTCTTGGCTGTTGAAGCCCATTGCTAAGAAGCGATCCATCCAAGATGAATCTTTTTTCTTGGAGGAGGATTGTTTCTAAAAAATATGTTTGAAGATTGAGTGGTTTTACGACAGTGCTTACATGGGTGAAGATCAAAACAATAATCTTTCATATAGCCAACTCAATCATAGTGTTGGCATTTAACAAGCTGTTATGGAAGAGGAGCAAAATCTGTTGAAGGTGAAATGTCATATAGAAATCCTGCACTATGGAACTGGATGGGCTTTGAGTAATTTTGAATATGAAAGGACACATCCTTGTCATATCCAATACCATTTATGTGCTTGTGTGGAAAAGTTCTTCTCAAGGTCTGATGATGGGCTTGGGAAGCGCATGTTTCATTTCTGTATCTTTCTCCACATATTCTTTTGAAATGGGTACTGCATCTGTAGTTTCGTGTTGTTGATGGGAGTTTGTCTCAATGTTTTGAACATAACGAGGTTCAAAATGACAACACTTCTGTTGAAGCTCATCTCGTTGTAGTAGAGATTCAGGATGTAAAAAAATCAATTTTCTCATGTGCGTTTTGCACACAAGTCTAAATTTTTGAGAGAGAATATTTGCTGATTCAGATTGTGCCATCAATAGTAGATTGTATCAAAGCTTTCAGAAACTCTAATACTTCATAAATTTTTCAGACAAATCAGACTTAAAATTGAAGTGTTTCAATTTCTATTGAAAATACACCAGCAATAAAAAAAACTCAGTGAAGAGTGAACGAGTAACAAAGTCAGCAATACATTTATATGCAACAGTAGGTTTCCCAATCATAATTGAAAACAGGTTGCAGGCCTTTAAGGCACAAGAAACCTCAATAGGTCGAAGGTTGTTGTACAAAATTCTAATATAGCTCCTTTGTCTACACATAGTTATGGTCCACGGGCTTTTAATAATCAATGGACAGCACCTCCCAATTCCAGCAAAATAACATTTATCTATAGTCTAAGTGACACTGCGTTCAACTTCCTCCTCCATTTCTTCCTTCGTATGTATCTATGTTGTTGTGTCGTTCTTTGGAAATAATTTAAACCGCGAGAAAATATTTTTGCTATGCAGAGAGCGCGAGCAGGGTTATTATAAGTGGGAGTGGGAGGTGGGTTCAGGGATGTGGTTTATAACGGCAATTATATATTATAACCGAGAGTGGGAGTGGTGGTATGAACATAATGTTTGGAGAGTAGTTACAACACACAGAGAGGGAGCTCGGTATTCAAAATACTTTCAAACAAACGTGGTATTTTTGTGGAAAGCGCACAGGGTCAGGGACCGAGTGTGGTATGCTGAGGGGTATACTTGGCAACACATATCATGAAGGTAACATTTATTGCAACATGATAACAATATTGTTGTTCATCTCAACTCCTCAAGCCACCTACCCACATGATTAAAGATTTGAGCTTAGTGATGCCGTAGAGGGTGCGTGAGAACATGGTAGTTGATTAGCGTATGAGGAGCAACATATGAGGACTAAGAGGAAGTAATGATGTATGGAAGACAGTTTATGTGAGCGTGTTATGGCCGTGGACAATGTGGAGGGGAGCCACAGTGGAGGCAACGCAGTTCGAGGAGCAACAACGAGGGTTGATTTTATGGAGAAGGGTGGATCTCGGTGCCGAGGAGCCTGTGTGCAATGGAGGAGCGTGAGTTCAGGTAGAGAGAGACACCGCCAAATGGAGACAACGTTTGGAAATGGAGGTAGCGTTTGCAAATGGAGTAATGGCAGAGGTGTGTAGACTGCTCGGGGATCAGAGCCGACTGTTCGGTGTGTCAGCCAGAGAAGAGGAGGTCGATGTTGCTGCCGAGGCGTTGTGAGGAAACTAGTCGAGATGGGAATAGACAAAAAATGGGAGTTGGATAGCACTCTGCGTGTACGGGGAAGTTGCGCGAAGAGGGAGATCAGTGTGTGGTGTTGAGGGATCAGAGAGGCGGATGGAGCAGGGAGTCCAGGCGGCGCCACCGGTGTATATGTGTAGCCACGTTGGTGTCTTGTTGTTGTAGCCTGCAATGGAGAATTATAGCACTGCAAAAGAGATGGACCTCTTCAATAAGGATGAAATGCCTCTCTTCAACAGATCATTTGATGGATTTTGGAGTCCAACAAATCCTTAGCGGGTTCTACAAATCACTCCTAATTTTCAACTCAATGAACGCTTGACGAGAGAAGTAAGAAGCCAAACTTCATTGGATGTTGGAATAATCTCATGAGGATGTATCTCTTAGATTCACACTGGTGATCTTGGCCAAATACAAATACAACATATGCAAATTTTTGCACATTATTTTAGTTACTCAATAGAGGATGGACACAGAGATTAGACTTCCAATAAAAAGTGAAATGCTATGAAAGACTCTGGTAACGTACACTGAGCATTTGACAGAGTTTCGTAAGAGCTAAAAATAGTGCAAAAAATGCATGAAGTTGTCAGATAACCGTGGAATGGGAGGACGCAGAGTCTCCCAGTTTCATTTTTTAACGTAATTTCGTAGTAGGGTTATTAGTCCAACGCATAGGACATAGTATAATGGTAGGAAAATTTCAAGTAGGCAACAAATTTAGTAGAGCGTTAGGATCCCTAAGGACAAACACACAATGAAAATTCTCAAGTTCTGGCACACAAGATAGAGACTATATATATATATAATTTTAAAAAAATAAAATTTAGAATTTTAGAATTTTGAAATATTTTAGAATTTTAAGAATAAATCAATAGAGATAAATTAACTTAGTATGAATTAAAAAAAATGAATTAAAACTTTTAAAAGATTAAAAATAAATAGGAATTTAAATAAACAACTGATCTATTAAATATATAATCATTAATAAAAAAAATTGAATATATTAAACAGATAATAATTAGTCTCTAATAAATTTTTATTTATTATAATCTATTTATGTTGGTTTTTTTTCAATCTATCTTTCACTTTGACTATTTATCTCTAATTTGGCTCTTTTTCTTACCTTCATTCAAAATCTATCCTAAAGATGGATCGTTGTCAGGATTCAAAACGTCGACAAGTTCACCATAACACTGTGGATAATCTGGATAAATATTATTCAATTGACAGCCACAAAAGCTTAAAAACTGTGAAGTACAAAGTGGCCATAAAACTAGTGGCTCAAACAAGATTGAGTAGGTTACAAACGTACCAGCCCTGATACCATTTCAAACACACACATGGTATGCACAGGATGAAGGATAAAACCTGAGAATACATTTCTATTAACCATAGATGTACACTTATAATACATTGTGGGGTGACTATTGGATTCATATTCCAACATCTTTTGGACTCCCTAAGACTCTTCAGCTTCAACACTAACCCTAGAAGGATTAGGTGTCCAATAGGTAGAATTGTGAATTTATGAGGGCTTTAAGTTCCTCCAACTTAGTTATTGGGGGATCATCCTCCAGCTTAAGCTTCTTAGTATGAATTCCCCACCAGGTTAGGGCATGGCCCTCTAAATTTAATATAGCAAATGATATTTTATGTTCCTCATGTACATAGTGAACACTAAAGTAAATTTCTAGTTGTTGCAACTAGTAATTTAAATTTCAAGCATTGATCTCAACTTGATGTAGTTTCACATCCACCTTTCATCCATCTTGAAGAGGGACGATGAGTCATTCATGGCACTCAAACTTGGTTTCTCCTTTTTGGGTTATTTCCTTTAATCCTTCTTATGATATTCTCAATCCATTTATTTTTCCTCTAATTTGACCTCTGAGTTTGAACCTTCGTCCTCTCTGATTAAGCCAAGCTTGATTTCTAGGGTTTCCACGAGGAAGTTCACATTGTGGTTTAAACTTGTGACTTTCAATCTTATCCATGTAAATCTATTCTCTGGCAGATCTCAAGGGTTAATATGCACATATAATTCAGCCATGGGTAAGGCCATCTTTCCTAAAGAAACTTATTTTGATACCAATAAGACCCAAAAGATACCATGTATATTGCACTCGAAAATTCATCACATTGAATCTAGTAAAAATAATCTATGATCTATACTATGAGGGTTAATTTCCTTAGATTCTAGATTTATTACATTTTTTTGTTTTTACTTATGCGTATATTAGATTAAATGTGGAAAATAGATAAAAATGAATACAATCACACACCAACCATAATGGACACAATATATGCTCTGGGAAATCCTTATAGGAGAAAACTTAGCTAGAAGGTGAATCCACTACACTCTTCCTTTATTTAGAATGGAAATAATGCAAATGCAAAAGAAGAAGGCGCACTCAACGAAGTTACATAAGACCTGCGAAATAATATGATTCTATAGACATTAAACCCCCTCTATTATGCTCTCTCATTCCCAATTCCAACTTGTTTTTCTCTACTACGAAACAAAGTACAGTCGAAATGAATAAAATCCCTTTTCCTCCTAGTGCCCTAATTATAACGTAGCTTGATAGCCAACTTTGGGTCATTTCTGACTCCTTCAACTCTTAATTAGAGTTACAAATTTGACCATTTTAGAGTCTTGTTCATAGTTCCCCTATAGCTAGAACATTTGGCATGAGTAGCATGGGCTGACGTGGCATCATCTATGTTGTATATTAAGGGACAATCCCTCGATTTTGAAAGGAATCAGTGCTTAAAACATTTTAAAATTGTTTCACATAAATAATTTTATCATGAGGTCTCGGTTCTATCCCACTGGAAACTAGTTTTCTGAGACCCTTAATGATTTAGAATAATAAAATATTTCACAATGCCATTGACTGCTGATATCTGAATGGAAAAGAAGAACTGTAGGGGGAACTCAAAGTAATATGATGTAAACATAAAATCTATTACTTTTAAGTTTCAGTGGAAATTCATGGAGAGAAGGGAACTCAAAATAACATCCTGAAAACACAGAATCTATTACTTTTAAATCTGACAATGAATTTGTGAAGAGAGAAAATTTGGAGCGAAAATTTGGAGAATATTAAGGTTATTTAACTCTTACTTACAAATGTAATTAAGAGACCAGAAGCTACATTACTTCACTTCATTCAAAGAATAAAAATAATAATATGACACAGGAAACATGAATCACCATCAACAGTTGCAGGAAACTTGATGCCTCTTTCATTAATTCATCAAAAACATAAGTACAAAATTTTAGTCTTCCAGAGGTCCAAAACTCGGAACCCTCTTCTTTATTACTCCTTGGTTTAAATACATACAAAAATAGTTTGTAACTGTTGGAACTTATCATAACTACTCAAAACTTCCTAAAACTGTGTAAACTACCTATTACATTGCAATTAAAGACTTCATTACAATATCAATCTTTTAACAAGAAATAAAATTAAATTAAAAGAATCAATCTATTTTCTAGATTGAATTGGTTGTTGATGTGTCTCCTTCCGTTTTAGCTGTGATGTCCTAACAGTTTGCATAAATGCATCTCCACCTGACTCTGCCCCTTCTACACATGTCAGCTGTGTTCCATCTTCTCTTTTCGTTTACTCTGTGTTGGTCACATACATTGGTCTTTCTTCCCACATTTAGCCCTTTTTCCATTATCAAGGTGTAACCACGTTTAATACTTATGCACGTAGCGTCGGGTCTCTTTCCACCTGAGTCTACTCTTGCGTTCAGCTTTTCTTCATAAGCCGCCACAAGACTTGGACTTGAAATATATTCTATTCACCTCTGAAAAATGCATCACATCCACCTTTCCATTGCATTTCGACTTTAGGCGTTCACAAAATATTTCTTAGTGCCTTCCCTCTTGAACTTGCGACGGACGATGTGAAATAAAGGCAAGGATGATGTGGCAAGTGAAGGTGGGGCTAATCGCAAATCGCAATTAGTGAAATGAAACTTTACCACACTTTTCACTATATTAAGTTCCAACTTTTGCGATCGCCACTAAACCTTATTGCATGCGATGTGTGATATGTGCCATCACAACTTAAATCACTCATTGTGTGAAGACTTATCAATAAACACAAAAATTTGCCGATGTGCGAAATGCACGATTGCAACTTAAATAACTTTCCCTGCGAAGACTTATCAATAAACACAAAGGTTGCCGATGTGCGATATGTGCCAACCATCTTATGTGATCTGGTCTGTTCATTTCTCACTATCATTTATGTGACTTGATCCTCGCCATCGATTTTCCCCCTTTATGCTTCTTTCAAAACTATTAAGTTTTTAAGGAAAACTCCAATTCTCTGCCTTTGGGAAATCCATACGATTTCTTCGATAATGAACATGGTTTCATTCAACAGGCTCGCATATGTTCCTTTAATGAATAAACGATCTTGATTACTGAATTTTTTTTCTCCACGATGCAACCCTCCTAAGATTATCCGGTATTATGTAGCGCTAATATCTCTTGAGCTTACAAATAAGACCGACTCGACCTTGACTTGTGCGCTTTTCTTCTTTGCTACTCCTCTGGCTTAGATTACACCTCCAATGCTGCTCCTTCCTCGATTTTTGTACTAATTCACATGTGATGACGAATCCCCATTGAGCTTGTGGTTATCCTTTCAAGCATATTACAGGTCTTCTTGAAATTTTAACAATTGTTCTACAATAACCTTGAATTGCTCAAAACCTCTCTTGACTTTAAGCCGAGTCAAATTAGGCTACAACATCTGGCTCCAATTGGGGACAACACTTTGGTTGCAAAGTTTTGAGAACTTGTAGATCAATAACATTTATTGGGCATGGATTCAAAGAGCACTTGTTGATCAGTAGCCTTTATTGGGCCTGGAGTTAAAGAGAACTTGTAGATTAGTAGCCTTTATTGGGCATGGAGTCAAGGAGCACTTGCATATCAGTAGCGTTTACAGGGCATCAAGTCAATCCGAAATGGGAGTTGATCCAATATGGAATCCTCTTGAAACCTGCTATACTTTGGACTCTTTCCTTTATCCTTAAACTGAAAATACCGAACCATAAATACTACAACTAAAAATTCTCAACTTCTGAGCTTATTTATGCACAAATCATACATATGTGTTCATGTTTGAACTCAATCAAGTGAATTCAGCCTTCCAATGGCACCAATCCAACATCTGCATGTTAGACCTAATGTCTCCATATTGTTGAAATTTGAAGATCATAATAGGGAGATACCATGAAAGTTTTCCAGACACCAAGCTTTTCACATACCTTTGCATAAATGTTCATTACTGACAAAAGAAATTTTCCATATACTTTTCTATTGGATCATAGAATTGATGAGACCCATTTCTGCTGCCTCCTTTTCTTGAAAATTTTGTTGATATAGACTTCCTTGAATAGGGAAGCTTCCTTCACTGTTTGACTCCTCAATTTGAGGTTGTATACGAGAAGATTTATTGTTTTTTTTCTGTTGACAACCATTTAGGCTGAAAAGAGAAATATAATATTTATTCCTCATAATGCTAATGTTCTTCGTATAATGCGAATTCTTGACAAAAAAATTTCCCCTCCTCCAATCACACATGAGAATATCCACTAGTTTCTCCTCTATTTACAAACTCATTAAAATTATGAAAATTATAATGATCTTCCAGGCTTTCAACTTGTAGTTCAGTTGTTGCAACGAATTTTTTACCAAAATCTTCAGAATGCTTGAATTCTTGTGTTTCAGCAATACAAGAATCCTCTGACTCCATTTGAAAATCTTTTTTCATCTCTGAATTTGTATTCTCTTGTAAATCAATTTCAATGTTTTCTTGTCAGGCCCTCTTTTCTTCAACAAAACTTGTTCTTTCAACATGACAGGAAAAATTTCTACAAGCCCACACATTATCTTCGATTTCCTGTGCATAAAGAAACATCAACTCTAGAGTGCAAGGTTTTCTCTCCTTGAGATAAAAATCCAATACAATAGAGAGAGCCCTCAAATAGTAAACCATAGCTGCAACTTCAGGAAGCTGAATCTCTTTTGGCATGCTGGAAAAAAAAAAAAAAAAAAAAAAATTGAAACCTCCTATTAAACTCAGTGATTGATTCATTGCTCTGCGTCTGGATAGAATATAATTCCAGAAGGTATTTTTCATATGACTTACGCTAGCCCCAATATCTAAGAAATATATCTTGAAAACCTTGCCATGAACTAATTGAATTTGATTCCAAACACTGGAAGCATTATTGAGCACCCCGCCTTACTGAATGAGAAAACATCCCTAAAGACACATCTTCATAAATAATTTGAAATTTATCCAGAAAGTACTCAAATTTCAGGATATGTTGTTCACCTGAAATATCCTCCTCCTCTCCAAAAAAACTTGGAAAAAATTTGAATCCTTTTGAAGGATACTGATGGAGAATTGTGGGCAGCACCAAGGGTTTGAAAATCACATTGGTTCCAAGCTAGAAAGAAGTAGATTTCTGATAAGGTAGAATATTATCACCCAAAGATGATGAATCCTCACATTTATGCCCGGACTGTGATAGATTATCTTCAGGAATTGTAATGAAACATTCATCTCTCCTCTCATATTTAGGAGATAAAGTTGTGTCAAGATTAATAATACAATCGGAAGAAAAAACTTCTTTTCCCAATAAATAATGTACATTTTGGGCCTTATAATATTCTTAGAATATAAAGCAGAAAAAAATATTCTTAATATCTAAGGGAAAATAGGCCACCAAACTAATAGTGAAAAACAAAACTTTTTTTAAAAGATTCAAACTCTGATATCTGTATTTTCCACGGTGATTTCTCATTTTCTTTCCCACAGAGTTTCTCATCTAATGAAACCTTCATTATTGGAGTCGCTAGGTGAATAATAAAAAACCAAATTTGTATCTATATCTTGTTCACCATCAAGAAATAGATCTCAATACCTAGGGAAAAATAACTTCATACATTTGTCCCCAACAATGGCACCAAAAAACATTGTATCTTAAGATACAATCCCTCGGTTGTGAAAGGAATCAGTGCTTAAGACATTTTAATAATGTGTCACAGAAATAATTTTATCATGAGGTCTTGGTTCTATCCCACTGGAAACTAGTTTTCTAAAACCCTTAATGATCTGGAATAATAAAATATTTCACAATGCCATTGACTGCTGATATCTGAATGGAAAAGAAGAACTGCAGGGGAAACTCAAAGTAATATGTTGTAAAAATAGAATCTATTACTTTTAAGTTTCAGAGGAAATTCATGGAGAGAGGGGAAACTCAAAATAACATTTTGAAAACACAGAACCTATTACTTTTAAGTCTGAGAATGAATTTGTGAAGAGAGGAAAGTTAGAGCGAAGGAGCACATATTATGGTTATTTAACTCTTACTTACAAATGTAATTAAGAGACCGGTGGCTACATTAATTAACTTCATTCAAAGAAGAAGAAAAAAACAATATGACACAGGAAACACGAATCACCATCAACAATTGTAGGAAACTGATGCCTCTTTCATTAATTCATTAGAAAAATAAGTAGAAAATTGTAGTCTTCCGGAGGTCCAAAACTAGGAACACTCTTCTTTCATACTCCTTGGTTTAAATACATAAAAAAATAGTTTGTAAATGCTGGAACTTCTCATAACTACTCAAAACTTCCTAAAATTTTGTAAACTACCTATTACATTGCAATTAAACACTTAATTACAATATCAATCTTTTAACAAGAAATAAAAATAAAATTAGAAGGATCAATCTATTTGCTGGATCGGATTGGTTGTTGATGTGTCTCCTTCTGTTTCAGTTGTGATGTCCTAACAGTTTGCATAAATGCATCTCCACCCGACTATGCCCCTTCTGCACGTGCCTGTTGCATTCCATCTTCGATTTTCCTTTACTCTGCGTCAGGTCACATACCTGAGTCTTTATGCCCGTGTTTAACCCTTTTTCCATTATCAACGCGTAACCACTTTTAAGACTTCTGCACGTAGCGTCGGGTCTCTTTCCACCCGAGTCTACTCCCATGTTCAGATTTTCTTCATAACCTACCACAAGATTTGGAATTGAAATCTATTATATTCACCTCTGAAAAATGCATCATGTCTGCCTTTCCATCGCATTTTAGTTTTCAGCGTTAAAAACATATTTCTTAGTGCCTTCCCTCCTGAACATGCGACAGGAAATGTGCGATAAAGGTAGGGATGACATGGCAAGCGAAGGTGGGGCCAATCACAAATCACAATCAGCAAAATGAAACTTTACTGCACTTTTCACTTTATTAAGTTCCAACTTCTGCGATCACTGCTAAACCTTATCGCATGCGATGTGCAATATGTGCCCTTGCAACTTAAATCACTTGTTGTGCGAAGACTTATCAATAAACACAAAAAATCGCCAATGTGCGATATCTGCCATCGTAACTTAAATAACTTTCCCTGCGAAGACTTATCAATAAACACAAAAGTTGCCGATGTGCGATATCCACCAACCGTCTCATGTGATATGGTCCATCCATTTCTCACTATCATTTCTGTGACTTGATCCTCGCCATTGATTTTCCCCCTTTAATCTTCTTCCAAAAATATTAAGTTTTTAAGGAAAACTCCAATTCTCTGCCTTCGAGAAATCTATACGATTTCTTTGATAACGAACATGGTTTCATTCAACAGGCTCGCATATTTTCCTTTAATGAATAAACGATCTTGATTACTGACTTGTTTTTCTCCACAGTGCAACCCTCCTAAGCTTATTTGGTATTCTGTAGCGCTAATCTCTCCTGAGATTGCGAATAATCCTAACTTGACCTTGACCTGTGTGCTTTTATTCTTTGTTGCTCCTCTTGCTTAGATTACACCTCCAATGTTGTTGCTTCCTTGACTTTGGTTCTAGTGCACATGTGATGATGAATCCTCTTTGAGCTTGTGGTTATCCTTTCGAGCATTTTACAGGTCTTCTTGAAATTTTAACAAATGTTCCTCAATAACCTTGAATTGCTCAGAACCTCTCTTGACTTTTAGCCGAGTCAAATTATGCTACAACAGTCTCAAACCATGGCAGTTAATCACGATCTTCAGGGATGGATAAACTATGCGTTCAAACTTTGATTGATGAAATTCTTACATGGTTGGAAAGGATTTTGAATGTAGAATAACATCAAAAGGCTTGCAATTAAAGAGAGAAATTTGTAACTAATCTGAACACGAATGTTATTTTTGTTGTGCTAATTTCATTTTCAGATTTAAAATTTATTTGTTGATCTTATGCTTGCTGTACATAGTTTTCCTTCTTTCTTATGTGTGTCAAACATGTAATTTAACTAAGTTTTTATGAGTGATAAAGTATGAAATTAAAATGTTGAACAATATAAACATAAAGAAAAACAAACCATCACAATTGATCCACTAAAACAATTTTTTTATGAAGGAGTTCACCCCTCCTGGGCTACATCTCCTTGGTCTAGCTTCCATGGCTTGGGCCTTTGTATTATCTCAATAGTGAAAACGTTGTTTTTTACATGCATCAAATGCTCCTAAAACATACTCCAATGAGTTCAAAATGTCAAAATCTATCATAAATGACTATTCATTCACTCCAGTTTTCCTTCAACTGATCTAGGGACGACCTTCCTTCCTAGTGGCCCTAGGCTTAAATTCTCTTCAACGTGACAAAAACACTTGTATAATTTCTCTGCTACCTCTAAAACTAGTTCTAATGTGTTCAGAGAATGCCAATCTGCTAGGAATGACTCTTCCTAAGCCAAAATTGGTCGACAATTGCTCAAGATATGGCTCATTCAATTTTTCCCTAGAATCCTCCTCCAAATCTGGAGAAGACTCCAGATAAGTCCACCAAACTGGTTGTTCCACCAAAATTGGTGGAGTCTGCTAAATATCCACCACATTAATCTACAAGTTTAATTAAATAAAATGCACTTAAAAATGGGATAAGTGTGATTAGTGCTATAAGCACATATTTACATTAATCCTGGATTAGATATGGATTAGAGCATAATGATTAGTTATGAGTCTTCATTAAACATGTTTTATACCTTAATTTACACATTTAAATTCTGCTCCGCCCTCAGTTGCTGAAACAAAGTAATATGGGGAGATGGCTGGCACGCGGGGCTAGCCTCCTCCAAACCCCCGCCATTAGATTCCATTTGAATTAAAATATATGTGGGGCACATATAAGATTAATATCCAACAGTGTAGAGTGGTGGTAAGGCAGTGCGTTGGCGTGGGAGAGGTTGTGGGTTCGACCGCGACCCCCGCGCATAGCTTTTGTTGAAAAATATACATATCCAAGCCAAAGGTTAAAAACCTTGGTTTAATCAATCTGCCCACCTTTGTTTGAACCTTAGGTTTAAAATATATGCCCACCATATACCATAGTTGCAAACTTTGGTTAATAGATATTTCGACCATCAGACTTTGGTTTAATCAATTCAGAACTTTGATAATATGAACCAAATGCAGTTTCTCCCTTAGCATAAAATGTAATTCGAACCTTAATACCACCATTGAAATTCAATGCCAACCTTGGAGAGGGGGTCCACCAGAGGGGACACCTGGCGGCCCCTGGCTGCCCCATGTGTCAGCCTCAGTTGGGTTGTCCCTCATATAAAAAAAATAAAATTCAACCTTAGGAGAGAAACCATAAAAAATTTTCACCTTCAAACAAAATTGGTGAATCCTGTTGTGACACTTGTCAAAGTGCCACTAGGGAAAAACTAAAGAATATTCCCTGCATGCTGACTGGGCTGCCATGTCATCAACTTGTCATTGTTCTACAATATAAAAAAAAAACTCATGTTTTGAACCACAATTAATAGGCTATAATTTCTTCATCTGGAGTTGGTTTTTGACGAAACACAGTGCGTTGGATTCCTGGCGATGGGTCGGTCGCGGTTGTTAACTTTCCAATCAATTCTAAGCAATTTAATTTTTGAGCTTATATACTGAGCCTCTAATCATTCCTCCCCACTAGAAACCTTTTGGACCCCAAAATCTCTCTAATTACTGATCATGTGGGTGAGGGTACTGTTCCCTCACCCTTCTAGTCTCTATCCATTGAAATTTTCCCATTTTCATCAAATGGATCTTTTCACAAAAAGTTAACTTTTTTCCTTAATTCTTGTGACCTTCTCTTGCTGTCATTGACACCGTCATGCTTATTTTTTTGAATTTGCAGAGCAGCAAGCTATTCTTGCAGAAACCATCTTGTTCCTACCTTGGTCATCAATCAAAGGAAACTTAAAAAAGGTCTCACCTTACACACTGTCACCATGGTGATTCGTAGCTGCTCTTTCTTTTTACTTGCATCAACTCTTGACCAATTAGTATCTTCGCCATTGCCATGTACCTTTTGGAAACCAATAAAAAGCATTTTTGGAACCCATGCCTTCTTTTCCAAGATGCTTTTTTTCTTTCTCTTTGACCTTTTGATATGAAATAGGTGGATGACTTGTTTTGTTGTGCAAGCACCTTCTATTCCATTTAAATTAACCTAAGGATCGTGTTCATACATCCATTTGTGCAATTGAATTCCTATGTCAAGTTTATGTGTTTTTTACATGATTTATGTGTGTGTGATTAATAATTTCTTTTAGTTGATTAAATGCATGAACAACAAACATCAATTGCAGAAAAATAACCAGCAAGTCACAACAGTAAAATAATAAAGGATTTCACCCTCAACACTTGGGCTACGTCTCCTTGAGCCTCCATCAATGGACTAGACTCTCTGGGGTTAAAATGGTCAAATTATTTTACAATTTGATGCTTAACTCCATTGGTTTTTCAGACTGTAAAAATGGGCTCAAAATACCAAAATACCCCTAGATTGATTGTTCAACCAATGGAAATGGACCATGGCTCCCTTGGGCATGACCTCTTCTATTGGTGGACTTGAGCTTCCCTAAACTATCCCGTGGCAAAACACCCTTAGAATTCATCATCTACTCCTGAAGCCTATCTCAATGTTTCCAGAACATGTCAATCATCCAAAATGCAATGTTCATTCACTCATAATGGCCTCTGGCCATGCCTCCAACACCTAGTGGCCCTAGACTCCATGAAACTTTCTTGTAGCATTTTCGCACCTAGAAGTCTCCAAAGGCCTTTGAAAAATACTCCATTGGCTTTAGAATGTCCAAGATAGTAAAAAATGACTATTCATTTTCGAAATTTGGCTGAGTGACGCTCAAGATAGAGCACATTTAATTTTTCCCCAATTTCCTCCATTAAATTTGGGGAGATTGCTTGTTAACTTTCTAGAAATAGAAAATCCACCATCTTTGGTGCACTCCCTAAAAATCCGACAGACTAAACACAGGTTAGATTAGTGATAAGTGTGAATTAAATATTGGATTAGCATTGATTAAGTGGATCTTAGCGCAATAAGCACGTTTAGACGTTTGGCTTTTACGTCGATCCACTGGACAAGTGTTTAATTAACCTTTGGCTCAAATGTTTTGCAATTGAGTTCATTGTGGCATAATGGTAAATTTCACAGTTTTGTGGGGTGGAGGTCGTGGGTTCAAAACCCCATCCTCGTTCCCATTTAATATCTTTGAGTTTGGTTTTAATGGTATGGAATTGTGGCTTAATATAATAAATATTGTATTATATTATATATATAATATGTTTTTTTTTAATATGTAGTATATTATATTTTATAATATATATATATATATATATATATATATATATATATATATATATATATATAATATTAAATAATAAATAATTAATTAATTAATTTAAAAAACAAAATTTCCAACTTTAAAAACATTAGGAAATTTACCCCACATAGACCACGTTGGCAAATCTAAAGGTGCCACTTGGCACGATGTCATTGGCTGTTGCTAGAGGATTTTCCCCATGAGCTGACTAGGCTGCCACATCATACATGTACCTGCTCTGCTCATTTTTTTACATGTTTTGGAAAGAAAAAAACGGGCCATAACTCACTCATATGAACTCGGATTTTGATGAAACGAATTGCACCAAAATCTTGGCAACAAAATCTATCCAATCGTTTAGGTCTGAAACAAATTTGAGCACTTTGAATTTTTAGCTAATTTTAGGCCCTGATCCAAATTTTGATCACTCCTTCCCACTGACAGGCTTTTGGACCCACAAAATCTAATAATTATTTTCTTGAGCTTCAACACTCTTCTTCTTTCAAGTTATATCAACTGATTTTACTTGAAAAGTATTTTTTGACAATCACATTGACATGCTTTGCATCACAACTGGCTATGTCTCTCAACCACTACTCTCTGGCTGTTGCTGACCCACTTCAATATTTTTTATTGTTTTTTACTGATACATACCCGACTTTACCACATCTATCTCTATGTGCTTTGAAAACTATTAGCCTTCCCACTGAGAATGAAGTCCCTCTTGCAACAAATACATATGAGCTTCTTCTTGGAAATCCTCTTATCCAAATTAAGCTTGCAATATGAGTGAACTCTTGGCTTCAACATAAAAAAAATAGCTTGTTTCTGCAATGCTGCAAAATACTTTTCATCTTGTCCACTTCTCACTGAATGGACATCAAACTTCTTGCAACATCTTGTCACAAGAACACACAATAAATCTTGAAAAGAAAACATTATGCAAGAATTGAAATGACGACCACCTCTTTTTTTGCTCCTTCAAAGCAATGGTTGTCACCTCCTTTAACATCAAGTACATGGCGACCTTCTTGCACATTGGTGTATCCAATATCGACTCACAATCGACAAAAACCATCGACTAAAACATAATTTGATCAACATAATCGACAAACAACATGCGACATCAACAACACAAGTCAACATGAAATATGCAACAAAATTGACATAAATCAATATGAAATGTGTGCGACACAATCGACACAAGTTGATAAACATATGTGCAGTACAATCGACACAAGTCAAAATTCCATGATACATATTTACATCACTCATGCATGTATTTATTTACAATGAACCTATCACAAGTTCTCTATTTACATATACAAAATCTCATGCATATGTCCACTCTTCATGATGCAGGGGCATTAGACACTAGCCAGCAATGTAGGAGGTTTTGTCCATATGTTGTGGCTAGGAGGGTCCGAGAACAGTTGAATTGTAACAGCTAGGTGTCAATACCTCAGCTGATTGTTTCTTTAGAGTAGTTAAGATTTGTAGGAGTCGAATAGATCAGTTAGTCTAGCTGTCATGTTTCAGTTAATTGAATTATTGTAATTAGACTGTTGATTTTCCAAAACGGTCCTCTCGAGGAACCGAAGAGCCACATTGAAACATGTATAAATTGTAATCCCTCGATGTAGGGAAGAGGGGAACAGAAGAGGGAGATTTCTGCAATAAAAACTCCGTGCATTGTCGATTGCTTCCAATTGAATGAGTTTTAGTTTTGTTGATTGGCTAATTGTCTTGAAATGTAATTTGTGTGGGGATTCATTTGATTGCGAGGCAATTGTATATTGGAGATTCTGTCCTCTGTCTGGAATCCTGTACCTTGTTGGATAACCCTGTGAATTATATTCCACCGCAGGTGTGGTCTCTGCGTAAAATCGTGGTCATTTAACCTTTCTTCTGGCAATAGCAGTCTCGCTTTGTTTAAAAAGAAATGCAATTGCTTGTTGATAATCGGGATTCCCAAGTCGAGCCGAACCCCTGAGTTAAAGAGTCAAAAGGATAGTTCAACCCTGGATTAACCTTTGGTTGAGCACTGTAGGAAACCACTAGCGGAATTACAACGGCGGATTGCCCTATTTTGCACCACTTTAGGTACAGAGGTGGTATTCCTGGAGGGGGGAGCGATTCCATAGAGGAACCGACGCGTAGCAATATTAGACCATGGAGAAACCGCTTTTTGTATTCATTTCGCGTGTTAAAGATCGGTGTTGGACGCCGATCGGAATGCACGTAGGCTGTCGATCTGGCGCAGGAGCATCGGAGGGTGATCGTTGAACGAAGATGCAGGACATTTAACCTAAAGTACGATGCACACATTGATTGGTCGGGATATATATAATGTGGGGTCCAGGCGACGAATTATTATAAAATCGTTTGTTTGTAAATGTTGGTTTTTTAATGCAAAGTCAGAGTTATAAGGACTGAAGGTCTAACATTGGGAATATATATATATATCGGGAATACAACATAACATCAAGACGCGATCATATTTGTTTGTTTTCGTTGAAATTGAGAAATGAATAAAGGTGGGATAAAACGAGAAGGGATTTCAGTCAGTGCCACGTCATAGTTGACCAGCATTCCATTGGACGATTTTTCAGACCTGTTGCTGCATCATTTGTGGTATCAGAGCATGTTCTGGAGTTGTTTTGCTGACATGGCAGTCCGAGTTGGAAGAGGTGCTGGCAGAAGGAGACCTGTAGCCAACGCAGAGGTGTTGGGAATGTTGCAGAGGGTCGAGGCCAGAATAGATGCCATGGAACACAGACAGCCCAGAGATCCTGAAGACATCAGCGAACCTGAGACAAAAGAAGCAGAAGAGAATGTTGAAATTCCTCATGACATGAGGCTCCTTAGGACTGTTCTGGGATCTGCACTTAAGCCCAGAATCGAAGTGTCAAGTTATGCAAGGGGACTGAATCCAGAGGAGCTGGTGGACTGGATAAATGAACTGAACAAATGCTTCGATTATGAAGAAATAAGTGAAGATAAAAAGGTTAAGTTTGCAGTAACAAAGCTGAAGGGACATGCTACACTTTGGTGGGATGGAGTGAAGGCAGAAAGGAGGAGAGTTGGTAAGCAACCTATCAAGAGCTGGACCAGAATGATGGCTAAATTAAAAGGTAAATTCTTACCTAGTGATTACCAGCTGACATTGTACAGACAAATGCAGAACCTGAGACAGAGGTTGCTGACAGTAAAAGAATACACAGAGGAATTCTACAGAGTGAGAATAAGAGCTGGGCAATTCCAAGATACACCAGAGAAGACTGCCAGATATGTGAATGGTCTCAAGTTGGAGATCCAAGATGAGATTGGTCTTCTGTCTCCCAAGATAGTAGAAGAGGCCTATCAAATGGCCTTGAAAGCAGAGGAGAAACTCCTGAGAAAACAGTCTGCCAAGAAGAGAGGTACTTTCCGTGGGAAGGGAAGTCAGGGTGGTAGAGGAAAGCCTACACCCAGGAATGGAGCTGACAGTAGCTCACCTCAGAATGCATCTACAGAAGATGATGCAAGGGGCAGAAAATATTCTTACAGAGGAAGGGGAAGAGGAGGCGGAGACAGAGGTAGAGGTAGGGAATTGAGGTGTTATCAATGCCAACAGGTGAGACACAAACACTATGAGTGTCCAGAGAATGTGGGTACTGGTCCAAGAAATGATGTTGTTGCCCAGGCTGGAGAAGAGGCAGAGATTGAAGAAGAAATTCTTCCAGAGAGGGGAGAATCCTTGGTGGTAAATAAGGTCCTGTTGAAGCAAGCCAAAGAGGCCACTGAGCCTGCAGAAAGGAAGAATTTGTTTAGGAGCATCTGCAAAGTCCAAGGGAAATGTTGCCAGCTATTCATTGATAGTGGCAGCACAGACAATCTGGTTTCCACTGAGGTAATATAAAAGTTGAAGCTAAAGACAAGGGAGCATCCAACTCCCTACAGGGTGTCCTGGCTGCATAAAGGGCACCAGTTGGTTGTAAAAGAACAGTGTGAA
Source organism: Pinus albicaulis (assembly GCA_034641835.2). NCBI lineage: Eukaryota > Viridiplantae > Streptophyta > Pinopsida > Pinales > Pinaceae > Pinus > Pinus albicaulis. Next base: position 193,655,488 of record CM076579.1, read on the forward strand.
ATAGAGCTGCAAATGGGTAGGTACAAGGACAAAGTTTTGTGTGATGTAATGCCCATGGATGTGTGTCATATACTGTTGGGTAGACCTTGGCAGTTTGATAGAGCAGCAGTGCATGATGGCAAGAAGAACACTTACAAGTTCTTCAAAGATGGGGTGCACCATACATTGATACCCATGGAAGAAGGAGAGCCATACAGCAGAGTGATTGATCCAAAGACCTTGTTGCTGAGCGGGAAGGAGTATCTGCAGTAGATAGAAGAGGGAGAGGTAAGCTTTGCTTTAGTTTGCAAGCCTAAAGTAGTCCTTACTTCTACAAAGATTTCTGATTTACCAATAGAAATACAAGAGATGTTAGACAATTACTGTGACATTTTTGTGGATGATTTACCTGATGAGCTGCCACCTGTGAGGAAGATCAGCCATCAGATAGATTTTATCCCTGGTTCAAATCTGCCAAATAAGGTAGCCTACAGAATGACTCCCAAAGAAAATGAGGAAATCAGGAAACAAGTATAGGAATTGGTGGACAAAGGACTGATCAGGGAAAGCCTGAGTCCATGTGCAGTACCAGCAGTACTGAGCCCAAAGAAAGATGGAGGCTAGAGCATGTGTACTGATTCCAGAGGAATCAATAAGATCACAATCAGGTACAGATTCCCTTTGCCCGGAATTGAAGATTTAATGGATTGTTTGAGTGGTGCTAAATATTTCTCAAAGATAGATTTGAAGAGTGGATACCATCAGATTAGAATAAGAGAGGGTGATGAGTGGAAAACTGCCTTTAAAACAAATGAAGGACTATATGAATGGATGGTAATGCCTTTTGGGTTGTCAAATGCACCTAGCACTTTTATGAGACTTATGAATGAAGTATTGAAGGATTTCATTGGTAAATTTGTGATAGTATACCTAGATGATATATTAGTCTTCAGCAGAACTAAGGAAGAACATTTAGGGCATCTTAATCATGTCTTGAAGAAGCTGCACCAAGAGAAATTGCTGATAAATTTGAAGAAATGCTCATTCATGAAAGAAGAGTTGGTGTATTTGGGTTTTGTTGTTTCTGCAGAGGGATTGAAGATGGACACAGAAAAGGTTAAGGCAATTGTAGAGTGGCCTTCACCCAGAAATGTCTTTGAGGTAAGGAGTTTCCATGGACTTGCTAGTTTTTACAGAAAGTTTATAAGAAACTTCAGTAAGATTAATGCACCCATAATTGAGACAATAAAGAAGAGCAAACAACCATTTAAGTGGACTGCTGAAGCAGAAAGAAACTTTAAAGTTTTGAAGAAAAAGATAACAGAGAAGCCTGTTTTGATTCTACCTGATTTTACTAAGCCATTTCAAGTAAAATGTGACGCCAGTGGAGAAGCCATTGGAGCTGTGTTGAGTCAGGATGATAGGCCTGTGGCATATTTCAGTGAAAAGCTGAATGACACCAGAAGAAAATATTCCTCCTATGAGAAGGAATTCTATGCAATTGTTCAGGCACTGAAGAAGTGGAGACATTATTTGATGTCCAAAGAATTTGTATTATATTCTGACAATCATGCTTTGTAGTATATTGTACAGCAGCCCAAGTTGAAACATAAGCATGCTAAATGGGTTGAGTATCTCCAAAGTTTTAATTTTGTTTTGAAACATATAAGTGGCCAAGCCAATAAAGTAGATGATGCTCTGAGTAGGAGACATTTGCTTGTTCAAGAGGCTAATTTTGAAGTTGCAGGATTCGATTTTCTCAAAGAATTGTATAAAACAGATCCTGATTTTAAAGAAGCATTTGAAGCATGTAGTAACCCTGTTCTAACAGATAGAAGTCAGTGGATGGATTTTTTTCTGCAGGAAGACTTGTTATTCAGAAAGAACCAACTGTGTATACCAAAATGTTCCATGAGAGAAAATCTGATCAAAGAAAAGCATAGTGGTGGACTTGCTGGACACTTTGGTACTGATAAGACTTATGAGCAGCTGAGTCACTTTTATTTCCGGCCTAAGATGAGAACAGAAGTAGATAAGTTTGTGAATAATTGCAAGATCTGTCAGTATGCTAAAGGAAGGAGCCAGAATGAAGGATTGTACACTCCCTTACCTATTCCAGACAGGCCTTGGGACATGGTGAGTATGGATTTTGTTCTAGGATTGCCCAAGACTCAGAGAGGGAATGATGCAGTCTTTGTTGTGGTGGATAGATTCTCCAAAATGGCACATTTTATTCCATGTTATAAAACTAGTGATGCCACCCATGTTGCTAACTTGTTTTTCAAAGAAGTTGTCAGATTGCATGGGTTGCCCAGGAGTATTGTTTCAGACAGAGACACTAGATTTGTGGGTCACTTTTGGAGGACAGTGTGGAAGAAACTTGGTACAAAACTGAGTTTCAGCTCAGCTTATCATCCTCAGAATGATGGAAAAACTGAGGTAGTGAATAGGAGTCTGGGAAATTTGTTGAGAAGTCTTGCAGGAGAGCATCCCAAGCAGTGGGATCATATTTTTCCCTAGGAAGAATATGCATATAATGATTCACCAAACAGAAGCACAGGGCAGAGTCCATTTCATATTGTTTATGGAATGCACCCCAGAGGAATATCAGAGTTAAGAAATCTGGGAAGAGCAGAGCTAAGGAGTGCAGATGGTGAGGAATTTTCTTCAGAGATCCAGGCCATACATGAACAAGTGAAACAGCAACTACAAGGCAACAGCATCAAATATAAAAACAGAGCAGACTTGAGCAGAAAAGAAGTTCACTTTGAAGTAGGAGATATGGTTTTGGCACACTTGAGAAAGGAGAGATTCCCAAAGAAATAGTATAATAAATTGAAGTTAAAAAAGATTGGGCCATGCAAGATACTTAGGAAGTTTTCTGTGAATGCTTATGAGATTGAATTGCCACCTGATGTTGGAATATCTCCCATTTTTAATGTTGCAGATTTGTACAAGTATGAGGATGATGATTCAGAAGACAGATTAGCAGACAAGGAACAGATTAAGTGGAGGGAACAACTACCTCCAGCACAGCCATTGCAACCAGAGAAGATATTGGATAAAAGACCATTCAGAAGGACCAGAGGACAAGAGTACTTTCAGTACTTGATCAAATGGAAGGATAAGCCAGAGGAAGATGCCACTTGGATGACTGAAGAAATGTTGCAGAAGAAAGGCAGATCAATGGAAGAGCTCATGGACAGGAGCCCATGAAGAAAATTTCCCTCGGGAGTCTGATGCAGGGGCATTAGACACTAGCCAGCAATGTAGGAGGTTTTGTCCACATGTTGTGGCTAGGAGGGTCCGAGAACAGTTGAATTGTAACAGCTAGGTGTCAATACCTCAGCTGATTGTTTCTTTAGAGTAGTTAAGATTTGTAGGAGTCGAATAGATCAGTTAGTCTAGCTGTCATGTTTCAGTTAATTGAATTATTGTAATTAGACTGTTGATTTTCCAGAATGGTCCTCTCGAGGAACTGAAGAGCCACATTGAAACATGTATAAATTGTAATCCCTTGATTTAGGGAAGAGGGGAACAGAAGAGGGAGATTTCTACAATAAAAACTTCGTGCATTGTCGATTGCTTCCAATTGAATGAGTTTCAGTTTTGTTGATTGGCTAATTGTCTTGAAATGTAATTTGTGTGGGGATTCGTTTGATTACGAGGCAATTGTATATTGGAGATTTCATCCTCTGTCTGGAATCCTGTACCTTGTTGGATAACCCTGTGAATTATATTCCACCACAGGTGTGGTCTCTGCGTAAAATCGTGGTCATTTAACCTTTCTTCTGGTAATAGCAGTCTCGCTTTGTTTAAAAATAAATGAAATTGCTTGTTGATAATTGGGATTCCCAAGTCGAGCCGAAACCCTGAGTTAGAGAGTCAAAAGGATAGTGCAACCCTGGATTAACCTTTGGTTGAGCACTGTAGGAAACCACTAGCGGAATTACAACGGCGGATTGCCCTATTTCGCACCACTTTAGGTATGGAGGCGGTATTCCTGGAGGGGGGAGCGATTCCATAGAGGAACCGACGCGTGGCAATATTTGACCATGGAGAAACCGCTTTTCGTATTCATTTTGCGCGTTAAAGATCGGTGTTGGACGCCGAGCGGAATGCACGTAGGTCGTCGATTTGGCGCAGGAGCATTGGAGGGTGATCGTTGAATGAAGATGCAGGACATTTAACCTAAGGTACGACGCACACATTGATTGGTCAGGATATATATAATGTGGGGTCCAAGCGACGAATTATTATAAAATCGTTTGTTTGTAAATGTTGGTTTTTTAATGCAAAGTCGGAGTTATAAGGACCGAAGGTCTAACATTGGGAATATATATATATATCGGGAATATAACATAACATCAAGCCGCGATCATATTTGTTTGTCAATTTCGTTGAAATTGAGAAATGAATAAAGGTGGGATAAAACGGGAAGGGATTCCAGTTAGTGCCACGTCATAGTTGACCAACACTCCATTGGACGGACTTTCAGACCTGTTGCCTACGTCACTTCAGCTCTCTCTTTCAAGTGAAAATAAGTACATAAATCCAAAACATATGGGTGATCATAAGAGTTGAACTGAATGATAAATTGTTGCAACACAAATGAGTGACATACCCATTTTTTACACCATCTTAGCAAAATTTATCAACAAATAGAAATGCCTTCAACCAAACAACTTTCTCTTGCAATCTTGCATCATACAAGTTGTGATAATCTACTGCAACTTGTCATAATTTCAACAGAAATTCATGCATGCATAAGGCTGAAATTTGCATCTATGTACAAAGGAAATGCGTGCTTTAATTGGTCAAGAAATCGAGCCATTTGTTACCAATCCACTTCAATGGCGATTTTTCCTACTGAACATCCTCTTCTTGTGAATCATCTTGACTCACATCGATGATGGAATCTCCTGTTCCATTATCTTTAATCTTTTTCTCCACTTGCTTCAATTTCTTTGGATAGGTGTTTGGATGTAGTGTCCAACATTGCTAAATGATATGTCCCTTGTTTTGACAACAAGTGAAAATATTTTTCATCTTTTGTTCAAGTCACCTTTGCTTTGACTATTTCCTGTATGCTATCATTCTCTTCCAACATCTTGAAAATTGATGGTTATACAAACCACGATATGAACAACAACTTTATCTCCCATTCATGCATCCAAATTTTTCATGCTTAACATAATCATAAACAACATGATTATAGGAAGAATTATACCTTGAATTATTCTTTTAATATTAATCTTTATCACCTTCTTAAGGAGATGCACTTGAAGAGGTTCCAACTCTCTTTTAAAGACCAACAACAATGTTCATGTCCTTAGATTTGTCACAACTCTCTTGTTCACCATAGGCTACATGTCTAAAAGCTTCTTGCTGCAACATGGGTTTCAAACAATTGCAATCATCTTGATTACAAACTTTACATGTTTGAGGTTTTGAACCTGCAACAAAATTCCTTCTTGGAACTGTTTCAAGTGCCTTCATGGCTTTAGATATTTCTCCATAAAGTTGTCCATAGCCAATACCCAAATACTTAGGCCTTTCCTCATCCATAATTTTCTCAACTATGCCTTGTGTATGTTCGCCTAATCCTTTACCTTCATATCCCATTTTCATCATCAATTTGGACCCTATTCCTCTAGTGTGTTTTTCAAAAGAACCTACACATTTATCTTGAGAGGAAATTGAAGACAAACTTGAATTATTTACCTCTTCTTCAAGCACATGCTTGGCTAAGGCTTCTTTGGAATCATGGAGCTGAGTCTCTATCTCATGCATATTTTGGAGAAGTTCTTGTTTCTCTTTCTTCTTGAAAACTAATTGCTCTTGAAGTTTAGTGCTCTCCTTTACATCTTCATACAGTTGTTGCACGATATGTTTGATGATGTATAAGTCATGCTCCATCACTTTATAAAAAGACTTGCAAAGGAAGATGGTTTAGAATCACCACTTAATGAAGTTTCCATCACAATGTAATGAATTAAGGATCTTCACAAAAAATTCACAAAGCTTCACAAACATATTTATTGTGATTTGATAACCAAGCTCTCAATCCAACTTCTCCTTCACACATAAACTTTCAAACTGTTAAATTCTCCTTGCACAATTTAACAACAAATATCTAACCCTAGCTATACTTGGCTAAAATGAGCTAACCTGGCTCCGATACCACTTGATTTGAAATAGGTGGTTGAATTTTTTTGCTATGCAAGCACCTTCTATTCCATTGAAATAATATAAGGATCGTGCTCATACATCCATTTATGCAATTGAATTCTTGTGTCAAGTTTATGTGTTTTTTACATGCTTTATGTGTGTGTGATTAGAAAGTGTTTTTAGTTGATTAAATGCATGAACAACAAACATAAATTGCAGAAAAATAACCAGTTACTCACAACAACAAAATAATAAACGAGTTCACCCTCAACACTTGGGCTACGTCTCCTTAAGCCTCCATCAATGGACTAGGCTCTTTGGGATTAAAATGGTAAAATTATTTTACAAGTTGATGCTCAAATCCATTGGTTTTTCAGATTGTACAAATGGGCTCAGAATACCAAAATACTCCTAGATTGACCGTTCAATCACTGGAAATGGACCATGGATCCCTTGGGCATGACCTATTATGTTGGTGGCCTTGAGCTTCTTTGAGCTATCTTGTGGAAAAAACACCCTTAGAAGTCCTCATCTACTCCTGAACCCTATCTCAATGTTTCCAGAACATGTCAATAATCCAAAATGCATTGTTCATTCACTCAAAATGACCTCTGGCTATGCCTCCAACACCTGGTGGCCTTGGAATCCATGAAACTTCCCTGTAACATGTTCGCACCTAAAAGTCTCCAAATGCCTTTGAAAACTACTCCATTGGCTTCAGAATGTCCAAGATAGTAAAAAATTACTATTCATTTTCAAAATTTCGCTGAGTTATGCTCAAGATAGAGCACATTTAATTTTTCCCCAGTTTCTTCCACTAAATTTGGAGATACTGCCAGTTAACTTTCTAGAAATAGAAAACCCGCCATATTTGGCGCACTCCCTAAAATATGCCAGACTAAATATGGGTTGGATTAGTGATAAGTGTGAATTAAATATTGGATTAGCGTTGATTAAGTGGAGCTTAGCGCAATAAGCGCATTTTGCCGTTTGCCTTTTCCGCCAATCCACTGGACAAGCTAAAACTAAGGTAATGAGCACGTTGTGGCATAATGGTAAATATTGTGGTTTGTAAGGTGAAGGTTGTGGGCTTTGTTTGGGGTGGAGGTCGTGGGTTCAAAACCCAACCCCCGCTCCCATTTAAAGATCTTCTAACATAACATATGGTATAAACCATTTGACATAATACGTGAACCATTTGATTTATGATTTAATTATAAACCATTCGAAATTTGATATATATACGTGGATTTGAGTTTGGTTTTACTGGTATGGAATTGTGGTTTAATATAATAAATATTTAATATATATTATATATATAATATGTTATTTTAAAAACATAAAATATATATATATATATAGTTAATTAATTAATTTAAAAAAAACACAATTTTCAACCTTAAAAACATTATTAGGAAATTTACCCCCACATACCACATTGGAGAATCTAAAGGTGCCACTGGACGCGATGTCATTGGATATTGATGGAGGGCTTTCCCCATGAGGTGATTGGGCTTCCACATCATCCATGTACTTGCTCTGCTGATTTTTTACCCTGTTTTGGAAAGCGAACAACAGGCCATAACTCACTCATACGAACTCGGATTTTGATGAAACGAGTTGCGCCGGAATTCTAGCGATGAATTCTATCCGATCCTTGAGGTCTAAAAAAATTTTGAGGACTTTGAATTTTTAGCTAATTTTATATCCTGATCCAAATTTTGATCACCTTTGCACTCTCTTGCACCGACATCTTGTTTCCAACACTACTCAACACTGATGTTGACTGTGGAAAATGTTTTACATATTGTTCACCTCCTTTCAAACGAAACCTATTAGAATCCTGAAACATCTCATTACAAGCATAAGCATCTTTTTGAAAAGTTTGATTCAAAACATCTCTTTTTTTTATCATCAACAATTTAAAATTCTGACTTGCATTCACTGTCCTCTTCATTTCTATTGCATGTATAAGAGACAAACTTGTCTTCTTCTTATGCACTCTAACTGTGTACTCAATACCATCCTTAAACAAGTGATACTTATTCTCATGGCAATGAAATATTGCTTTCCTATCATACAGATAAGGACTTCCTAATACAATAACTGATATCTCAAGTGGCACCACATCAATTTTAACTTTATCAAGAAAGCTTGAATTGATGGTGAATCTTAGTATGAACTTTCTTGTAACTTGAAAGTTTTCATTCTTACACATCCAACCCAAAGGATATGGCCTTAGATGTCTAATTGTTTCAAGGTCTATCTGCTTAAACAAGTCTTCTGAAATCAAGTTAACTTGTGACCATTTATCAAAAAGTGTATCAATCTTGGTATGTTTAGAGACAACTCTAATATCGAAAATTTATATTCTCATATCTTCATATTGAGTAACATTGGAACAATTTGAAGAACTAGTGCTTGATATGTTCTTACCTTTCAAATCCATGGTCGTAATCTTTGTCTCATCTCCTGAATGTGACCCTAAGTCATGTTCAACTATAGCAACAGTTTTACCCTTCTCTTTGGCTTTCAGTTTGTTTTTCTTCAACTTTGGATGAAGTCGCCAATAGTGGTCTTCATCATGGCCAATCTTTGAATAATTTTTGCATGTGAGTTTTTCCTTCTCTCTTTTTACAGAGCTATTTCTTTTTCCTCTTCCATAAAAATTTGTAATATTCCCAAATGGGAAATGCAACAATACTAAACATTTATGCATTAAAATAACGCAGTTCATCTAAAGCAAAGAAAGAGGCCAATAAAAATGCTCTTCAAAAGTATTTACAATAGCAATATAGATGTATAATGAGGCCCATAATATGCATACTAAAAATACAAGACATCAATAGAAGAAAATCCCTCAAAAGAGGTGCTGCAACCATATATATGAACAAAAACTGCCTTGATAGCGTTATTTTATTGGGCTACAGACTGTTGTTGATTACATGTCAGATCTAGAGAAGATCTGTGTATGAAAATTCAGATCTATAACAGATCCATACACTAGAAAGGCTCCTCTTTTAGATACCCTTGGGGTTTTGAGCATTACACCAAGTATAAGCAGTAGATATGAGATCTAAGTATGCAGATCTGCAGAAATATTCAGTGATTTAGAAGTATTTAGAAATATGAAGATCAGATCTGAAATATACAATGTGTATATCTCCTCCAATGGATCTCAAAGTGAAGGGCATATCCCCAACACTCAGAAACCAACTCTCCAACTGGTGCACCCAAAGTCCCTACAACAACACCTACAGGAATAACGTAGATCTGGAAGAGAAACTGCACTGTAGGGTATATATAATGCTTGGCCACATGCCAAGCTCATAAAATAATGCCCAAGCACTCCAATACACTCCTCCAATTGGAGTAGAAGCCTCCTCCACTGAAAAATGGCACTGAAATGTGCTAGATCTGAATAGATCTAGCCTTCACTTGTTGCAGCTTGCAAAGACAAAAAAGCCCTCAACGGGATCTAAGTTGTAGTTGAAAGAATAAGCTTGGCCTCAAGCCAGATAGTGGACAATGCAAGAAAAGACACTCCCAAGAGCTACTCAATGGGAAGAGGTGGAATTCCTAAACAAGAAATCTGAATGCTAAACAACATTTGCAATCTAGGCTAAACAGCCAAAGAAAGCTATATGGTCTAAACAAACAATATATCAAAATATCATATCTTCAACAACCTCTTCATGCTTCCATCCCCTTCCTTATATAGATTAAGAGCTTGTAAACCCTAAACCACCTTCAATGAAATCTTCTCTTTCACACAATCCATCTCCATCTAGAACTATGTTGTGCCACATTGATGGCCACTCCTTCTAGACAACATTGTGGATTTGGTCAAGGTTGACCCGGTCAAAATATCCAGCCCCATTTCACACCTGAGGGTGCTTGCTTAGCCTTTTTCACATTTGGCCCTGATTTATTCTTTATTAGGAGTTTGATGAACCTCGTTTACACATTTATTCTTTAAGCAAATAAATAAAACAAAAAGTGGATATTCCAATTAGCTTAGGAGTAATTAGGAATATTATAGTCCTCCCCTCCAAAATGTTGCTTGTCCTCAAACAACTCACAAGGACATTGCAAAATCTCTAATGGATTTGTCTCCTCCCAAGAATACAAGTTTTCTTTTGGTGAATAACCCAAATAGCTGTCATCATGAAGAAGTGGGAGATACATAGAAAGAATCATATGTTGTCCATTGGCCTTCTTAAGGCATGAGAGATGGTAAATATTGGGTGCTTCAATCCCCATGAGAAACTCCAATCTCCATGTTATCATCCAAACAAAGTGAGCCATCCTTGGTAGCTCATATAAATGGTCACCAATCCCTCCATATGCAATGTATAGGGGCTGCATGGTTGGAAATGAGAGGTAAGATTGTTCAACTTACGTTGTCTCTCCCTCCATTTATGATATATTTGGAGCTGTTGATCCTGGGCTGCAACGATATAGTCCTCATGAAGCCAAAAGAGACTTTGAACCTCATGATTTCCCTCGTTGTTTCTAGGGACCCTTCTTGCCCAATCTTCCATGCATATATTGAATAAAGTATCATCACCATATGTGCTCCAAAAGAAACATGGACTAAGTGTCATATCATATATTGGATGGTGACAATAGTCCCTCCATTGAGACCAACATTGTTCTTCTTCTTGTTGCCTCAAAACATAGTATAATAAATGGACACCCAACCACCTTCTTGTTGTCATAAGCTTCTCCAAAGCTTGAAAATAGTAGAGGATAAGAGGTGTTAGCTGAATATGATTCAAGAAACACATGTCTTGCCACAAATTCTCCCATGCGAGAGGCTTCTCCCAAAGACATAAGTCACACATATGGTCTTTTTCATAGAGAAACAAAAGATAAAGTGTAGCAGCCATATAATGTCTCATCCTCCTCTTGAAGTATGAACAAATATGGGAAGTTCCATTTCCCATGGAAACACCCAACCAATGTGTAATCCCTCCTATCATATTCCCAACAAAGGTCAGAGCATTATCATCACGTGGGATCAAAATCATCAATACATAAATAGTTAAACACAATGATGGAGGTGGATCATAGTCCCACAAGTGGAACTAGCACAGTAGATCTCCTGACTGCATTAGATCTAAATGTGGTAAGTGGTTTTCCCACCAATTACTTGCTACCCATAACATCTCACCATGGCTGAAAGTGGGAGATATATGTGTTGCCTTAGGAAATCGCCCATCACGCTGCAAAATCTCCCTTTGTCCATCAAGGCAGTGGCCATATTCAGAAATAGTTTTGGCCCAAAGTTGGCCATGAAGTTTATAAGGTATAACACTCCTCTTAGTAGTCATGGCCTACATATATATAGTAAAAGAATGCATACAATCAGAAAATAAAACATTATTTGCATAATTATGCTCTTTACCAATAGTCCTCCTCAAACAAATGGAGTGGTGCATGGTTCTATCCCCTTCCTCTAAAAGAGAAAGAGAGGGCTGAATTAACTCTTCCATAGAGTTATGTTGCTGCTCCATCTCCCTATGGTACATGCATCTTTGACAATGCTGATATAGTTCTCCTTTAAAGCCCTCCCAATAGTAGCTCCTCAAGATGATGTTGTTGAGCTTCATAGAATATGTGTGGCTGAAACATAACTCTTCATAGGCTCCTTGTAGTAAATTCTCCTTGAGCTTGGAGGCTCTAGATAAGAAGATCCTACCATGATCATAGATGACTCCATCTTGGACTAAATAGCCCTCATCTCGTAGTTGGTCATCAAGAATCATGCAAGTGTGAAGATCCTTGGAATATTCCACCAACAGTTGGGATTTCCAATATGGATCCAATCTCCCCAACCATGAAAACGTTGTAGAAATATGAACTAAAGCTTCTGTCATATCATGGTTCTCCTCTTTGACATTTTGAATGCCAAAGTCAGATGTTGGAAAAAATTTATTCAAACATTGCTGCCCCTCTTGCAGTTGATCTTGCTCAAGACAAGATTGAAGTTCATGGAATTCAACCTTCTTTTGAAAGGTCTCTTTCTTCCAAAACTTACATAGTTTGGCGCATCCATACAAGAGTGTTGGTACCGTCTTGTCATATTCAGAGATATTCCTTGTGGGTAGAGCTATCATTTACTACCCCAAGATTATGGAGTAGCCATTTGACATCATGCTAATGTCATCATAGATCTCTGAATAATTTTTCAGCGCAAGTAACTGAGTGGGACATAGTTTTTTCCAACTCATAGAGTTTATCATCTCTCCTTAGAACCCATCAATGGTTCTCAACGCTGTGCTAGCTTCTCCCAAGGCTCCTCCCTTATCCAAATATGTCACTGGTGCATTAAGTTGAGAGAAAACTTTATTCTTCTTCCAATCAGGGGGCCTCCTTGGTGGAATGCCTCCATGTAAAGAGACATCAATATCTAAAGTAGACTGTATGAATGAGTGGACTGATTTGTCCCTCCCTTTGTTGCATAGTTTAGTCTCCTTCTCATGAATAGAATCCCCTTGAAATAAGCAAGGGTGCATGCTCCTCATCATTGGATGCTGATCCATCCTTCCTCCTCCTTCTTGGAGCAAGGTGTTATTTCCCATTAATACTGTCACATAATGCTCCTTGGGAATCAATTTCAAATATGCAAAAGTTCCTTCCCTTGAAACAATAACCTCATGTCCATCCCCATGTGGTGATGGTTCTTCTTTTGAAGTAACAGTGCTTTTACTGCCCTCTTGTTCTTTCTCCTCATCAATATTTGAGAACGCCTCATTATCAATGAGAGACCTTAGATCTTGGTCTTCCTTTGAAAGAGGAATCTCCATGAATTCCTTTTGAGAAGAAATATCTTCATGCAATGGGGATCTTGCCCTTGGCAAGGCATCACACAAGTTTCTATCCCCTTCAATAGAAATCTGAAGTGGAGTTGGCATAACAGATCTTTCCAACTCATGCAAGGGTTTTGCAGGTTCATGCGTTGCTAGCTCAATCAAATATGTTTTAGTTTGTTTTACATCAAATATCTTCACTAATCTCCTAGTGAATCTGGCATAAGTAGATATATTTGCATTCTTCATTGAAAAGGTTTCGAATAACCACCAAGCATAAGCTTTACCTTTAAGATGTAGCATTGCTACTTTAAGGGCTTCCTTTCTGAAACTTGATGTAGATCCAAATATGAGTCTAGCTGATCTATCCAATCCTTGGCTGTGCATGTCGAGAATACATAAAAAATTGGTAGAAAGAATCTACCTCTTCTCCTTCTATTGTACTTGTTGTATCTCCTTTCCTCCTTGAGCTGGCAGAAATCTTGGAAGCTCAAGTGCTCCTTGATTTTCTAGGATTTAGATTCATGCTCCTGAAGATAATCACTCAAATTCTCCTCCTTTGGTGCATCTTCTTCCTTCATCTCTCTTGCAGTCAATTTGGGCATAGAATAACATTGTAGATCTAATTGTGTAGCTGAGTGCTTGCACATATAAGATGAAGAACTGGCTCTTTATTCATGTAAATTTCTTCTTGAGGGACCTTCATGTCTTTCCCTCTTCATTTCTTTGATTTCTCCTTTAAGCTCATGCAGAGTTTGGAACAGAGTTTTTGAGAACTCTTTCCCTTTCATTCTTCCAGATAAAGGGGTTTTACCCTTGTCTTCTTTGTCTTCAGTGTAATAAATCTTCTTCTTCTATATTTTCTTCTCTTGAAAAGACATATTGGATTCTCAATAAGCATAGGCTGTGCCAAGATGATGCTCTGATACCACTGTAATATTCCCAAATGGGAAATGCAGCAATACTAAACAGTTATGCATTAAAATAATGCAATTCATCTAAATCAAAGGAGGAGGCCAATAAAAAGGCTCTTAAAAATTATTTGCAACAGAAATATAGATATATAATGAGCCCATAAGATGCATAGCTGAAAATATAAAACATCAATAAAAGAAAATCCCTCAAAAGAGGTGCTGCAACCATGTGTATGAACAGAAAATGCCTTAACAACGTTATTTTATTGGGCTACAAACTGCTATTGATTACATTTCAGATCTAGAGTAGATTTGTGTATGAAAAGTCAGATCTATAACAGATCCATACACCAGAAAGGCTCCTCTTTCAGATCCCCTTGGGGTTTTGAGCATTACACCAAGTATAAGTAGTAGATCTGAAATCTAAGTATGTAGATCTGCAGAAATATTCAGTGATTCAGAAGTATTCAGAAATATGAAGAACATATATGAAATATACAATGTGTAGATCTCCTCCAATGGATCTCAAAGTGAAGGGCATATCCCCAACACTCAGAAACCAGCTCTCCAAATGGTGCACCCAAAGTCTTTGCAACAACACCTACATGAATAACACAGATCTGGAAGATAAAATGCATTGTAGGGTATAGAAAATGCTCGACCACATGCAAAGCTCAGAAAATAATTCCCAAGCACTCCAATACACTCCTCCAAATGGAGTAGAAGACTCCTCCATTGAAAAAGGGCGTTGAAATGTCCTAGATCTGAATAGATATAGCATCCACTTGCTGCAGCTTGCAAAGACAACCAAACCCTCAACTGGATTTGAGTTGTAGTTGGAAGAAGAAGCTTGGCCTCAAGCTAGATAGTGGACTATACAATACAAGACTCTCCTAAGAGCTACTCAATGGGAAGAGGTGGAATTCCTAAATAATAAATCCCAATGCTAAACAACATTTGCAATCTAGGCTAAACATCCAAAGAAAGCTATATGGTCTAAACAGACAATATATCAAAATATCATATCTTCAACAACCTCTTCATGCTGCCATCCCCTTCCTTATATAGTTTAAGAGCTTGTAAACCCTAAACCACCTTCAATGAAATATTCTCTTTCACACAATCCATCTCCATCTAGAAACATGATGTGCCACATTGATGGCCACTCCTTCTAGACAACGTTGTGGATTTGGTCAAGGTTGACCCAGTCAAAATATGCAGCCCCCTTTCACATCTAAGGCTGCTTGCTTACATAGCCATGATTTAGCCTTTTTCACATTTGGCCTTAGTTTATTCTTTATTAGGAGTTTGATGAGCCTCCTTTATACATTTATTCTTTAAGCAAAGAAATAAAGAAAAAAGTGGATATTCCAATTAGCTTAGGACTAATTAGGAATATTACAAAATTTCCCTTTCCTTTACCCTCACTTTCACTTTTCTCATCTATGTTATGTTTTTGTCTTTCTTCTAAGTATTTGGCTTGAACACAAACTTCATCTATGTTTGTGGGATTAAACATTAGAATAGTGTGCCTAAGGTAACTGTGCAAACCCCCAACATACTTTAAAAAAGTTTCTTGAGAATATAAATTAATACCCAAAATAAGAGCTCTTCTCCTAAATTCATGAGTATAATCTTGCACACTTTTCCCTTTCAATTGTCTAAAATTTTTCCAATCCATAATTGCCTTTTTCATGTATGCTAATGGATAGAATTTCCTTTTAATGGCAGTAAACAAACTTGACCAAGACATAGAGATCTTACCATAGTTTTTAGTCTCTTCTTGAGTCTTTGCTTCCCACCATACAAGTGTAGATCCTTCCATCCTCGAAGAAGCCAATTGAATATTTATGGCACCTTCATGAAGGTTCTGAATCCAATAATACACCTCTAATTGATGTATCCAATTATCAAGCCTCTCTACATTTACCTCACCATTATATATTGGAAGCTCAAATTTGACATCTAGTTTGAGTAAGGGTGTTTTTCCTTTTGTGGCTTTTGAGTCAGTTTGAGTGGTTTTTGTGGTGGAAGTGGAAGATGATGCTGATGGAGATGATGCAGATGATGAAGATGGTGGAGATGCAGGTGGATTTCTTCCACTACCCTTTGAAATTTTCTCTTCATCCTTCTTATCATCTAAATTTACTTCTCCATGTGGAGGCTTATAACCTTCTCCTTCCATCCGAGCAGTAAATGCATCAAACATATTTTTAACCATCCTCTTTATGTCATTGAAGTCTCTCTTGACATCATCCTCTTCTGAATTTCCTTGAGTCTCTCCAACACCTGACATGATGGTTATGGATTCAAGCTTTGCTTCTGATGCTTGTACCTCTTCAATCAACTAACTTCTTGTACAAATTGTACCTCTTCACTCTCAGCTTCTTGAGACAAAAATTGAGGCGCTTCAAGTGCAGATATGAGTGGAACTTTGGGTGAAGATGGTGCTCTTGTATCTCTGCTTCTTCTAGTCCTAATCTCAGGAATTACAACCAACAATTTCTCTTCACCTTTCTGCAACTTTAACCTTGTCAGCATCACAAATTTGAAAGCATTAAACTAGCACAAAATTCAAGCAATTATCAAGCAAATAACCTTGGCTTTCAACTAAGCTCTGATACCAACTTGATTTGAACATGAATGTTAGTTTTGTTGTGCTGATTTCATTTTTAGATTTAAAATTTATTTGTTGATCTTATGCTTGTTGTATATAGGTTTCCTTGTTGCTTATGTGTGTCAAACATGTAATTTAACTGAGTTTTTGTTATCACTCAGAAAAAGTGAAACATCATTTGACATAGTCTTAGAAGTTCATTTGTCAAAAGTATGGTCATAGAGTTCATTAGGAAAATTTAAATTTTTTCATATTAGCCTATCCTAAGGTCCAAACCCACCCCCATTCAAGCCACATCATGTCCCATCAGTCATCATTTGCTGACATATTTCATTTCCCAAGCTTTTGAATTCGAAAAGGTCACTTTAGCCAGTTTTTCTTCTTTTCGTAGCGAATTACAGAGTAAAAAGGCAGTTTTCACTACGAAATTGTTAATACTTTCGTAGAAAAACTGCCAGGAAATGAACTAACTATGCTACAAAAAGGGGTTTTTCTATCTGTCTTTTCAAATTCTGTGCAAGGTGTTAGTCAATGATTAGAAGTGTTAAGGTGGATGTCATTTGAGTCAATTAGGGTTAAATCAAGGTACAAAGGTCATGGTTGAGGTCATTATTACCGTTTTTAATATGTATGAGTCATGATTAAGCCATGAGTTGTATTCAAAACTTTAAAACATTAACCAATTGAGTATTTTTGTCATTCTTCGCTTCATATTTGCATGTTACTGAGTTCTAGAGATTTGTTTCACCAAGCCAAGCTGGTTGCTGGCAATTTTAAAAGTTGCTCCAATCAAGGGAGGCAGATAAGGTATAAAATCATCATGGTTGCAAAGAGAAATACCAAAAAAGGTGGCCACTGCCTCATATATGAGCCATCAGACATGAATTTGTTGAATGAACACCCAACAGCCTTAGAATGCTTCAGAAGAATAGGGTGTTTGTAGTTTTGCCAAAGATTGCAAGGGTGCCATGTGCAGGTTTCCAAGGAGTTTGCTATCAGTTTCAATGGGACAACTTCAAAGTTGGGAATGTTGAACCTCACTGTAACACCAGAGACCATTGCAGTAGCAACATGAATCCCTAGAAGAGGAGAAAAATGGTTCAAAGGATTCAAGTTCACCTGCAGTAATGTCAGGAATTTATCAAGCCAGAGCATAGTGATATTGATCTCACAAATGCCATCCCAAGGAGCTACATGAAAGATGACTTCTCAAAGCTGCTACTAATAATTCAGAAGTACTTCACCTATGAAGGGAGGTATCATATGGTTTATTTCTACCACTTCAGGCTTCTGCTACATTTTGTTGGTAAGAGGTCTCTTGATTTACCTTTTTACTTATACATAAGCTTAGCTAAAATTTCAGACAAAGTTCAAGCTAAATCTTAAGGAAATCAAACCTCACTCTTTCATCATGGTTTAATCAAGTTGCTAGTATTAGAAGAGTTAAAGAGATTAGGCAGATATTGGTCATATTTTATGTTCATCAATGGTTTTGAAATAGATTCCATCACTCCTAAAAGAACTCCTAAACCTAGAGATATACCATCACCTTCAGTGGCAAAGAAAATTGAGCTAGTGATCATGGAGACAGAGCCATTGCAGAAAGCTGACACACCCAGATTTACACATGAAAAAAAAAACCCAACAGAGAGAAAACATGGTAGCAAGAGGGTTACAAGAAGTGAAACAGTGGCTAAGGGTAACTTAGAAGACATTTTGCATGCTATTGATATTGAAGAAACTCCCATATTCCAAGATGAAGATATAGATGAGGGAGGAAAGACGCTCAAGAAAGCCAAAACAACTAAGAAGCTAGAGTTTGCAAGTGAATATGCAGGATTCAAGTTTCAAGCTAGGAAAATAATGAAAAGACATGCCAGAAAGTTCTTGGAAAGCAGTAAAGAAACTCAGAAGGTCATTGAAACTATCCAGCCACCACCAAGCATCATTGACCTCTCATCATCTGCATAGAAGATATCGTCATCAAGCAAGAGAAGGGCAAAGAGAAAATCATTGAAAAAACAGAGATTGAAGTCCTTAAGGAGCAGTTGAAGCTGGAAAATGATGAAATACCAGTCTTAAAGAAAGAGGCAAGGAATCACAAGGTTCAAATGGTACAGTTTGAAAAAATGAAAGAGATTTGGGAGGATCAAGTCACAAGTGTCTCTAAGACCTTGGACAACATAAAAAAAACTAATCAAATGGACTAAGCCATTGAGAGGAGAGGTGAAACATATTAGGAAAATTAACCTGCACTTACAGTCGAAGAACATGACACTAAAATACCAATTCAAATACTTACAAGAAAAACTATAACTAATTCATGAAGAGCTGGAGAAAAAAGGTTTGAAGATGACTGTGGTTGAGAAGTCCATTGCTCAACTAATCATTAACGAAGAGGAAACACCACAGGGGTCCTAAGTTGAGTTTGAATGTGTTTTAGAAGGTTCATGGCATGCTTAAGATCAATTTTTTATAGTTTAAGGTCACCAATTGCAGTTAGCCTTGAAATCTGGAAATTCTACACTTTTTCACAATTTCGTAGCGTTTCCTAAGTTTAAAGCCAGGAAAACAACACGAAAATTTCTGTAGCAGCGTTTTTGCTTATAAATATAATTTTTGCAGTTTTCAAGAAGGGAGAATGGTGGTGATGATGTGTCATGACTACGTTGACATTACAGAACAACAAAAGAGTAGAGTTTTTGGGTTCAGAAGCTTCTTTTTCAACACTACGAAAGCTTGCTACGAAACTATCCTATTTTGGTAGCGAGCTGTTTTTGAAGGTTTTGGAGTAGCTTAATGACAATTTTGGACAACTCGACTCCCCCAACATGTCAAGGGACCTTAATATCAAACATTTATGACTTGAAGGAAGTGTTGCGGAGACAGGTCATCAGCTAAAGCTCTTGTTGAAGATAAAGGTCATGCAATCCTGAAAAATAGGGTTTTGTTCCACATGTCTAGGAGGGTTTTTAATATGTAAATGTGGTAATGAACCTATCATCTCTCATTCGAGCATGTGATGCTTATTTTTAACTAACATGTAACTTTTTCACAAAGATAAGGTTGAATATGTAATAAATAGGAGTTACACTCCTATTAGGAGATGTCTTCTTCGGGGTGTAGCTATCATTTTCTTGTTAGAAATCATGTTTTTTAGTTATGTGATGTGTCATAGGAAGAATTCGATGAATCGAACCATAAGGCAGATCATCCTTGCTATAAGAATGTCTATTTAAAGGAAAATTATCGAAGTAGTAAAGGGTTGGAGATTTTTTGCACCAAACTACTGCTTTATGTATTTTGACTTATATCAGTAATACAAAGGACTTTCATCTTGACAGACCTAAGATTCTCATGGGGTTTTTAATTTTTTTATGATCTATATATTTATGTTTACCACTTGTAGTAGAATTCATCCCTATTACTCAGAATTCATATGTTTTTGCTCTGAATTCCTTTAGTGATGAAATGACTGTGTTACTCTATGTTTTATGTGTGATTTGCCTCTGTTAAAGACCCTTATCTGCCTCAAATTCCATGTCAAGAAACCTTTCCACTGAAACTACTTATTTTTGACTCCATAAGCCCAATGGTAGAAAGCCTACACTCTTTCCAACCTACATACATAAAAAAGAAGTTACTTTTCAAATAGAGTTAGCCATCTAGTGCTATCATAATCAAATATCATAAACCCCTTTGAGAGAGCCCTCTCAGACTAAAGAGGTTAAGCTTCAGTCAAAAGCTAGTTTGAAACAGTTACATAGAGTTGTATGATTAGCAACCAATCAAGTGCAATTTTGTGATAACATTTTGGTGTATCTTCAGGGAGCTTGAAGATATAATTTTCCCAAAATTTTGAAGCTGAACTCTTGAAGGTAGCAGGAGCTCAGAAGTTGTTCGAGGTTGCAACTACCTTGGTGAATCCATTCAAAATTCTCATGTTCAAAGGTGGCTTTGAAAAGGAGATACACGAGGAGTAATCTTGACCTAAATCCACCTACAATTTTGGATAATCCAAACACAATTTCCAGAGGCATTCAAGGAAGTTCTACACAATCAGATACTCCATTACACATAAAAGCCTTGTCCTCTGAAGTTTTAAGAAGTCCTAAAGATAAAATGTTTGATGATAAAATTCAGGAAGTCTTGTTTAGGTCTGAAAATGAAAAAGAATTGATTGAAATTGTCTTAGACCTACATAGAAGAGGTATTGATACCTTAGCCTTAGTGACCCAAAAAGATAAAGAAGAGTTTTGGGAAGCATACACATCTGAGTTATTTTTAGAGAGGGAATATTTGGATAGCTTGAAGGAAATAGACCCATTTGAAATATTACTAAGAAGTAAATATGGTTTTCCTTTACCTGATTGGAGTTCAATTGTAACTAGACAACAAAGACCAACCAACCCCCCTCCTAACAGCCCCTCTTCCTCTACCATTGTTGTCCCTAAAATTACCACAATTCCAATCATCATGGCATGAAATGTGCCACCTCCACCTGTTGCTGCACCTGCTAGGTGTTCCCCTCTTGTTCTCCTAGATTTTCTTAATGCCCTTCCTGGAAAATACTCTGCTAGAATCAAAACTTAGGGAAGTGATGAAGAAATTACAACTGAAGAGAATGTAGACCAATTTGATGACTTCATAGATAGGAAGGACGTTGACCATGAGGATGTCAAGATGAGATTATTTTCTCAAATATTTACTGGTGAGGTCAGGAAGTGGTTCAAATCCCTTACACCAGGAAGCCTGCATAATTGGAATGAATTTGAAGATAGCTTCTTGAGAAAGTGGGGAAATAGAACCAACCCTGTATAATCCCTCACTGAGTACAATAGTTTGAAAATATATGTTGATGAAACTGTCCAAAATTTCTCCAAGAGATTTAACAAAGTTTATGACTCCATCCTTACCCATCTAAAGCCTCCGCCAGGAGAAGCTCAACTAAGAAATGTTGAGGCCTTTGATTATGACTTTTCTATCCTGCTAAGAGAAAGAGAATCCCATTCACTAGCTGAAATGAAAAATGAT
Source organism: Pinus albicaulis (assembly GCA_034641835.2). Taxonomy (NCBI): domain Eukaryota; kingdom Viridiplantae; phylum Streptophyta; class Pinopsida; order Pinales; family Pinaceae; genus Pinus; species Pinus albicaulis. Next base: position 193,677,018 of record CM076579.1, read on the forward strand.
GTTGTGAAGGTGGAGGTTAGTATGATAGCAGCTAAAAAGTCCAATATGGGAAACACAAAATTGAAAGAAGAAGATACGCCTTCCACCTCTGATGATAAATTTAACTCCATGATGAAGACAATGTAAAAATTGATGGATAGGCTTGCCCTTGGTAATGCCTCTACTCCTCCTGCACAACATGAACCTCAGTTTCGAAATCCTCAGTTCAGAAGACCTCAAAACCAGTAGACACTAAAGGAAAAAAGAAATCATCCTGACCCTCAAGTAAGGCCTCCTTTTCAGAAAAACTTAGTTGATGAAGAAGATCAACTTTAAATGCCAAAAGAATCTATTCATTGCTTGGATGAAAACATGTCAAGAATGTTTTTGACTAAGGAGGAACATGATGAGTCAGATCATGATGTTAACAAGGGCGAGGAAACATCTTATTATCTTAAGGATATCAACATCCAATCTTTGAGATGAAGAAACAATACAACCTCAGAAACAAAAATGTTCCAATTACTCCAAACAAAACACAGCCCAAGAAAGATGCCCCCAAAGCTGCTGAGGTTAGAAAAGATCCACCACTTCCTCCTCCTATCAAAGAGACTAAAAAATCTGCTTCTATTTTCAGTTTGGAGAATGAGATCTCCAAGATCAAAATCCTAGTTCCTTTGGAGAAATTATTAAGGTGAATGAATACAGAAGTAAAATTGTAAAAATGATGAATTCCCAACCAGGAGCTATTGGCATCCTTAATGTTCAAGAAGATCATCCAACCATATACTTCGGACCAAGATTGGAGGATGAGCAGAATGAAGAGGTTCCTCCTTTCTATGTCAGCCTTAACATACATGACATGACACTACATAATGCCATGTTGGATTCAGAGGCCTCTCATAACCTCATGCCCAAAGTGATCATGGAAAGGATGGGATTGGAAATTACTAGGCCATATAAGGACTTGTTTTATTTTGATTAAAAAAGAGTTCAGTGCATTGGTTTAATAAAAGATGTTGTTGTTGGTCTTACACAAGTCCCTGCCAAGACAGTGGTAATGGAAATTATGGTAGCAGACATTCCACCTAAGTTTGGCATGTTGTTATCTAGATCATGAGCATCAAAGATCAAAGGCACCATGCATATGGACCTAACTTATGCCACCATTCTTGTTTTCAGTGAGCAAAGAAAACTATACAAAGAAACAAGGATGGATTATATGGTAAGTAGTAAGGAAAAACCTCAGAATTTACCAATCTATGTTGTTGATACTAAATTAGGATCTGCTATACTTTTCAATGAATTGAATGATGAAGCAAAATATGAAAAGAAAACAAAAATTCAGCAAGTAGAAAATTAGCAAACATAAAATCAGCAAGACAGTGAAGAGAAGGCAGAAGGTTTGTGGTTGTTACAATTTGATGGATCAACATGAAGAGAGGGGGATGGAGCAAGAATTTGGATCACAACTCAATAAGATGAAAATAATTTCTTTTCTTTCAAACTAAACTTTGATTGCACAAATAACATGGCTGAGTATGAATCTCTATTTTTGGGTTTAGAATTTTTGAAAATAATGGGTGCCCAAAATATTTCTACTTGTGGAGATTTTGAATTAGTTATTTAACAATTTGAGGGTGTATATCAAACCAAGGATGTTAGAATGAGGACATGAAGAAATTTGATCATGGAGATGTTAGAGAATTTTCAAGAATATTCCTTTATTGTGAAGACTAGGGACCAAAACTCAGTAGCTGACTCCCTAACTGTCTCTGCAAGGCTGTTTATTATTCCTGCACATTCCACTGAAAGATATGAGGTTGAATTTTGTCATAGGCCTAGTATCCCTGACAAAATAATTCATTGGCAAGTTTTTGAGAATGACCAACAAGTCAAAAAATTTATAGAATTGAAAGAAGAGTTTGAAAGCACACAAATAGACCAACAAAACATGTTTGCTAAAATAAAGGGGAATTCTGAAGTGTTACAGCTGAAGAATAATTCTATACCCAATGTTCTCATACCACTTGAAAATATTTTTGACCAGAATTATGTGTTCAAATCTCCTAGGATACAAAATGATGATGAAGAGGTAGAGAGTTGTAACCTTGGTACAGTAGCAATGCCAAAAATAATCAAGCTTTCAAAGTTTCTTTCAGTTGACATGAAACAAAAATATATTGAGATGATGAAAAGGTTCATAGATGTTTTTGCATGGAGTTATGCTGATTTAAAGAAATATGATCCCACTATTATTCAACATACCATTCCTATTAAAGAAAATGAAAAGCCTTTCAAACAGAAGTTGAGGAGGATTAATCCACTTTTCATGCAAGCTCTTTGATGCCAAAATTATTGTTCCAATCAGATTCTCAATGTGTCTTGCAAACTTGGTTCCAGTCAGAAAAAACAGTGTGGAAATTAGAATTTGCATTGACTTCAGAAACTTGAAAAAATCCTCTCTGAAGGACAACTACCCTCTCCCAAATATATACCAAATTCTGCAGAACATTGTTGGTTCCCATAGGATGTCTATGCTGGATGGTTTTTCAGGGTACAATCAGATACTACTGCATCCAGAAGATCAGGAGAAAACTGCCTTTACCACACCATGGGGCACATTCATGTATGCCAAAATTCCCTTTGGTCTAATGAATGTAGGAGCGACCTTTCAAAGAGCAATGGGCATTGCCTTTGATGAGAAGAAGGATAATTTGGTGGTTTTCTATCTGGATGACATAATAGTTTTCTCAAGGAGAGAAGAAGACCATTTGAAGCATCTAGAAAATATTCTACTGAAGTGTCGAAGGTTTGGAATTTCTCTCAATCCCACTAAAAGCATTTTTTCTCTGACTTCAGGGAAGTTACTTGGGCATATTATTTCTAAATATGGGATTAATATCGATCCAAATAGGGTCAAGTCCATTCAGAAAGTAGATATGCCTAGAAGTAGGAAGGAAATTCAGTCTTTCCTTGGTAGGGTGAATTCTGTGAGGAAATTTATTCCCAATTTTGCTGAGATTGTTAAAGACATAACCAAGATGCTGAAGAAAGGAGTTGACATCAAGTGGACAGTAGAAGCAAAGAACTCATTTGAGGAGATCAAGAAGGCACTTACTCAAGCACCAATGTTGATCAGATCGGATTTTTCAAAAGAATTTTTGGTTTTTACATTTGCATCAGAAAACACAATTGTTGGAGTCTTGCTGCAGAAAGGACAACAAGGTACCGAGTAGCCTATTTCATTTTTTAGCAGGACTTTAGCTAATTCAGAACTGAAGTACAATATCCTAGATAAGTAGGCCTATCCTTTGGTCAAAGCCATCAAAGATTTTAGAATTCACATTCTGCATTCTCATGTTATAGCATTTGTTCCTAATGTTGTTGTGAAGGAAATCTTAGCTCAAACTGATCCTGATGGTAAAAGAGGGAAGTCGATAGCTAACTTGCTGGAATATGATATAAAAATCAGACCTACAAAATTGGTGAAGGGTCAGGGGCTAGAAAATCTAATGGCACAGTCCAATTTTGACTGTCTTGATATGGATTTAATTGCATAAATTTTGGAGATATTAGATGAAGATGAATAGTTGATTCCCATTGAAGAGAAGTACATCCTTTCTGACTGGTAAAAAGACATTATTTTTGTCTTACATCATCATAGAGCTCCCGTTGAATTGAAAAATACTAAGGCAAGGTTTTTGAAGCTAAAATCCCTGAGGTACTGCATCATTGATAAAAATATGTATTGGAAAGATATTGGTGGTATTCTTTTGAATTATTTGCTGGAAGAAGAGGGAGATAAAGTGATTGAGGAGTTTCACAAAGGAGATTGTGGAGGTCATCATTATTGGAATGCCACAGCAAATAATATTCTCAGAGCAGGGTACTACTAGCCTACTATGTTCAAAGATATCTACAAAATGATTGTTGCTTGCCATGAATGCTAGATTTTTGATGGAAAGAAAAATATTGTTCCTTTACCCTTGATTCATATCTATGTTGAGGCACCATTATAGTAGTGGGGGTTAGATTTTATTGGCAAGATTCATCCATCATCTTCAGGTCAACATCGCTGGATCCTGACAACAACTGATTATTTCACCAAGTGGATTGAAGCAATCCAAACTAGGCAAGCAAATGATTCAATTATCATTTCATTTTTTGAAAATAATATATTGTCTAGGCTTAGCTTCCCTATGAATATCATCACTGAAAATGCACAGGCATTCAAATAAAAGAGGCTGATTAGTTTCTGTCATCAATATCACATTACACTTGGGCATTCTACTTCATATTATCCACAAGGTAATGGTATTTCTTAATATTTTAACAAAAGAATTGTGAGGATTATTAAGAAGGTGTTGCGGGAAAATAAGAATTCATGGCATTTGAAGTTGAAGTATGCTCCGTGGGCTGATAAAGTGTGCAGAAAAATGTCAATTGGAACTTCACCTTATGAGTGGGTATATGGGGCTGAAGCCATTTTTCCTACATCCTTAGGAGTGCCTATCATGCAGCTGCTGCAAGGATTAGAGGAGGAGCCAAATGAAATTCAAAGGAGGATAAACCAGTTGATAGCTCTGTAGGAAAAAGGGGAGGAAGTCTATAACAGTAATCAACAATCTCAAAAAAAAATTAAGAAGACATTTAATAGGAAGGTCAAAGAGGAAAACTTTCAAATTCAAGATGTGGTTTTGAAGTGGCAAGCCAGGATTGAAGAAAAGGGGATTCATGGTAAGTTTGAGAATATCTGGAAAGGTCTATTTATAGTGGCTTCATTTTATGGAAACAACACTTACATACTATAGGAGATGGATGGAAAACCTTGTGCTGGAGGACCTCTTAATGGCAGGTTTTTGAAGCACTATTCCCCTTAAGTTATACTGATCTTTCATTCCATTGTACATATTCAATTTTTATATGTTTTTTCTACTAATAAAGACAAGCTGATCATCAAGCTTGAGCCCGAGGTGAAGGCCATTAGAGTTTGAGGGAAAGCTTGGAAAATTTCAGAGTTTTTCTTTTCAAGTAGATGGATAGCACTGGAACTAGAGGTTCTTTGGTGTAACACATGGAGCACACCATCCCAAGTGGAGCCACTATTATCACTCAGAAAAAGTGAAACATCATTTGACATAGCCTTAGAAGTTCATTTGTCAAAGGTATGGTCATAGAGTTCATTAGGAAAATTTAAATTTTTTCATATTATCCTATCCTAAGGTCCAAAGTTCAAACCCATCCCCAATCAAGTCATATCCTGTCCCATAAGTCATCATTTGCTGACATATTTCATTTCCCAAGATTTTGAATCTGAAAAGGTCACTTTAGCCATTTTTTCTTGTTTTCGTAGCAAATTACACAGTAAAAAGGTAGTTTTTGCTACGAAATTGTTAATACTTTTGTAGCGAAACTGCAAGGAAATGAACTAACTAAGATATGAAAATGGGCTTTTATGTCTGTCTGTTCAAATTTGGTGCAAGGTGTCAGTCAATGATTAGAAGTGTTAGGGTGGATGTCATTCGAGTCAGTTAGGGTTAAATCAAGGTACAAAGGTCATGGTTGAGGTCACTATTATAGTTTTTATTATGTATGAGTCATGATTAAGCCATGAGCTATTATCGAAACTTTAAAACATTACCCAATTGAGTCTTTTGTCATTCTCCACTTGATATTTGCATGCTACTAAGTTTTGGAGAGTTGTTTCACCAAGCCAAGCTGGTTGCTGGCATTTTAAAAAGTTGCAGGTGTCACTAATCAAGCGAGGCAGAGAAGGTATAAAATAACCATGGCTACAAAGAGGAAGACCAAAAAAGGTGGCCATGGCCTCAGATATGAACCATCAGACATGAATTTTTTGAATGGACACCCTACTTCCTTAGAAGTTTTCAAAAGAACAGGGTGTTTGCAGTTGTGCCAAACATTGCAAGGGTGCCATGTGCAGGTTTCTAAGGATTTTGCTATCAGTTTCAATGGGACAACTTCAAAGGTGGGAATGTTGAACCTCACTGTAACACCAGAGACTATTGTAGCAGCAACATGAATTCATAGAGGAGGAGAATAATGGTTCAAAGGCTTCAAGTTCACCATGTAAGACTGTAAGCAATTTATCAAGCCAGAGCATAGTGAGATTGATCTCACAAATGCCATCCTAAGGAGCTACATGGAAGAAAACTTCTCAAAGCTGCTGCTAATCATTCAGAAGTACTTCACCTATGAAGGGAGGTATCATATGGTTTATTCCTACCACCTCAAGCTTATGCGACATTTTTTTGGTAAGAGGTCTCTTGATTTACCTTTTTACTTATACAAAATCTTAGCTAAAATGTTAGAAAAAGTTTAAGCTAAATATGAAGGAAATGAAACCTCACTCTTTCATCATGGTTTAATCAAGTTGTTGGTATTAGAAGAGTTAAAGAGATTAGGTAGAGGTTGTTAATATTTTTTGTTCATCAGTAGTTTTGAAATAGATTCCATCACTCCTAAAGAACTCCTAAACCTAGAGATATACCATCACCTTCAGTGGCATAGCAAATTGAGCCAGTGATCATGGAGACATAGCCATTGCAGAAAGCTGACAAAAAAAAACCCAACAGTGAGCAAACATGGCAGCAAGAAGGTTACAAGAAGCCAAATAGTGGCTAAGGGTAACTTAGAAGACATTCTTCATGCTATTGATATTGAAGAAACTCCCATAGTCCAAGCTGAAGATATAGATGAGGGTGGAAAGAAGCTTAAGAAAACCAAACCAGCTAAGAAGTTAGAGTTTGCAGGTGAAGATGTAGGATTCATGTTTCAAGCTAGGAAACCAATGACAAGACATGATAGAAAGGTCTTGGAAAGAAGTAAAGAATCTCAGAAGGTCACTGAAACTGTCCAACCACCACCAATCATCATTGACCTCTCATCACCTGCAAAAGAAGATCTGATCATCAAGCAAAAGAAGGGAAAAGAGAAAATCATTGAAAAAACAGAGATTGAAATCCTTAAGAAGCAGTTGAAGCTGGAAAATGATGAAATATCAGTCTTAAAGAAAGAGGCAAGGAAGCAAAAGGTTCAAAAGGTACAGTTTGAAAAAATGAAATAGATTTGGGAGGATCAAGTCACAAGTGTCTCTAAGACCTTGGACAACACATAAAAACTGATCAAATGGACTAAGCCATTGAGAGGACAGGTGAAACATACCATGAAATTGAACCTGCATTTACAGTCTAAGAACAAGACACTAAAATACCAATTAAAAGACCTACAAGAAGAACTGGAACTGATTCATGAAGAACTGGGGAAAAAAGTTTTGAAGATGACTGTGGTTGAGGAGCCCATTGCTCAACTAATCATTAATGAAGAGGAAACACCAAAAGGGTCCTAATTTGAGTTTGAATGTGTTTTATAAGGTTCATGGCATGTTGAAGATCAAGTTTTTACAATTTTAGGTCACTTTTTCAATTAGTCTTGAAATATAGAAATTCTGCACTTTTTCACAGTTTCGTAGCGTTTCCTAGGCTTAAAACTAGGAAAACGCTACGGAAATTTCTGTAGCAGCCTTTTTTCTTCTAAATATAATTTTTTCAATTTTCAAGAAGGGAGAATGGTGGTGATGATGTTTCATAACTAGGTTGACATCATGGAACAACAAAAGAGTAGAATTTTTTGGTTTAGAAGCTTCTTTTTCAACGCTACGAAAGCTTGCTACGAAACTGTCCTGTTTTTGTAGAGAGCTATTTTTCAAGGTTTTGGAGTAGCTTAATGACATTTTTGGACAACTGGACTCCTCTAACATATAAAGGGACCTTAATATCAAACATATATGACTTGAAGGAAGTGTTGTGGAGACAGGTCATCATCTAAAGCTCTCGTTGAAGATAAAGGTCATGCATTCCTAAAAAATAGGGTTTTGTTCCACATGTCTAGGATGGTTTTTAATTTGTAAAAGTGG